>VZRI01003300.1:0-85494 GCA_013397515.1 Upupa epops
GAATAACTTTCTCACCCAAGTGACAGAGAAATCTACAAGAAAAAGTTCTGTCCTAGGCCTGTGAGGGGTGACCTCACTCATGTCTCTAAATATGTGAGAGGTGGGTGTCAGAAGGATGGAACCAGGCTCTTCTCAAGGGCACGTGATGATAGGACAAGGGGCAATGGGTGCCAGCTGGAACAGAGGAGGTTCCATATCAATAGCAGAAGGAACCTCTTCCCAATGAGGGTACTGGAGCATTGGAACAGGCTGCCCAGGGGGGTTGTGGAGCCTCCTTCTTTGGAAACATTCAATAACCGCCAGGATGTGTTCCTGTGCAACTTGCTCTAGGTGATCCTGCTGTGGCAGGGAGATTGGACTGGATGATCTTTTGGGGTCCCTTCTGATCTTTAATGGTTCTATGATTGCATGATCCAACCTCATTCAGTGAAGATCAGGTTTGACACCATCTGAAGAACCTAAATGTACACAAGTCCATGGGGCCTGATGAAATCCACCCACAGGTCCTGAGGGAACTGGCAACTGAAGTTGCCAAGCCATTAGCCATCATATTTGAAAGATCATGGCAGTCTGGTGAAGTTCCTGTTGCCTGGAAGATGGGAAAAATCACCCCCATCTTTAGAAAGGGAGAAAGACCTATAGGCCAGTCAGCCTCCCCTCTGTGCCTGGCAAGATCATGGAGTAGATCCTCCTAAAGGCCCTGCTGAGGCGTCCGGAAAATGAAGAGGTGATTGGCAACTCCTGCCTCACTAATCTGATGGCCAAAAGGTGTTACACCACCAGTGGACAAGGGAAGAGCAACTGATGTCATCTCCCTGGACTTGTGTAGAGCATTTCACACTGTCCCGCACAAAATCCTGGTCACCAAAGTGGAAAAACATGGACTTGATGAACAGAGCACTCGCTGGGTAATGAATTGGCTGGGTGGTTGCACTCAGAGAGCTGTGGTCAACAGCAGAACAGCCTGGGCTCCCACCATGCCCCAGCCTGGAGTGAAGATGCAGCAGAAGCCTCCTCTCTGAGGTGGTCTGCTCTACTGAGAGCAGCTTGGATAGGCCAAATCAACACAAAGTTCTGTGATCAGCTTGGAAATGAGTCAGATTTTTCAGGGAATGCACCCTCTGAAGGTCATCCCAGTGACCTTCTGTGATTCCTAGACCAGAAAAATTAAGAAAAAAATTTTTTCACCCTGGTTTTCAGGTCTTGTGTCACTTTCTGTACTGTGTCATGGACACAGTGCACTTGCACTTTCATACTTAACTGGATATCAAAGCTAGTGATGTGTCTTTAGAAACCTTATGAAATTAAGTTGACCACAGGGACTCTGGTAATAGGCATTTGTTAACACATATAAATAAAGTGCTTGTAGGAGATAGAATATAGAGACAGGCAGAAATTTACTGTAACTTCAATATCAAAGACAGAACAAGAGGAAAAGGGGAATTTCACCAGCTTCTGTAAGAGGTTGTGGAAAGATAGACCAAAGAAACAGAGCCAATGCAGTGATATTATGTGGTTCCTATTACATTGTCTGGGACGGCTGGGGTCAGGACTGTCTCTGCAATCATTCAATCAGCATTTTGTTCCTTACTGTAACAACTGCTCAGGAACAGGAAAAACTCAGACCTTAACTCCCCTTGGTGGATAGGCATTGTAAAGCTTGAGTAATGTCAACACTGTTTTTTAAATAGCCAGCTATAAGGCAAGAAAACCCAAAGGTGCACTTCTCCACTGCTATGGAGGTCAGAAGCGAGCAAGCTGCCAGAAAAGATCAATGAAGAATGAATTGTTTCCTATTAGGAATGTTTACAGCATGAAATATGTAAGGCACATTGATCATAATGGAAGTGACTTAAATGAAGACTGACATACACTTTGAGAAGCAGCAATTCCTCACACCAGAGCCACACTCAGAGCCTCTGTCTTGAGGACAACTTTAGCTGCAAAGTTTAAGATCAGAAACAGAGGTTTTTGCACCTTCAGGGTGTTCAGACCTGGGCTTTCAACTTGAAGCAGCTCTCTACATCTTGGGAAAAGATGGTAGACCATTGGGTGGGATGACATTTTAGTAGCTTCACCTTCCACAAAATGTATCTTGTGTGTGCAGGGGCATTTGCTGTACTTGTGTGGATGTAAGGATGCATGGGTGACTGTGGGTATATGCAAGCAGGAAAATAAGGAAAAGCTATTATTACTAGTGAAAATGATTCTCAGATGTTTGTTAATAGCAGAGCATTACTAAAGAGTAACACATAATGCTACAAGTGAAAACCCAGCAGCATTGTAAAAGTGTTAGACATGAGAAACAATGAGATCAATGAACAGTAGTGACTGATGTATATTCTGTCTCCTACTGTATACCCAAGTTCCCCTTTGATAATCATCTAACCAGTGAAAAAAGTTCACTGTTAATGCAGGGACCATGGACTCACCAGTACAGGCAGTACAACTAAAGCTAAATTTCAGGACAAGCGTCAGCTGCAATCAGGCAGCATTCAGCAATGCTTACCACTGAAACAACTTACTGGAAGAAGCAACTGGTGACATTGCAATATTCCATACCCACAGATACATGAAGCCTACCATCAATCTTCTGGAGACTCAAACAGCATGTAAATTAAAATTAATCAGTAAATTAAGGATACAAATACATCCCCTCATGAACTCAAGTCCTGAATTCAAAATCACTGACCATGGAAAGAGATACACACACTGAGTGAGGCTTTTTTTGATGTTCCGACAACAGAAGTCCATCTGAGTCAGTCAGCTAAAAATATTGCTTAAAAGATGGAAGAGATGTGACTTACTGACAAGTCTTCTCACCCACTCTTTCATAGACTTAGAACATGATAGATAGAAAATTGAAAAACATTTGGGTAAATCGTAATTACGACTCCACACACAAATTAGTAACAGAACAGTGAGGGAGCTTCTGCGATGCATCAGCTCAGATCTCAGGTAGGAAACACTGTGAGGGGGAAGAGTCCCCACAGAGGTAAGGGACAAAGACTAACCTAATCTTGCTTTACCTTCAATATTAACTCTCCTGCTGCAGCACTGATCTGAATGGAATAAAGAACTAATAAGACAGCCAGATACATAAAGGTATCATAGAATCATTAGGGATCAAAAGGGACATCAAAAGATGGTGTAGTCCAATCCCCCTGCCACAGCAGGATCACCTAGAGCAAGTTGCACAGGAACACATCCAGGCAGGTCTTGAATGTTTCCAAAGAAGCCGGCTCCACAACCCCCTGGGTAGCCTGTCCCAATGCTCCAGTACCCTCACTGGGAAGAAGTTCCTTCTGCTATTGATATGGAACCTCCTCTGTTCCAGCTGGCACCCATTGCCCCTTGTCCTATCATCACGTGCCCTTGAGAAGAGCCTGGTTCCATCCTCCTGACACCCACCCCTCACATATTTACAGACATTAATGAGGTCACCCCTCAGCTATAAAGGTGAAGCCTGAAGGACTAGGCCTTCTCAGATTCTCACTGTTTTTTTTCTAACACTCTCCCTGCCCCTTTACCACCATGTAAATTGAGAAAGAGATGTAATTATCTGCTCCCCACTCCCTATACATAGCTGCGTCTGTTATAAATGTAGCACTAGGCTTTGAAAGGTAATTATTTAAAATCTTACTGCAGGGGTTTCAACAAGGGCAGTGTAGAGTCTGGCATCTGAGCAAGAACAACTCCAGTGACCAGTATAGGTTGGGGACTGACCTGCTGGAGAGCAGTGTAGGAGAAAGGGACCTGGGGGTCCTGGTGAACAGCAGGATGACCAGGAGCCTGCAATGTACTCTTATGGCCAAGAAGGCCAGTGGCATCATGGAGTGGATTAGAAGGTGGGTAGTTAGGAGATCACTCTACCCTGATGAGACCACATTGGGAATATTGTGTTCAGTTCTGGGCCTGTCAGTCCCAGGAGGACACAGAACTGCTTCAGAGGGTCCAGCACAGAGCCACAAAGATAATGAAGGGAGGGGAGCATCTCCCTGCTGAAGAAGGGCTAAGGCAGCTGGGTCTCTTCCTTTTGGAAAAGGAGACTGAGGTGTGGCCTCATTAATGTTGATAAATGTGGAAAGGGTGGGGTCAGGAGGAAGGAGCCAGGCTCTGCTCAGTGCCAAAGGGCGATGGGTGTCAGCTGGAATACAGGAGGTTACACATAAACATGAGAAGAAACTTCTTCCCCGTGAGGGTGACAGAGCACTGGAAGGGGCTGCCCAGGGAGGTTGTGGAGTTGACTGCTCTGGAGAAGTTCAAAACCCTCCTGGACATGTTCCTGTGCGACCAGATCTAGGGGATCCCACTGTGGTAGGGGGATTGGAGTGGATGATCTTTTGAGGTCCCTTGCAATCCCCTGCATTCTGTGATTCTGGATTCCTGTGTAACCCAGACAGGTCACATTTTTAACAAGTAGTGAAAGTTGTACAAGGCTGAAGGAAGATAAGGGAATTTGTCAAGTGTTTAATCAGCTCAAGAATAGCATAGTATGTATAAGTCATTTAAGCTGCATCATGTGCTTTAGAAAGGGAATTGTCCTATATTTGCACACAACCCATCCCCCCCCCCCCAGTGTTTTAGTTTGTAGGCCATGCATATCTGCATTTGAGCTGATTGGAGTTGGGGTCAGGTGGAAGCTGACAAGCATTCTTAAATCTGTCTCAAATCTATCTCCCTGTGTCTACCTAAGGCTACCTACTAATCCCATCTGTCCTTGCAGCAGGTGAGTTTGGTGTTTCTAAAGAGGACCACAGGACATCTTCTATGACTAACACCAGTGGTGCTATGGCATGACAGATGGAAAACATGGAATTACTTGGGTCATGAACAGGAAGATTTTCATAGCAGTTAATTCACCTAGGAGGCAAATGCATAGCCAACAATGATCAGCATTATCTCCCTTGAATATCTAGTGGGTTTATCCTCTAAGCAAACCTGAATGCCTTTCTGGTGTTTGGTCAGCAGCTCTAATTTCAGTCAGGATCTAACATGCAACTCTTAAAATGCAGAGGGAAGCATATTCTCAAAGAAGTCACAATTTCATTCAGAGTCCTTTTTTGTTGGCTCATGGAAAAGCTTTAGATCTGTTCCAGCAACAGAGTTGAATGAATGGGGGAGCTTAATTAATGTACAATAAATATAACATTGGCAAATATCTGAGGAAAAAGTCCCAAGAGTACTTAGTCATTGAACTAACCACAACAGTCAATGCACTAACAGCAACTGCATGCTTCAGAGATGGTAGCCTACCTGCCAAGGGTAGTCAAAGGAATTTTAATTATATTTATAGTCTTCTAATAGGTGTTCTAATTTGTGCTGCCAGATTTCACAGCAGTAAATATGATTCCATGTGCGTTTATTTTTTCATACTTGGTCACTCAGAATGATGATCAAGGCACTTTAGTATGTCCAACACTCAGAAACATAAGGCTTTATTAAATAAACATGTCCAGCAATTGTTGCAAATTACTTGCAAAATGCTACAAAAATTTTGCAATTGTTGAATGACTCCTGTTTAAAAACATCCACTGAAAAATAATCTTTAAGTTTGATTTAATGTCAATGTGAATGTTATGGTTTGAATTTTCATTTGTGCTTCTCTGCAAAGGTTCAAAAGGTCTCACCCCATATTCCCCCCCAACCCAGAGAAATTTGAGCCACAGAGGGAGGGGCAGGGGAAGCCATCTCCTCCTGTGAAACTGGACCATGGGGGACAGGGGAGATTCCCCTTTAAAAGCAAGACCCATTTCATTTTCTCTGTCTCTTGGGGCTTTCTCTGGGGACAGGGCTGCCACAGAGTGGCTCACCTGTCCAGAGCCATGGCTCTGGGATGGGTGGGCAGCTGCTGACCCTCCCTCACTTCGCTTCCCTGCACTGGAGCTGAAACACCACAAACATGAATATCCTGCTCACCTGTAGACGAATGTGGTGTCAAGGTGAGATGGCAGCATATCTCATCCGCTGCTGCCTGCCAGAGTTAAAGAGCTGTGCTAACAGCCCTTCCTCAGGCCCATGCTGTGAGGCACGTGGCCGCAGCACAAGACCAGTAGTGCTGGCTCCTTTCCTTGCATCAAGCAGAGCTGAGCTATGTTGATCATCACAAGCCTAAAACATCAGAGTGGTGAGCCAGCTGTGAAGAAGAAAACTCCCATGGCCCCTGGAGAAGGGAGGGTCTTGCTGGTTTGCTATTGTGGCTGCCATCATTTTACCATGCAGTCGTGTCTCCTGCAGGCCGCCATCTTTGATGATGCAATTGCTGCCATCTTGGACTACATGGTTATTGCCATGTTGATTTACTGAACAGTAGATAAAAGAAGCTGTTGTCACAGCTGCTACTGAGTGAGGAATGCTTGAGTAAGAGGTAGAAAGGAGCCCAGCGTGTTTGCCTTTTTTTTTTGCTGGCTAAACTGTTTGTGCAAGAAGCTGAAAGGACTTGTGACTCTTAAACCTTTGGCAGAATGTCAAGGAATTGGGGTTTGAAGTGTCCCAGGAGTTGTTCCTGCTTTTGCTGCAGTGTGTGTGTCCCTTTTTCCAGGGGATCCTATCTGAAGCCAAACACCACTATGGAAGTCTTCTCCCATTTTTAATCAGACAGTGTGTGATGACATGGTGACACAGTTTCTGTTCTGTTCGTTTCACCTGGTTGGGCTTTTCTTCTTCGTGTTCTTACATATAGATTTAATAAACCCCTTTTGTTTCCTTAAGCTGCTTCATTGCCTGATGAATTCTATCCAAGAGCTACTTGGTGTGCTTAAGGTTGCAGGCACCAACCCAAAAAGATCCATCAAAGCCAGGCAGTCTTTCATTTTAACCTGGGGCAGTGAATTTTTACAACTTGTTACATTGATGCTGTTGCTGATGTGCTTCACATCAGCCACATATTCTAGGGATTCCATTCTCCATGATGGACCCTCAGTGAATAGCAGTGAATGTATATTGTAGACTAAGGCTGGTCTCTGTATGTGCAGGGAGGCAGCAGGTACCTCAACTACCTCTCTTGGGAGGTATTAAAGCAGGTCATCAAATTAACAGCAAACAAACTTAAAGGGAAGTTACTCCTATTAAGTTCAACACAATGAAAAACTTTGTTTTAGACTGACCAGACACAAAACTAAATATTTGCTTTTTCTTCTAAGAAAATATGTCTTTCAAAGTGAAAGGTTTTTGTTAAAAGGTTTGCAGAAAGTTTTGTAATAAATGGTAAAAGAAGCCAAAGAAATCCTCTTTCATCTGAAAACTGCTTGAAACTATTGCAAAACCTACTACTCTCAAGCGATATTCTGTTCCTAAACTACAAAAACAAATCACCTGTGTGTTTTCAAACTGTTTTAGCTCCCAAGTTCAACGTAGAATAACAAAGACAGTTTCCAAAGATGAAGGTGTAAAGACAAGAATAATTAAAAATTAGTTAAAAACCATCTCAATGTTTACTCTTTTCTAAGCTGGATCAAAAATGTTGTATATGCTGTCAGAAAATTTCAGGTGTATATCTTATCATACGGCATCCAAGTAACTTTACTCTGGGTTCTCAAATCATCATTTTTAACAGCAGGCACAAGTTTAAAAGAGAAAAATGTGTGAGATGCCCAATGCTACAGTAATATGTGACTATCTAAACAACTGCCCATGATGAAATATGGCTGCTGAGACATCATAATACAAAGCAAAACAAAATAATGTCATGTATGGAAACAGAACTTAGCAACAAAAACTCAGTGTAAATAACAGTAAAGAGATTTTGCTGAGGGGACGTTACCACAAGCTTCTTTAACTGTTGTGGTAATAGTTGTCATAAAGAGCAAAACTCTCTGTTAAAGCCTTTTCATTCGCTGTCCTTTATGCATCCGATTGCGAAAACTTCCATCTAGTATTTGGCTAGACACCTCTCTCCCCAAACCAAAAACTGAACAAAATACTGTGTTTTCCTAGGCATTTCTGTTACATCAGCCTTCTAGTTATGCACCCACAATTTCCAGCAGCACAGTGAAGACGTTTCCAATTCCTTCAAGAACAGAGTCCACATGGCCCTCAGAGCCATGAGAATGTTTATTGGTGATTAAAGAATGCTTAGAAAATTGTTTTCCTTGGTTTCAGTTCAGATTAGATTCCAGCTCAGCTCCCATTCTGAAGGAAGGATATTACAGACCAACCACTTGAACTAAAGAAAACCTCAAATAAAGCTTATTAGGAGTAGCTGTCTCTCTAGTTCAGACATTTTGACTTCAGCACACTCACAAAAACAAGTTGTGCCAGACACTCTGGCTATAAACATTTCAAAATCAATCTCATCATAGCTTATAATAAGAGTTATAACAATATTTAGGTAACAGCATTATGACCAGATTAAAGGTTGAGTGTGCATCTAATTTTATATTTAGCAGGTCCCTTAGCTATTCTCACATTTAGCGCTGAGGTAATAGGATCTTTTTGCTAATTAAATGTTAATATGCCACAAAGAAGCAGCACTGGAAAACAAATCCATTTTGGGGCTTCATATAAACAGCTCTCTTTCAATACAATTAAAGTGTGAGAAATCTAAAGCCACTCCTAATGTGCTAACAACAGAGGCGATAATCCTCAGAGCATACTCCAGACCTGAATGCTGGATGGGCAAACCTAATTAGCTTAATATCCAGATGCAGACCATCAGGCCAGTGGACTATTATTTTATAAACTGTGAGCTTCCTATTTAAAAGGAAAACCCTAATGGTACAGCTCCTGCTGCAGGGACGTCAATGTATGGAACAGGAATTGAAAATGCAGATGTAACATCTCCAGCCATATATTACTTTGTTTTATTTCTCTGACTCTATATCTTTCTTTATCCTACAAAACTAAAAATACTTCTAGCTTATTTCATATAAATATTGTGTCAATGACATAACATAAGTGTTAATGTTGTTAGTACAAGGACTAAGTAAACAATTGGTAAAACGTGGTAAATAACACTGGAGTTCTCATCTAGATTCAGGGCTTCAAAAGTTAAGGCATTTCATGACACATGGTAGAATACAGGTTCTTTACAAATTAATACAGTTCACAACAATATGAAAACAAATGGATACTGAAAGGAAGTGTAAGCATAAAATGATTCAGTTTAGAAAAGACCATTAAGATCATGGAGTTCAAGAATTGACCTAGAACTGCCAAGCTCATCACTAAATATGTCCCTAAGCACCACATCTACACATCCTTTAAATGCTTCCAGGAATGATGACTCCACTGCTTCCACAGGCAGCCTGTTCCACTGTTTAAAAACCAAAAAGGTAGCGGTAATGAGCAATAATGTCTCCCCTCCGCCTCCTTTTCTCCAGGCTGAACAAACACAGTTTCCTCAGCTACTTCTCACTGTGCTCTATACTCTTCACCAGCATCCTTTCCCTTCTCTGGACATGCTCCAGTGCTTCCATCTCTGAGTGCCCAACACTCAACACAATGTCAGGTACAGGGGGACAACCACTTCCCTACTCCTGCTGGCCACATTATTACTACTACAAGCCAGCTTGCCCTTTGCCTTCTAGGCCCCCCAGGTGCACTTCTGTCCTATATTTAGCCAACAGCAAACCAACATCCCCAGATCCATTTTTGCCAGGCAGCTTTTCTGCCAAGCCTGTAGCATAGTAGGCATGTATCCCAATAGCTCAAGCAGGACCTAGTGCTTGGCCTATTGAAACTGCATACCACTAGCATCTGCCCAAGGATCCAGCCTGCCCAGATCCATTTGTGTCATCTCCCTACCCTGAAGCAGATCAACAATCCTGCCCAGCTTGATGTTCCATCATCAACTTCAATCAAAACTAGGATTATACTCTGTGAGGCTAGAAGACACTTCTGTGATAATTAGATCTGTCCTTGTGGATGAACTGAAGAACATTTTTTGTCAAAGACTGGCAGATCAGCACGACTTTGGGATAATAATGTTACTGAAAACAACAAAGAAAGCTTTGTTTTGGTTTGTTTCTAAGCTAGAAGCTTCTCACTGTTGTTGGCTTGCTGACACTTGGGTTTTGATTCTCTTCTCCATGTAGGAAATTTGCCACTGAAGTTTGCTTCCTGCTTGAGGAGCATGTATCTGTATCTAATCTGGCCCTCAGCTCTCTCCATTTATTTGTCTGCACCCAGGTAAATGAAGTGGAGATTCCTCATTCAGCTATTGCTCATCTTACCATGGGATTTTTCAGATTAATGTCTTTCTAATAATCTTGGGGGCTGCAGACCATACTAGTTCTGTCACAAAAGAGAGATGCAAGGTGTAGTCTGAGAGCATACAACATATTAAATGCTATAACACATTACTTGATTACAGTAAGACATTCTAAATGAGGGAATCCTTTTGACACTGTACTAACCCCAAATTTCACCAAGTAAATGAGAGCTGACAAGCTGTCTTTGCTGAATAATCAATGTAAAGTCACTGAAGAAGCCAAAAAAGCAAGACTGACTGGGTATGTTCCATTTGAGAACATGCTACATGGGGCAAACGTGGCATGGCACCTTTGGAGTAAAAACCCCAACACTGTTTAGGCATAAGCCCATTCACACTGACAACGTGAAATACAATACTGTCTCAAAATGTGTGACATGACCTTACAAATGCATTGAGTAAAACATCTGTTTTAAGTTGTTTAGGATTCTGTTTGTAGATTATCAATTTTGTCAGTATGGGGTCAGCTTTCAGCAATTTTTTCCATGCAAACACATGTTTCTAGCAAAATAAACCTCTTCAGCTAGAAGTTACACATCTTATTTTTATGATAGTGACTAATACTCATAGGCACTAAAGAAAATAAAGTAGAAGTAACTCACTCCATTTGCAATATGCATTATGAAATGTCATAAAATACATTATATTTTAAAAATAAATCAGAATAGGAGGTTGAATGTGTCCTCTATTATTCATAGTTGACTTCCTCACAAAAATATTAAAGACTTATGTATGCAGCCTTTCAGACTTATTCTCTGTGAAGCTGTGAAAGCTTCGGTATTCTCTTGAAGAATGACAAATTGTCAGTTGATCAGCCATCTAACAGCCTTTACCTCCTAATACATATTTCTAAGTTCTTTCCCATTTTAAAAACTGTATTAGAAACAGGATCCTTTGCCTGTTAAATTGATATGTTCTGCAAATAATTCCCTTTATTTTTATAACTACATTAATTTCCTGACCTTTTCCTTTTTTTTTAATAACAGTTTTCAATTAATTGTGGATTCGTAGATCTGCCTTTACATCCTTTAAGAGTACTCAGACCCTTTGTGGCATGAAACCATTATACCAACCCAATAAATGAAAAGAAATTCACAGCTTCATCTCAATGTTTTAAAAGTTAATCAGGATAAAAATTATTTACCTTTGTTGTTCTGCTTAAACAACCCAAGACAAAACAAGGTAGTTATCCTGCTGAGACCATAGACTATTTGAAGGGAAAGACATTGTGATGCTATCATCCTAATTTCCATTTATTAATTTGGCAAACTCACTGTTTTAGAGATGGCCCAAATCCAAGTTCACAAGAGGAACTACATTGCTAGGAAAGTGTGGTTTGGGTTGCATTCTCTGTGCCCATGAGCTATTATCAGGTTTGGTAAGACTCAAAAGGAGTGGCAACACCTTTTCAAGTCCTGTGATTCCAATAGAAAAGCTCTTACACATGTCAGAAGTGAAACACATTAGTCAGACTGCATAAGAAACTCTAGAGGACACAGAATGGGCTTTTGCAGATCACGTAAGATAGAAGTAGTGTGCATACCTGGAGCAGGAGAAATCGAATCAGAATGTGAGGTACAGTCACAGAGCTGCACATGCCTGCAGTACTAAGATATCAAAGGCCATGGATGGACTGCCTGAGTAGCTCTATCTGACATCAACTTTGACTACATAGTAACCCAAGCCATTGCAAAAACATATTCACCCTAAAATGTCAAAGATTAAAACTTGAAAATGTTGTTAAGTGTCATAGCCAAATGAAGACTCTCAACAGTGACACAAATTCTACTCACAGAATATATGGCAATAGGTACTTCATGGGCAAATCAGAAGAGATCAACACCAAACTATATATTCAAAACAAAGCTATCAGCTACTATATTCAAATAAAACTATATCATATTCTTTCTCATTTATGTTTTGTGAATTTATCCTACTCACCCAGGCGGACACTGATACACATATACAGCAAAGCACCAGTATATCCCAGTCAGAAACTTAAGATAACTTCCAGAATACTTAGTCTTTTCAGTACAGAAGTGACCAGAGCAATCACAGAATCACAGAATTATTGAGGCTGGAAAAGACCTCTAAGGTCATCCAGCCCAGCCCATGACCTGATATCACCACATAACTAGACCAGGGCACCAAGTGCTGCATAAAGGGACGGGGACTCCACCACTGCCCTAAGCAGTCCATTCCAGTGTCTGGTCATCCTTTCTGTGAGGAAGGGCTTCCTAACATCCAACCTAACCCTCCCCTGGCACAGCTTCAGGCCCTGCTTTCTCATCCTACCACCAGTGGCCTGGGAGAAGAGCCTGACCTCAATCTCTTTCTTGAAGTGAGGGGCCCAGAACTGCCCCCAGTACTCGAGGTGAGGCCCCACCAGTGCCCAGTATTATACCTCCCCACTCAACCATCCACAATAACATCCCGTATCTCAAATAATAAATCTAATACTTCTCAGCACCCTAAATCATCAGTTCAAACAAGGATTGGGTGGAACACAGACGAAAAGCACAAGCACACCAAGTTTGGTTTCTAAAAAGAGTTCAGAGGGTGTATAGGCTCCCTGCCTGAGCTGTCATGCATAGCGTTCTAAAATCTCTGTGTTAAGGTTGTGTTTCCTGACAGAAAGAAAAAACCCTTTAGATACACCCTGCAGCTGAAAGTTGAGAAACTCTGCTCTCAGTATTGATAATATTTCTAAAATACTTTGCAATAAGAGGTGAGGCATTTAATCATTTAATGCACTTCACAAATGAATTCTCTTCCTTTTAAAGAAAAAACTAAAATAAAAGATTGGCAGGATGGAAAAAGAATGAGGAGGAAAGAAGGAAATCTGCAAGTCATCATTGCACAAGTGACTCACAGATTATCCTTCTGTCTTCTGAGTCTTTTCCATAAAATGTGGCAGAAGAAACATTGCAAAGCAAAAAGAACAGAAGGCTGAGCATTGAGCATGTCAGACAGCCGAAATTAAATGAGGGGTCAGCACTATTTCCAGGCAGACATGCCAAAGTGTACTTTCCTTTTCCAAATTGGAGGTTAAGTGGGCCAGGAGAAACTCCTCTGTAACTGGAAGATGCAAAGGAGGAAACAGAACAGAGAAAAACTTATTTCTGAATAATACATCCAAGCAGAAGTGTTCAGGGTGGCAAAAGACAGGAGATCTTTCTGTGAAGAAGGTTTTCCAGATCTTACTACAGAATACAGAAGGAAGAAGACAGACTGAAGTGGGTTATACTATTGTACAGAAGGCATAGGCTGCCCAGGGAGATAGATGGTGGAGTCGCCTTCCCTGGAGGTGTTCAAAAAACGGGTAGATGTGGCACAAGGGAACATGGTTTAGTGGACCTACTAGTGTTGGGTTGATGTCTGGACTTGATGATTGTGTAGGTAGGTGTCTTCCAACCTTAATATTCTACAATTCTATGATTCTACTTGGGGCAACAGCTGCAAATCCTTACCTCGGTGTGTTTTCAGGAGAAGAAATGCAAGGTGGAAATAGGAGGGATACATGAAGTCACAGTTGTTTGAATAGAGACAGAACAGAATCCACCAAGATTTTGAGCAGAAACGGTCAGAGGAAGATAAGGTAGCATTAAAGCAAGATGGACAGTTAATGTCTTCCTTCCTGAATTGTGACTCTATGACTAAGTGCATATGCAGGCAGCAGGTCTGGTTTTGATTCCTTTCAAGTCACACTATAAATCAAATAGTAATCCCTGTTACTGTGTCTCTGGATTAGCATTTCCTCAGGGCATCTCAATTTCTTCTATATATTAAAGTCATTTTGCTCATTGCTTGCTCTCTAAGTTACTGGCTGGAGTATTTTGTAGCTGTCAGTATTCTGAAAGTGCTTGAGCATTTAATTACAGACCATCCTTAGTTTAGAGATTAAACCACTCTCTAGCCTGCAGCAAGGGAAAACCAGGTCAAAAAGGACAAGTAGAAAGAATGTTCCAGTTCATGGGATTACACGAACACAGTCTGCAAGAGCCACTGTCTGCTTTTTCTGAGCAGTACTATTCCCAGAGACACTGTAGCTTCCATGAGAAATTTGATTGCCTTGTACCTGTGGCTTGATGGCACCAGGGTAGTCTGCTCCATAACCTGGCATAACTTGGCAACAATCAGGCTGACAAGCCTAGAGTTCTGTGGATCTTCTTTCCAGCAATTCTTGTGGATAGGCACCACATTTTCCAACCTCAAGTCATCTGTCACCTCCCCCATTACCCAGGATCAGTGATAAATGATGGAGAGCAGCCTAGCTAGCTCTTGTGTCAACTTTTTAATCACCCTGGGATGAATCCCATCTGAACCCATAGACTTGTTAGCATCCAAATGGCACAGCAGGTCACTAAATTCTTCCTCCTGAATTACAAGAGGGTTATTCTGCTCCACTTCCCTGTCTACCAACTCAGGAGCCCAGTTATCCTGAAGATGGCCAAGCTTTTTGTTAAAGACTGAGGCAAAGATGGTGTTAAGTATCTCAGCCTTTTCCCTGCCTTCAATTACTCTTTCCCTCCCTTCATCCAATAAGCACCCCTGGCCCTGCTTTTACTAATGTATTTATAAAAGCGCTTTTTATTACCCTTAAGAGACTTGACCAGATTCAGTTCTAACTGCACTTTTGCTTCTCTAATTCTCTTTCTACTTGACCTTGCTACAACCTGAAATGCTTCCTGAGTCATCTGCCCTTCTTTCCAAAGGTGATAGATACACTCTTGTTTTTTTCCCCTGAGTTCTTGTGAAAGCTCCCTGCTTAACCAGGCTGGTTGTCTTCCCCACCCATTTTTCAGCACACAGGGACAGCCTGCTCCTGTGCCTTTGACATCCCTCTTGCAGTATGTCCAGCCTTCCTGGACTCCTATCTCTTTCAGGGCAGCCTCCCAAGGGACTTTGTAAATCAGTCTCCTGAACAGGCCAAAATTTGCCCTGTTTATGGTTTTACTGACCCCTCTCCTTGTTTCTCCAAGGATTGAAAACTCAATCATCTCATGATCACTGTGCCCTAGATCACCTCCAACCATTACCTTGCCCACAAGGTCCTCCCTGTTCACAAGCAGCAGGTCCAAGAAGGCACCTTCCCTGCTTGGCTCTCCTACCAATTGTGTCAGGAAGTTCTCTTCCACACACTATAGGAACCTTCAGGACTGTTCTCGCACTGCTGGATTGTATTTCCAGCAGACATCAGGCTGACCTTTAAATATCCTTTCCAACCTAAACCTTTCTATTATTCTATGATTGAGGAAGTTAGTATTGCTTCAGACCTCCATTGTGTAGGAAACCTGCGGCATTCTTGTGATCAGATTTTCAAACAACTGATGCAAAAGATGTCCCTTAGCAGGCAACAGCATAAAACCACTGGGTTTTATGAAAGCAGCATAGATTCTCCCCAAAGATGTGAATTCCTCACAACCGCACTTATCAACCAGAAAACTGCCTGTGTGCATTGCTTCCATTTAGTCAGCAAAGCTTCAATTTTATGCAGGCACTTTTGTTTTAAAATTCTGGAAAGTGTATCTTACCTGAAAGTGATGGAGCAAGTTAGATAGAATACCAATTCCTATGTTTCTCATGCTTCTGGCACTAGAACATCTTCCTCCCTACAGGGCAACTTACATTTTCTGTTCTATTTCTTCAATACTGTAATTCTGAAAATGAAGTCACACACTAGTGATAAACAGAGTATCAAAACCCTCACAGAAAAAAATCTGCCACTTCATTTTGTAGGCTCAAGTCAATGTAACAGCATAAGCCACTTATCCTTTAATCTTCTTTTCATAGTAGCAGAACACTCAGAAACATATTAGCCTGAATTTCCTTTAGCAGGTGTTCAGTAGCTGCAAGCTCCCTTTAAACCAGGCTGCCTTTTCTTCATATTGCAACTGTACTCACATCAAGGACAAGATGGGAGCATCTGTGTTTCCATCCTGAATGACCTTCCAGAGCAGGAGTACTCGCAATTACACATTACCACTATGAGCACTCCCACTAGGAAGACAGTTCAGCATTTTATATGTCATTTAGTTTTGTTCCGTAGGGGCAGCTAATACCTTTTATTTGCCTGCAGAGCTGGAAGCATGAAAGACTATTGTCCTGGATCTTCTGTGGCATATCTTATTATCAAATATCAAGTGCAGCTCTAGAACACTGCACTATATCCCATCAGGTTGAGGTAGAAGAATTAGCGTGAATGGCTGGTGATAGTTTCAGAGCAAAACTGAAAACCCACTATTTAAAAAACTACTTTTTTTGGGGCTATGTCTACATGACAAAGCTTTTTAACATAAGAAAAGTCAGAACAGTTGGTGCTCAGATGCTGCCTCTCCACCATATGAAGTTCCAGTGATACTTCAGATCAAATGTCATCTGTTTTCCTGTATGAAAACATCGCCAATATGTATATCACAGAAAGCTCTCTAGAAGATTGGTTCAGTGCCCCCTAATCCCTTGAGGATTTTAAGTCACCTGCACATGTACCCAGATCAGAGCTTTTGGCTGCAGTTCTTCTAAAAAGAATCACTTTAACATGAACCTAAACCACAACAGAAAAATGCACCGAAAGCTGGTAAGTGGTAAGACTATCAGAGGACTTACTTTAAAACCACGCTGCCTCTCTGTAACAAAATTCTAGTATGCAGCCACTGTTTGGGGAATAACACTGTTAGGGAATAAACAAAGAACAGAGCTTAATAAGGGGGTTAACTTTGGATTGGATGTAGAACATAGGAAAGTGCATAGCTGTGTTACGAGGGACTTAAGCCTGAACACTACGATGACTGCATGGATGTATTCATATCAAATGGGAAATCTAGGGCCCATCACTTCATGGTAAGTCATGGTTCATGTATTTTGTCTGTCAAGTGTAAACAGTGAACACAGATTTGTACATTTTTTTCTTCCATTTTTTCAGCAGAAAAAGTACTGTCTGAGGAGAAGCACATAAAATCTCACTAATATGTGTCCTGCATCATTTTATGACCAGCAAATAGCTACTTCTATGACCTGAAAGTCTGCTCGACTGTTATAGTTCCCTGAATATGTTAATGGGAATATTATTTTCCCAGTCTGGGATCCAGCAGTTTTCAATTCTGTTGGCTTTATTCCTTCTTTTTTTTTTTTTTCATGTCCAGCAAAGCTGTAACATTTGCTAAGGGCATTCAACTCTGATGGGCTAAGACATTGTGGTATGTAAGAACTCAATCATTTGGCCAAGTTTTGGAACTAATTCATGGTTCTGGGAATTACTAACTGCTAAAATACTCCAGAAGAGTGGTCTGTAAAAAAGAAGAGTATCTATAAAATATACTCTTGTTTGAAGAAGTCTTTTTTCTATAGTTTTGTAGAATTACACAAAAAAAAATTAGGTTATTTTTCTCTTTATGTACTAAACTTAAAAAAAAATAATTCAACACATGACAAGACCAAAAGATATGCCATAGAGTTGGCTAACTTTGTCAATAACATTTGCAACAGTGCGGACTATAACCAGTCTCCAAAATGCACCTCTTGGGAACAGGAGTGTCATTCTTCACTCCAGAAGATTGCTGCATCCCTTGAAGGCTGAAGTGGGTGTTTTCAACTTCCTCTGATGCCTCTAATTATGACCATTCGCAGGTAATGTTATAAGAATTGAACCAACAACTTGTTTCAGGACTGCAAATCCAACCATATCCTCCCAATATATTTCAGATATTGCTGTTAACTCTTACAAAATAACTGATAAATAACAGATAGAAAAGATAGGTGATGAAGATCTCTGTCACAGGATTCATTCCTTATCTGCTTATCTAGAAACAATTATTCCTCCTCGTCTTTACTTTTCCCAGTGCTGTATGAAGACTTTTTTTTGGGAAATCTCTATGAAAGATGAGATTCAAAGCCATGTAACTAACAGCCAACACGTTCCAGATGTGAGGAACACATGTGCAGTGTAACCGGGATCCTATAAATGTGGAAAAATAATTTGTGGAGTTTTTGGATGCTTTTTATGGTGCTCCTTGCTTGGGGTGTTTCTCTGAGGGTACACCAGCTATGGATAACACACTTCCAAGCTGTTATGCTAAAACAGAAGTCTGTTATGGCTCTCATTTCACTGCTTTCATTGCTACTCATGGTAGCACTAGTCATTGCTTAGAAGCTTCTGTATATCTAAAATTCTAAAGCATAGGAGGACATCTTTGGAAGGACAAAGATTGGGATTTTACAAGTGCCTGGATCACAGCTTCCCACAGAGATTCCAATTTCCACTATACTTACCAGACAAACCCTGTTTTTGAGAAAGGAGCTTAAATTGCATGTCAAACAGGTGCCAAAGCAGAGGCTGGGCCAAAAACTATGTTTGCTAACTCTCCAATTTGCTAACTCTCCCAAAGGACTGTTTGTTAGGTTGTGTGAGCACATGCCTTCTGTGTGCAACGTGAACTAAAGTGTGTATGTTTGGACTTTTGAAAGGGCTGTTGTCCCATATCCCTCCATATCTTTTCTGTTTCCTGGACATTTTCCTTTCTCTTAAGAGAAACAATGGAACTTCCTTACTGAACTGAGAATATATTTGACATTTCTCAGAAACATTCACAGTTTGGAGCAAACATGATGTCCATGATGTTTACACGAGGTCTTGTTCATGCTCCCTGCACATCATTTCTATGTTGTGTCCAAATACAAGTTAACTTCTGTAATAACTCAAGACATTCTCCTCCATCTTTGAACTAGGAAAGCTGGAAAGTCTAATTTCACTCCATGGAAACTTCTTGTGATTCCTAATTGTTACTCTCCCAGGTTAGAAGAAAACGGAGCCCCTTCCAGCACAAACAGCTATTATAGCAGTCACATGCCTACAAGAGACCCAGGTCTGGGTACATGGTCCTGAGTAGACAAAATTAAAACCTGAAACTGGTTCCCCTCTTAACTCTATGTGGAAGCTTTACACAAGCAGCCAGAAACCTTTTCTGATAAAAATGTAAATTAAGAAGGACAAAATGAAAACAAAATTCATGTACAAGGAAAAAGATGCTTCCTACATTCTCCACATTGAGTTTTGTTCACACCCACAAGTAAATTGGTAGATGATTTCCTGCTCGGAATGGTATATTAATGCATGACCAGGTACAGCACTTTAGTTGCATGAGTACAGCAACTCTGGGAAATGATTGTAGGCTCGTTGTAATAAATTCTAATTTCACATTAACTTTACATGTGTGTAAAATGAAACCCTTAAAAGTGGAAGAGCACTTAGATGACCTACCCCACAGAACTGTTTTATCATTTATTCAGAGGGGCATGCTTTTCATTCTGAAACAGCCTGTATGTGCAGTACTCTAAATATCACAAAAGAGGTGGCACCCAGGCACTAGTACTTAGACAAAAGATTAAATGGACTACATTCCAGAGCATTTTACCCTTCAGCAGCAGAATAAACGGGTTTTCAACATAACGTAAGAGGAGAAGACACAATCATGTAGCTGTGTTAGCTATCCTAGAAGATTGCTTATAATGACACTATCTTTAATTGGCTCTTAATATGTATGTTACACCATTGCATTGTTGAAAAGAACCCAGATTTTTATGGGTGTTCAATAAGCCTTTCCACTTCCATCAGTAACAGAGAGATTGCCCTTTAACTGATGTGGTTTCTGCTGTTGGAACAGGAGCTGGTTTTACTGCAAGATGTTCTTAGTCATCACAGAACCAGAGAAACATCAGAGTTGGAGGAGACCTCAAGAGATGATCCAGTCCAATCCCCCCACCTAAGCAGGACTGTGTAGGGCACATAGCACAGGACTGCATCTAGGTGGGATTTCAGTATCTCCAGAAAAAAAGACACCACAACTTCTTTGGGCAGTCTGTTCCAGAGCTTTGTGACTTGCACTTCCTTCTTTCTAAATGAAACTTCTTGTGTTTCAGCTTGTGCCTATTGCTCTATTTCCCATCACTGGGCACAACTGAAAACAGTCTGGCACCACCTTTCCTACTTCAGGTGTTTATCACTGTGGAGTCCTTACTGGCTACAACAGGCAACAAAATGAAGATGGTGAGGATTTTGCATGCTAAAAAATGTGGTTTAATCCATTTAGGTCCCCCACCAGCAGCAGCTGCCCTGCTGATTAGATGATGATAGAGTGAGACAGGAAAGTAGAAAGCTTGGAAGGAAATATCAGTAAGATTCAAGAAGAGAGTTACTGGGAGTCATTGAAATCAGACTGTGGATCTTGTGTCCTAATTCAGATTTTTTTCCAAATGTGCAGAAAGGAGGGTTCTCCCTAGGGTGGATTTGTTTACTAGGTGAACTGGGGTTTGTGGCATAGACATTAGCAGAAAACATTAAACTTTTTCCAGGTTGATGAAAAGCAAACCAATTTTTTCAATCTCAAGCAAATTCAATATCTGAAAACCGATTTCAAATGGGGTGAAATGTTTCCTACTTATAAAAATATTTTCAGCTCACTTTATGTTTCAAAGCAGATACTATGAATTTTTATAAGAAATAATTTTTTTCTTTAATTATTTGTCATTGCTTACAATTGAAATTATTTACCAAATTCAGAACAAGTCTGTTTTCCAGTAGTTTGAATCTCAATAGTTTGGGGATAATATTACCCTGCATTTTGATAACTTAGTTTTTACTCTAGATTTTTTTTCTGTTGTCCAAGTGGCAGGAGTTATCCATCTCTGCTGCCAAATTCCTCACCTTAGTTTTGTACTTCCTTTGCTTTTCTATGTCTCTTAGTCAAAAAGAGCTCTCAGTAGCTAACAAGGGAAATGATAACCTAAAGTAGTCCTGGTTTTTACACTTGTAAATGCAATTAAAATTTCAACTTGAAACAAAGGCATAAATCATTTCACTTGTAGTTCTTCCAAACAAATGGCATGCTATTCTAAAACCAGAGATCACCAAAGATTTTAAAAATGAAAGTCGATAGCCAAGATTTTTTCTTGTTTGAAGCACTACTGCAGACTTTCTCAGCAGCTTTGTTCTATCATCATCTTAATAATTCTGCTCCTCATTCTTCAAGCGGAAGTAATATTAGCAGCATGCCTCAGCAAGGATTTGATAAGCTTTATGTATTAAAGACAGTACTTGAGGAAGCTGGCTTTGTAATCAAACTTGTGGTACTTATAGCCATGGTCTAACTTACTGTGGTGATGCTAGGTCATGGGCTGGACATGATGATCTCAGAGGTCTTTTCCAGCCTCAATAATTCTGTGATTGAGTGATACTGGGCATTGTAGCGTCAAGAAGCTCAAAGCAGTGCCATCTTTACTAAAAGAAGGAGTAAGAAGAATGCTCATAGCATTGTGCCACATGTTTCAATAGCCATGTTCCTGAAAATTAGCTTCTAACACATATTTATATATTTAGAATCTCAGTGAGGCTTTAAACAGCAACCCATGTGGGATGATAAAAGATGTGAAAGTCTAATTTTCCCCACACCTTTAAGATTTTCTTAAGGCTTGGACCTAAATTTTCTTCTAGTTACACCTGCTGTCTTTTCCATCATCTGAGTGTCTCCAATATTTCACTTGATGTAGTGTAAGTGAACATTAAAAAAGTCCATTAGTCTTTTCTCCCTCTATGGGTGTAAGAGAGCACTACTTACTGACTTCAGAGCAGTGGATGAGCAGCATCACCTGCCATTGCTTCTTGTCTCATTTCTCTTTCATGAATGTTCAGGGAGCAAAGGCACAGTCTGAGCATCACTGGTAACTCTCATAGGACACAGTAAAGCCTGCATGTGGATAACTGAACTTGTGTCAATAAAACTACTTTCATTCATCAAGTAGTGCCACTACCTCTTCATTGTGAGCTATTCCCTGTGTAAGATGCCAACTAGCAGTATGTATCACCAGTTGGTTTCTATGATTCCAAGGACCCAAATCTTCACTTGCAGCTAGAATATTGAGCAATCTGAGTGGAAGAAAGGTTTCAGCTTAGGAAGGAAAGTTGTTTTGCTCATACGCCATGCCATGGGGAAATGTTCCTTGGTAAGAGATCAGAGAGATTCCAGGCATTCCTGCACCATCATCATGGCTGGATCTGCTCACTCTTCCACAGGCCTAGGATTAAATGTGGGGGCAGAGGAGATAGCATAAGCATTATATATTATTTCTTACAAAGAAGATGGCACTACAGCAAGTGAAATGAAGAGAATGTTCAGCATAAACAATCTGAGGAGGAATGCAAAACGCATGGATGATTATCTTCAAATGGAGACTCTGCCTGAGTCATTTTAGGTGCTTTTAGATTTCAAAATAGCTAAGGAGTGTTGAAGTATAAATCTGAATCTTTTGTGAGACAGGGTTGTAGTTGCATAGCCTCTCTCAGGTACGCCCCAGTAAAATCTGAGAGGGGGGAAAACTTACAGCCTTATCCAAAGCTGAATTTTAAAGAAGGTTTCTGTATTTTTCTGTCCCATATTTTTGCACTGAATTCCAGTAGCAGTTGCTTGTCTGAAAAATCAAAGAAAGACAAGAACAGATGGATCTAAAATAAACACATTTCTCTTACTTGTTTGTTGAAAGAACACAGATAGCTGAAGGCATAATCTGTACCTAAATTATTGAAACCTTTAAGTTTTAATTAATACTGTGGCAGGAAACATTTCCACGCAAAACAAAATCTATTGGAGAGTTTGAATACTGTGACCAATATTCAACCACATACTCATCCAGCAACAAAGACAGCAAATGCAACTCTGCATAATGAAGCACCTCCATGTCCCGAGAGCAAGATGATGCACAGTCATACCATCCTCTGAGAGGGCAGAACCTAATCAATTCACAGTGAGTATTAAAAGAACTGATTTGGGAAGCTCAGAGTAAATGTTTTGGGACAGACTGTCTACTGACAAACTGCTCTTCTGCTGAAAGCAGTATTTAAAGAAGAAAGCCACCAGCAGGCAGAGAATTGCTCTGGCCAGTCTCCAACAAGCTGGGGGTCTGAGCCACAGAAAGCAGAGAGGGGATGCTGTGTGCCACATAGTGTGTGACCCCTTACACATCACATCTAACAGGCTCAAGCTAAAGTAGCTCAAGTGCAGTTGCTCTCTCTACCAAGACTGTCACCAAGATTCAGGGACACAGAGAGTGTATCTCATCTTCACCTTTGTTGAAGGATGCAGGAAGCAGGGACAGAGAGAGGAAGCCTGCAAAGATGCAGAGGGCTGGATCTGAAGTATGGGGAATGGAAGGGTTCTCTACTATCTTAAGTGCTTGGGCAGTCCTCTGTGGACAAGGACCAGCAGCAACATAAGTTAGGACACTCAGAATACACTCTGCATGCAGACCAGTTTTCGGCTGACTAAACCAAACTGAACTGCTGATGCTATCTCACATTCTCTGTCATCAGTCTGTTCTCCTTTATCGCCCTATCCTGAGCTGCTCCACGTGACTTTGGAGAAGGAAGACCACATTGTGGCAGGGGCACCACTGCTCCAAGGAAGATGTAGGTAATGAGATGTTCTCCCCTTGACTTCCATAGCCTGAGGAGGAAGCAGGATGAAGAACAGTGAGCAAACAGACTTCTGTCTTCTAGTGCTGTAACAGAGCTGCAGCTCAGAAGCTGCACATACAACCCACAGGTTACAGGATTTGGAATAGAACAGTCCTGGAAAAAAATGGACAGTCAGTACTTCCTGTTATCTCTGCATTAATTGTGAAGCTGACCAGAATATTTCACTGCCAAATTGCTAGGGTCAGTTCAGTAAACTTATTTTACATTCATGTTCCATTGAAAACATTCCTGTCAAACCATCATCAACAAGTGGCAAACTCTGGGCACTTTCCAGACAGATCTCATTACATTCAACTTAGCTTCCTCTGATCCAAACACAACCAATTACTGGCACCAGACTGAACAGAAAGCTACTACTGATGGCAGTCAACAGCTGTTTGTAACAGCAAGAGAAATTTTGCCGAGTACAACATGCAAGGTCTATAGAGTAGCTACCCAGCCAAATAAAAATGGCTGGAATTCATTGAGTGAATTCAGAAACTGTTTTCAAACTACCTAGAGATGAGGTCTGTATTCAGGTGAGATTTGGTTTTCATGGCCTGGATGATCTATTTGCAGCTGAAAAGATTCTGAGAATCCAACACTGAAAAATGTGATCACCTGTTTTCTTTGTGAGTGTCTGAAGGATTTACTGCAGGAAGCTGACTTTACTCGCTGGAAGGAGCCTTTAAGATCAAAGCATTTCAGCAACTGAAGTGATGTCTAGATTTATTTTTGGAGAAGAATCAAAGCACAGAATGAAAAATCAGAAAAGCAGAAATAGACAAATACATGGCCTTTTTCTGTCCTGAACATTTCTTAGATTCATATGTCCTCTGCTAGCCATCATCCCGATATGTGCCAAACCCAGTTCTCATACACAGTACGCCTCTAGAGGCATGAATCAGCATATGATCTATCTTTTGAATAGAAGCTAGGCAGCAAGGATAACAGAATAGTATTAAGTCCACAAAGTTAGACCTTATTAAGAGGCAAAGCCATCTCCACCTTTATCTGAGTGTGGAGGCTGAATCCTCTCATCGGTTCCCACGAAATAGATTAATGTCCTAAGTGCAACATTTGAAATATGAGTGAGTGACACTGTGAAGGTGCAGCTCCAAAACAGGACTCAATTTTATGTGCTTGGTAAGCCCATCTCACTCCTCTCAGATGTTTTTCCCTTTTTCAAGTACAAATAAGGAAAATATTTGTGAGCCCTCCTACTCACACACGGAGCACTGCAGGAGGAAGTAAAATCTCTTTAAAATCCACTGGGAAACACACTTATTTTAGTAAGAGAAATGAATAAACTTTAGAGTCAGGAAGGTCTTAAACTGTCCTTGTAGAAGGAAATCTGGATTTGAGATTTGTCAAAATCACCAATGATGGAAACAGTTTGTTGATTTCTATGCCTTTATCTTCAGATGCTCTTTATGGCATTTTTAGATTCTTCAGTACTCAGAAGCAGGACCTTCATTCCATTTTATTCTTGCCCCTCTTTTCCGTATGTTAGAGCTTTCAACCTATACCTAACCTGAGACAGATCTTAGGATAACTTGTCTTTTAGAAAATTTTCTTGCTGTTTACAGAGCAAATCCTGTTCCTGATAAAACCAAGGAATAAACCTCCATGACACCACCAAGATTAGTCACACACACCATGAAATAAAATTATCACACAATGGTTTAGTTTGGAAGGAACTTCAGAGATCTTCTAGTTCTAACCCCACCTGACATAGACAAGGACACCTCTCACTAGACCAGGATGTCCAGAACCCCATCCAATCTGGCCTTGAACACTTTCAGGGAGGGAGCATCCACAAGCTCCTTGGGTAACCCAATCCAGGGTCTCATAGCTCTCACAGTGAGGAATTTCTTCTTGATCTAAATCTAACCTTGTCCTATCAGAAGAATCCCTTGTAATTTCAGTGGTCTGAAAAAACTGCTGCTACAGGTGAATGAGGTGGGAATAAGTCATTTACAAATGGGGACTTACCCAAAGGACAACCATATTGCAAGAATTGTTAGTGAATTACTACTAGAACTTGTCTTCATCTGAAGTGTTTTGTAGTTGTAGGCAGGGAGATCACTTCTCAGAAGCAGCAGGAGGTTTTGTATTGGATCTCTCTCCCTAAAAATCCCCACTTATTGACAGTGTGTGTTTGTCAGCCTGGTACCCCAGCTAAATTTCAAGCTAGGTAATTATTTCTTAAGTAACCAACATGCCCAAAAAAGCTTCCTCCAAGATGCTTCTGTAACTATAGGTACCTTAAAACAGTTGCACTATGGAGGTGGCTTCACACTGAGTTATTTGCCAGACAAACCCATCTTTTGTGAAGAAGGTAAGAACTGAATTAGGTGAAATGTGAATGTACACATACCATGCTGCATTGTCTTGGCTTATTCAGGCCTGAGAACTGGAGTAGGGAAAATTAAAAAATTGATTTTAGAAGTTAAAGAATCCTCACACATCTCGTGAGTTACTGAAAATGATTGCGTAATACTTTGCTGCCTTCCCATTTACATCTTGTAGCAAATTACACGAGCCTAGGATGAACATCAGCACTCCTGTGATTACAGAACCTAGTGACCACTCACTTGAGGCACTGATGAGAAGCAGAATTGTAGAAAGGACAGAGAAAGAAAAAACACTTTATACATTTTCCAGCTGATGCGCTGCACTGGCAGACAAACCACCTGAAAATGTGATAGAGCCTTGGGCATGAACAACAAACTGAGTGTCCACTTTAAAAGAAGTTACAAGAAGCCACCTCCACCCCCCACCAAATACAACCCCTCCACAAACCAGAAAAGCAATGCAGCTGTGTTGTTCTACACATTGCTGGGACACAAAGCTGGGAGGAGTGGCTGACACAGCAGAGGGCTGGGCTGCCAGTCAGTGGGACCTGGACAGGCTGGACAATTGGGAAAGGAGGAACTGAATGAAATCCAACAAGGGCAGTGTAGAGTCTGGCATCTGGGCAACAACAACCCCGGGGACCAGTATAGGTTGGGGACTGACCTGCTGGAGAGCAGCATAGGAGAAAGGGACCTGGGGGTCCTGGTGGACAGCAGGATGACCAAGAGTCAGCAATGTGCCCTGGTTGCCAAGAATGCCAATGGCATCCTGGGGTGGATTAGACAAGGTATGGTTAGTAGATTGAGAGAGGTTCTTCTCTCTCTCTAATCTGTCCTGGTTAAACTGCATCTGNTAGGAGTGAAGCTCTGCTCGGTGGCATCCAATGGTAGGACCAAGGGTCAAAGTGTGTCAGCTGGAACACGTGAGTTTCCACATAAAGATGAGAAGAAACTTCTCAGTGAGGGTGTCAGAGCACTAGAAGGGGCTGCTCAGGGAGGTTGTGGAGTCTCCTTCTCTGGAGATGTTTAAAAGCTGCCTGGCCATGTTGCTGCATGACTGGAACTACATGATCCTGCTCTGGCAGGGGGAGCCTTTGAGGTCCCTTCCAATCACTAACATTCTGTGATTCGGTGATTAACACAGTTTCAAAAGGTGTACTCCATGGCTTCACTGGCACTAAACACTCTTACTCAATCATCTTCTTTATGCAGCTAATGAACTTCAGAATTTAAGAATGTGTCATGGATTGTTTTTTCTTATTTTTTCCATCTCCACAGCGCTCCAGCTGATCTCTATGTATGTACACATATACATCTACTTACTCTATTCCAAATCTCTGACGCTTTGATGAATGTGGAAGGTGTCAATTTGCAAAAAATGTAAAAAGAAAATCACAATTATACACTGAAATGATGTCCCTGGACAATGAGAAATCAGAAGGCTGGAAGTACTCTCCGTTTCTTTGAAACACATATTGCTTTTGGGACATGATAGGGAAGAAGTATAACCCATATACCATGAGTGTGAGCACAGATGTTAAACTCAAAGTCATGTTTTTCATGGAAAAAAATAAGAAGAGGGAGTAGGAAAATCAAAACAAACCCACCATCTCAAATATACTCTAACCTACATATTCACACACATGCTCTTATTCCCATCTACCCCAGAAAACTTGCATCTACCCGCCTAAATACTATCCTCATCACGTCTACTAGTATATCTGCACCAACACACACATATACTGGCTTTCTTTATCACCCACATGTACATATGTAATCCATGGGCTCTCAGGCTGTCACTATGCTTTAGGCACGACACAATGATATTACAATGGCTAGAAGACAGAGAAACGTTAATTGAATCTCACTGCCACAAAGTAAACTCTAGCAAACTAACTGTAGCTATTTATGTGTTAGAGGGATTGGGCAGCAATCTGAAGATACTACATCACCCTTATTCATCCTGTGCAGATAGAATCTGATAACTTCAAAGATACTGACAATATCTACATCCTTCAACTACTGCATTTATTGTAAACTTTTCTGGCTGGCAGTGAAGAGTGAACACGGTAAAAACACACAAACAGAGGAGATGCAAGGCACCAAGTTCCTTTAATCAGTATCAGTCTTACTACTGATTGCCAAAGGGCTCCAGCAAGCACAACCTTGCTTCAACCAATGTAGTCAAGGCTCTTCAAAAGTGCAAAAATAGTTCAAGCTAAAAATGCTCCAGTTCTGAACCTCACTGCAATCAGTGGGAATTTGTCTGAAGGAGGTTTGACCTTTGAACTACAGAGAAAATGTGCACTACATTCATTTAAAAATGAATAAAATCCACTAGTAGGTGATTTATGAGCAAAATGACACCAGTAGAGCAAACTACTGTACTGAGAAAGTATGATGCTTGGGAGGAAAAGAATCAAATATTACAATTGTTGGTATTGTGTCTTCTTTGTAGACTATAGATCAAGCAGAGGAAAGAGTTATCATCCTGAGGTATTTGTGTTTCACATAATAATGCCTTAATGATTCAATTAGCATTGATTCTTCAGCTGCAACAATATTTTCTGACTGGTCTGGTAATTTAGCTCTCACTGTTGATTGATGCAATTCCTACGAGTAATAAAGCAGTAGGAACAAAATTTATTTAATAATTCACAAATCACTTTAAAGAAGATTTTTATTGCCTGTGCCACTAGCACACCCTAAGATTTGACATTTGTGTTGGTGAGTCTTTCTTTACTAAGCCTTTCTTGACACCTAGCATGGCTGCAAAACCTCTGAACACTTACCAGCCCTTAGGTGGAGAAGACTAAGACAAGAATGAATAATTTGAAGATGAATGTGCAGTGCATATAACAGGCACAGATAATCTAGAAAAACCACAGGGAGCTTGTACAAACTCAATTCATAAAATCTAGTTTTGAAACTAGAAATTTCATTTTCTCTAAGGAAATATCTTAACATTAAGTGGAACTGGGTACTAGCACAGATCCACACAGTGAAAGTTAAAACTGCTACTGAAGGTGGCCAAAGAGAAATAACGTTTGACACAGGGAAATTTATTCTAGTGTGGAAATGGAAGTAAGTAAGTGAATTATAACATCCTCCTAAGTGTTTTGGGGAAATATAAGTGCTTCAGAGCTTCCATAAAGTGGACTTAACCAACAACATCTTGATTCCTGCTGCAGTAGCAAAAACCATACAGGGAAAACTCCATCAGTCTTTCAAAATAACAACCTTCCCATGATATGTGCTTGTCCACAATCTACAGTGCCTCATAAATTTCCATGCTGCTAAGTAGATCCTGTCGAAATGAATTGCTCTTTTAATGGGTTTGTATGTGTCTCCCTGTGAATGTAGTTATACACACTTCTTATTTCATGATGGCTCCCTAAGCAAAATCCCTCATTCTACTTTATTAATTAGCTAGCATTTCCTAGGGGAAGCAGACGGTTCTCAAACACATAGAATTTTGTTTAAGTTATATTGTTTGACATTTATTTTTAACTCAGTGAGGAACAATCCAACTGAAAAGACAATGTGAGAAAAAACATTTAGCAAACACAAAAAGAAAAACCAACTCAGAGAAGCCTACACAAAGCTCTGAGTAGGATTAATCCTCGCTGGGACGTATCAGCTTCCCCATTAATTTCAGTCTTTCAAGGAGGATGAATAGCTCCGTGTTTAAAACAGTACAGGGAGACTTAAAACACCAGTTCTGTTCCTTGCTCTGATTAAACTTGTTACGTGACCTTGAAGAAAAAAAGGATTTAGCTTGGAACTGCATGGAAGTTACTTGAATATATGTAAATCAGTCTTTCACAAATATACAAGTTCAACAGTTGACTGCTTTGCTGTGAGATGGTGTTTTCACAATTCGGGGATGAAATTCAGAGCCATAATCTGCCTGTGCTTTAATGTCCTATCTTGCTCCTGCATAAAGCAGAGATAATGACTCTTACCTAGTTGTACTTCACAGGCATGTTGCAAGGCTCCTTTCATTCATACAATATTCATAAAGCTTTCTGAGATCCCTCATAAAAGACTCTACATAGCTACAAATTATTATTTAATGATGTACAATTGAAACATGGCATGTAGAATGCAAATGAGAGTGAGATATGGTGGTTTTGCTCTGACAGACCATGGTTGTTCCCTTCAACTGAGTGTCGACCAGCATGCAAACATGAACGCAATGAAGCTATGTCTAACTGCTGTGCTACACAAATTCTGTTATCACAAGGTCCTTATAGAACAGCAGAAGTTCTTTGAAACAGATTGCACAAATGGCAATTACGCTATCAAGAAGCAAACAAAACTGAGTATCCATTATCAGTTTGTTTGTGTCTCCCCCACCCCATCACCTAAGGAATTTAAACATACAGGTATATTACCTTTCCTTTACTTTTAATTGATATTATTAATATAATCTAGGTCATTCAATAAAAACATTTCTAGGGCAGGTGAATAGGTGGCACAATGAATTGGCTGCTACAGAGTTGCTTCCACACATTTTTAGAATCAAAGTACAGAATACAATAAACATTAAATCTCCTCTACTCTTTCCTCAACCTGCTTATGTCCTGGTGAGAGAAATTGCTATTTAGCAACAGACAGCCTTTTACCCTTGCCCTGTTTCATAGTGTCCTGTGAACCCAGGATGATCCAAATCTCCCACCACTACAGCTACAGACAGTCACTATAGCTACCCAAAACCCACCCACCCCAAACAACCCACACCCTAGGAGAATCTGCTCTAGCACAGGGCTTGGACTAGATGATAACCAAAGGTCCCTTCCAGCCCCTACCATTCTGTGATTCTATGATTTGTCCCTTTTCCTACATGGTGCCTTCACCACTCAGTTTTTTATCTCCTCTATATCTTCCATATTTGACAGTCACTACTCCCGAGTTTAGAAGAATCCTCAAGCCTTTCTTCTTCTCTTTAAGTGAAACTAGAAAAGAATCAAAAGCATCAGAGTACATCCACTTTCAGCACCACTGGGCTTGCTGAAGAATCTGCTATCTATTCGTATAACAATAATACTGGAATGTGTCAGAGTTTGGTTTGTTCAGAAGAAGGGTTAGTGGCTTACTGCATTTCTCTCTGTTATTTTTTTGGCTTAAAATCACGCTACTACACCTCCAAGAAGAATTACTTTGTCTCCTCTTGTTGATAAGTATCAGAATTTCAAAGAGGTCCCCTACCATGTAACCTAGTCAAAGCTTTTAAGAAAGAGAAGAGATGTATAAAAACACAGTGTCAATACATATAGAGCTAATGACCATTGTACATGAACAGGAGAAGACAGTCTCCTCCAAAGCACTCTCACTATGAATCTCAAAATGTATGATATCACAGAAAGGTAATTCACTTTGACTTGCTATAAAGTTCTCAAATACCATCTTTAATCTATCAGCTCTTGTAGAAGCTCATCCAACTAAACCCTAACCGTGCGTCTGCAGAAAGGTAGCAGACTTCTGCTTTACATTTAAAAAAGCTGGTTTTAGCTTATTGCTTTGGGATTTCATCTATGACCGGTAATGTTCTTCACACAACAAGGGCTGTGGTAGTGTCCTGAAGGAAGTGGTTAGCTCGATGATTAGCAGAAGGGAGTGGTGTAGTAGGAAAAATGCTCTGAGAAGTGAAATGCCAGAGTGAGTAGCAAGAAGTAGTAAGGATGTCCTGGATTTAAAATTATTTTAGTAAGCTGAAGAAAATACAATAGAGATTAATATTTTCTTATTAAGCTTTTGCAATAAGAGGTTTACTCAGCAATGTTGTAACCTTAACATTGGTCAACCTCATTTGATTATGCCACCCTAGCTGCACCATGTTTATTACTAGCATGCAAACTATCTCTGCAACAACCAAACTCCCCTTTATCTATAGAGTGTTGAGGACATATTGTATATCAACAATTTGCAAACAGTACATTCCTGTTTGTGATATGTGATATGTGAGAACCATATTGCATGTATGGTAGCTGGCAAATGTCCGGACCTCCTCCAGGATGAAAAGCTGTACTAAAAATATAGATTATTTTTATATGTCATTGGAAAGACATTTTTCCTTAGATCTATGCTGAGTTCTTACACTTGACCTACAACTTCAATGTCAAGGACCATTAACTATCTTTCAACATGTTATACTAGAACAAACACAATTTTCTGAGGATTTGCTTGAGTTTCAAAGGATAAACTAAATTAGCACGACTCAATCATATCAACAACTGAGTGTGTCTTTTCCTTAGGTGGCAGCTCCAATCGTCTCACATTATCTTGCCTGCAAATTAAAAATTCCCTTTTTTTATCTGGATTATTGCTTTCAGGGGTTTAGTATCAGTGACTCATGACTTCAGAATACTTACAGGAAGTTCAGAAAATATCAAGACCAATAGCTAACAGATCCTGCTGACTGCTTCTGTACAATCATTCCTTCCTTCCACAGTTTCAGTGGGTTTTCAGATTCAGAGTGCCACATCTGAATGTAACTTCCTTCTCTGAAGCTACTTGAGCAATTTACTAAATCGGAACAGTTTTTACTTCCAGGTAAAAAAATATAGATTGCAGGTGTCTGTCCACGCAGTCACTAGTTGCAAGACAGCAAAGTGCCCTATGCACTACAGGACAACGAAGGATGGTGGCTTGAATTCAATACTGTAATATCTGAAAGGGGAGGGGAGAAGAGAAAAATTGCCTTTGATAAATAAGACAGATTCACAAACATGCTTAAATTCACTATGAAGTGTTCTGGAGAACCTGACAGTCCTTTTTAAAGGACTTTGCTACTACATCCTTTCCTTCTCCTTGAGCACAATGTCAAATTGTTCTCTATTGCACATGTATTAACAATTTGTCCAGTCTATATTTAAATGTGTCAACTATAGGGTTCCCACCATTTCCCTGTCCCACAATCTATTCCCCTTGGGTCTAAAATTACCCTGTTATGATGTCCTGATATTATCCCTAGTTAACCCTCTGGTTACCCGCTAAAAGTATTCTCTTTGGTGTTAGATTTACATCATTCTATTGTGTCCCCACTTGCTCTCTACTACTGGATAAACAAGCAACCAGCAGTGACAACACTCTTGCCAGCAACACCTAGTTTAAGGTTGTGAAATGCCTCATATTAAAAAAATATCCTTTTCCACTCCTTGTTACTGACATGTGACTGTCTATTGCTCTGTGTCCAAGAACTCCAGTGACTTTTCCTTTGAGCAGCCCTAGCATGGCATCTTGAGAATAGAAATCTGAAATACAGATAATCTCTCACACTTCTATTTTCATCTCTCTTTTTGTTTTTGGTCATACACACTTAATTCAAGCAAAACTTTTCTTGATCTCTCAAGACAAACTCAATACAAAAAACCCTATTTCACAGACAGCCACCTATTGCTTTCATTAGCACTGTGATTAACCTTCTGTGCTCCCACTGCCTGGAGCATTCACTTATGGCCTGTCCTGCAGGGCACTGATTATCTTCAGCTTCCACTGGAAGCTGAGCACACTATCCACATCACAGGAGGCCCTCAGTCGCTGACAGGAGCAGCTACTTACAGATTAGCAACATATTGGAAACATCACAGGAGCCGCCACTTGCTGATATTAAAATAGCCCTTTCCAAAAGACAAGGAGAGAAAGAAAAAAAAGAGGTCTTATTAAGTGATACATTCGAGGCCTGGTGTATTTAAAGCATGTTGTTAGCCATGGTGAAATATGGTTAAATCACCACAGCAGCAAGGAACTTTGAGGAAAAAATGGGAGAGTGAATGTGTGATATATAGCTTGTGCTTTGCACACTGCATCAGCCCATCCATCACAGGGCACAAAGTCTTCCCAGTTCATGCCCTAGTAACTACTATGGAAATCAGCTGCTGTGCTCAGGGGAAAAGGGGAGAATGAGAGAAGAGTAAGTTTGACAAAAGCTCATGCTTCAGCATATGTTCTAAAGCGACTGCAGAAATATTACATACCTTGGGACAAAGATCTGTCTCTATGGCCCATCAAATCCAATTTAAGGCTTATCGGAACTAATTTGTTCCTTCCTACAGCTGAGTATGTCCTTCAGAGCAAAGTGATGTCATACAACTGTCTGAATATTATCTCTTCTTCTATTTGAATAACTTTTCTACAGATCAAAAGCTTGGATGATCTATTTACTCTCTTGGAAGAGACAGGATGGACCAATAGATTACAAGTCCCTCAAAGCCATCAGACATGAATGGTGTGAACATAAAACTTGTATCCCAGCCTTCTGGTTGATACTTCATCTGCAAAGCAGGCATGATGTTGGATATAATATGATGATTCCCACTGGCTGTGTAATGACTATCAGGTAGAAATGAGAGCCAAGTGAAACATCAAGGCAAACCACTGTGGAGTTCATGTGCCATGTGCAACCCAACAGATCAAAGAGCATGAAATCTGTAATTCAATAAAAACACCACGAGAGAGTTCTACTTTTGCCTGGTTTTGCTCTGAAGTGTTCCTTGACTTGCAGAATAATTCAGGTAAGTGAAAGCTTTGGCAAAGCATAGTTGTTGCATCTTGCCAACAGAATTTTTGTGGGAGAAGAGAAAAAGCAAAAACCCAAGGCAAAGCTGTGTTGCAATGTGTCTGGATGCTACAGAATACTAACCATTCTACATTAAAAACTGTGATCCCCTTTTGGGTGTCCTGATATCCTACTGACTCATTAAAAACTGTGGGAATGACCTAATGTGCAAGTGTTGGCGACTGCTATATTTACTACATATTTTAGTTTTTAAGAAACGATGCAGGACCAAACAAGAAATAGCAGCTTCACAAGTAAAATTCAATGCAAAAGGAAAAACAGGAAATGGTGCTGCAGCAGCAACCTAACTCCCAGGTGTTTACATCATACCTTGCATCACAAAAATTGAATGTACTTACCAAAGACAACTAAGAATTCTCAAAAGACTTAGAACAGAAAATTGGCTACTGGTTTTAAGTGAAATAGATATCGTTTTCATGCCTTTCTATTTTATAGGTACCATAAAAGTCAGTTAGATGTAAAAGGTGTGTAATAAATGAATGGGCTGGATTCACAACATCTACGAGTGAAAATGTTCTTTGCTATCAAGCATTGCCCATAAGATGCCAGGTACACAACCTACTACAGATGAACTAATAGTTACTACAAACTACTCTGAATTCTCTTTCCCAGGATGAGAAATGGACAATCTAAACTACTTTGGTTTTGCTTTAGAGAATGAATGTCTGTATGCAGATCCCACTTCAAAGCAGTGCTAAACTCATGAGCTACAATTTTGGAAGTAGATACTGCATCTCCATACTAGCCAGTCTGAATTGTTGATATGCAGCTATACTAACATCCATGTTCACCTGAGTATAGCTAACACATGTTCTGCTACCTGTGTGGCTGTGGTATCCCAGGATGTGAAAAGCTTTTCTGAAAAACTCAGAAAACACTTGGGCAGTTACCTTGAGGTGAACTCTCTACTGCTGTGATTAGAGAGCCACTGGTGACCAAGGTACTCCGTTTTAAAGCCAGATCTATTACTTTTGCATAAGGTGCTGTTATGCACATCATTGTTTTGAGATCTGCCAGCTGTTTAGATTAAATAAGAGTTCTTCTGACTTTTATAACTCCCAAGAGCCTTCACCTTGTGTGTGTTTGGAAAACACATCCTACTTTACAACTCCCAGTATGTGTAGAAACAGGTATCCTCTTTAAAGCTGCTGGTGATTTGAAGATATAGGGTCAGCATTTCAGTTTGGAACTAGAAAATATACCACTCCCCTTCCTGGTTCCCTCTTCTGTGATACTTCCTTGTTTCACTGAAGCTGGAAGCAAGTGAGCTAGATGCTGATAGAAATTCAACTCACTCTGGAAAGTGATATGAATACACAAGTGATGATATTTTTCCTGTCACATGGTTTGTATGTGCTGTGTCCTTACTTTTCCCATGGCCAGCTCACATCAGCAATACATGTCTCAGTCACCACGTGGCTGGAGGTGTTGCAATTCTCTGTTTGCACAGCAGCTCCGAAACCTGCAGCTTGTTCAGAATGCGTTAGTCCTTCTGCTCCTCTGTTCAGCAAAAAAGCCATGAGAATTAGTCCGCCTGACTGCTTTCTGTGGGCTGCTCAAACAGATATTTTGACTTGCAGGTGATCTCACTGCATTTTAAAACCCAAGCTGGGGAGATCCTTATGTATCATGGAAACCTCTATACTGATTTGACATCATCCGTGGTCCAGGGATTCCACTGCTGCCACTTGCAGTGGTGGGTCTTTGTGCTCTACCCTGGCAAATTTCTTGAGAGTGGAATTCACTACTCTACAGCACCAATTTCATCTATATTCCAAGCCATTTCTTATTAAACAAAACCTTTCAGCATTTCTTAAATATCAAGGGGATTCTTAAAAACTGTATCTATTTAATGATTGCTTCTGGCCTTATGTTTATTAATGCTATGGCTTTCCCAGGCTCCCTTCTAAGCCTGTGAATGTGTAGGAGAGACAGAGAGAGTATGATGCTGTCTTTGTTTTTAATGTGTTTGCATTTTAATACTATGCTATTTATTTAGCATTACTGAATTTTTATGTTTAAATGAACAATTTCTTGTTTAAACAAACAGAATAAAACAAGAACTAGAGAGGTCTTTATAAATAAGAACACCATTCAAATTCTGCTGCCATCCAAACAATAGTCTAGGCAGGATGAGGCTTCTGTTCTTAGGCATTACTATATATAAATAAATAGGGTTAACGGTGATAGCAGCCCCAAGACAAAGATGGGGTTTTTTTACATCAAGAGCTAAATAGCGCCTGCACAGAGTGGCTCCTTTCAGAGCTGCAGGGTGATCCCTGAAAAAGAAATGCAGCTGTTACCCAACAGGGACCCTAGGACTGTTCTCTGAGGTATGAAGCAAGAAGCAAATCCCTTGGGAAGCCTATAGAAAAGAGAGGAAGATGCTCTTTGAACATTGGAACTCTTACAGGGAGTTCCGAGTAGATCGTTATGCCTGAGAAAAGACGAGCATCACCAGGACAGTCAAATACAACACAAGCTCAAAAAGACAAGTTTGTCTTCTATAAGACCTCAGATTTTGTATGGTAGTGCCCAGGCCTGTTCATTCCACAGGCGATACCCGCTTCTGTCTCGGGGTTGGTTTTGCAGGGAATTGTGTGTTCCGTTCCATTTTGCATGATAACTGTTTTCTCCATACTCTGGCCTATAAACGGTTGGTGCTACAAACATACAGTAATTATTTACCAAAATCTGCTCATAATCTCATGAATAGGTTTTCATTACAACAAAATTTACAATACACTGTGATCTTTTTCCAAGGTATAGCCATGCTCAAAATACCATCATTTAGTTTGCATTCAATGCAAACTAAAAATAAAGGAAGGTAAATTATTGTACAAGTTCAATTCTGTTCAGTGATTTAATCCCATCCATTCAGCCATGATTTAACATGCACTGTCTCACCCACTAAGTGGGACTACAGCACAAATGCATGTGTACAGCAGATCTGTGCCTGTACCCTTTGTCACACATTGAAACAAGCTTAGAAAAAGGGAGTAGGAAAGAGGCAAACTACCATTTTGTGAAAGGGCAGGCTTCCAACACACCAGTGAATCCTACTGAAAAACTGCCATAGCAAAACTGAAAAGGTAAATCCATTGCTGCAACCACCCTCCTACAGCACTGTGCCTGATGAGCAGATGCACTCAGTAAACAGGACAGACCCACATACAAGAACCAACACCCTGTGCTCAAGCCCTGTGCTGTGCCAGATATCCTGAAAGAGTTAAGCCTAGCATCGATCTAAAGGGCTACCACACACACATGGGTTTAGCACACACTGACTAATTGCAGCGTTGGCAGTGTGGCGGGATGCCAGCCCCTGCACTCACGCACAATACTCTGGTTTCTGCATTGATCTGCTTTTCTTGTGTGGGATTTAAATACCCAGATAAGCCTGCAAAGCTGCAAGAAGATCGCATCAATGTATTTACCCCACAGGCTTCCCTCTCCCTTCCCATCATTCTGTTATGTGTCTACCAATGGTCTGTTGTGAAACAAGCTCATGAGTCCTGTTGTGTTGTAGCTTTCTCTAATGCTAACTGAATTTCCCTCGGTAACAGAGGCACAGTATCTCAGCAGTATTCCCACTCTCTTCTCTGAATAGCTTATCATTTGATAGTGGAGCTATTCAAAATGGCATCTACTATTTTCTTCGTAAGATTTCACTGCTGAATTATTGACGAATTAGAATGTGACTTTAAAGGAGCTGCAATTTAGCATAAGAGCTGGATAAGTGATAAATAGAAGGTTGGCAAAAACGCTCTGTGGTAAGCTTTGCCTATAACTGTACTACAACCAATTTCAAGGTCAGGACTCTCATTTTCAGGCAGCATTTAGCTTTAGAAAGAACATCTAGAAAGGCATGAACATAAATGGTTCACTCTCACGATTTCTGTTTGAGGCATGCAGGTGTTACGATCCCTGCTACAGAGGGAAAACATCTGAGAGACAGAATCCTGGCCATAGTCTGACTCCAGGCACCAGAAAGAAGGCATTTCAAACCACAGCATCTCTGAAAGCTAGCTAAAGATTCCCAAAAGAAGTATTTGTGCATTTCTTTTCCCAGAAAATATTGATAAATTGAAACAAAGCTGCAAATGAACATCTATGCCTGCATTGGCCAAGGTGGATTCTCTGACCCAAATGAGGAGAATGACTCAATCAAGCTCAGCCTGGCAGTAAGAACAATCTAAGCAAGTAGAAAATAATTCATAATATTCTAAAGGGAGAGGTAGGTTTTGAAACTTTGCTCTGAGCAACCATAGGCCTTAGCATGAAAACGGATGTCTGTCCTACTGCTCTGGAAGGAGCATCTTTACTGCGAAAGACTCATCTGCCTACAGAATGAGTCAATATTTTAAGTGCTGAAGCTTCTCATGGGACAGGAGGCAGTCTTTTCTGCCCATTTCTACTAATTGCTTATGAAGTCCAGATCAAATAATGCCCATAAAGATTTGCAGAAAGATAAATGACCTTGTCATGTCTGGGAGGAGTTGTCTTAATACGAAGCTTATACCTATAACTTAGGAAGTTGTGAAAAAAAAGGCAAAGCGAAACAGAGTTGACTTCTCCTGCAAGCATTCCAACACTGTATCAGAAAATACAGCACAAATTCTATATCACAGCGAAGTAGGGCAGGATTTGTACAACAGCAAGGAAACCATTATGAGATGGAGATTATTTCTGACTAAAAGAATCTAGTTGCAGAGAATGCAGACAGAAAAGAGGCAGGGAAAAGACTGATACAATTTCATGCTAACGTGAGCATAAAGTACCAGAAATTGCAGGTTTAAATTTATCACCATCTCTTTTAAAGTTATTAAGTAATAAATACATTGGTAAGATTATTCTTCTTGATCAGTTCTCCTCTAAAACATAATTATTTAGAAAACACTTTAGTAATAATTTTCTAGGTTTTTCACACCTGTTTTACGTCATCCCTCATCATTATCTACTTGCATGGTGTGTATTTCAGAAGTTGGAAGAAAGAGCCAGGCCTCCTTCCATCTTGTAAACAAGTTTACCCTTTTCATGAATGAAATTGAAAATATTTGGCAAATTAATCTGTGAACTCTCCTTAGTTGTTTTCTTAGGAAAGGGTACCAGCTGACGAGGTGCTAACATAGCTGCTTTTAAGCTTACTGTGTTAATAAAGCTTGGTCTAAACGAATCCTGTACGGTCTGCTGTTTGATATATCTGACACAGAATCACTACTGGCGTCCTTGTGATCTGCAAACACCTTTCTTAGTGCTTCCTTTTGCCTGCAAACCTGTGAAAGGCTTCTGCTCAAACTGTTTTCTGATAGCATCACAATACCACGTCACTGGGGACATACCTCAATCATTTCTACACCTTAGCCTCCTAACTAATTCATGCTGCTGCATCTTGGCCTAGTTCATTCTCACACACAAAAAAAGCACAATTTTAGGTTTATTTTTACCTATTTGTAATATAATTCCAGAATATGACTATGTTAAAAGGATGGAGAGAATGTTGATGGCAAAAGAAATATTTGAAATAGAAATATTTCTGCTGGTGTTAGATCCTAAGTTACCATAGCAGCTAATTCGCCATACTACCTGCACACTGGAGAGCAACAGCTAAACAAAAGTCAGGAGAGATCATATTAAAACCTAAAGGTCTCTTCAGCAGATGATCTGTTTTTACCCATGAAAACAAGCAGATAACGTGTGCTGTTTTGATTCCTGGCACCCCCAACCTGACAGAACCGTGCAGAAGGTCCTCATTTCCTGTGGCAGTATTCTGCAGGCATCCTTTGTGAATTAATTTCTGGTAGGTTTATATAATAACACAGCTCCACAGAAGCCTTCCTCTCCAATGATGAATGAATGTTTCTTTTCAGTTTTCCACAAATGAAAAGAAATGCCTAAACCCAGATACTACCAACTCACTAAGATTTAACCTAATGTCATGTGAGATTGGGTTGCTCACTGAATTGAATGCAGATTGCTAACACTTATCTAATAACAAAATTATTTGTGTTTACAAGTCTGGGAGTATACCTCATACATATTTTACATTTTACTTTCGTGCATATTTTGATTGAAATCTATGTGCTAAATTGTATATCCAGATGATATTCAGATTTATCATTGTTCTTTCACATAGTGATCTATATTGTCTTAACACTCCAAAACACCGAGTCCTCATTAGGATGGAACCATTCAGCTCTACAGCAAAATACCTAACAAATCCCCATCACGTCATTGTAGATGATGTCATCCATTAGATTAGCCAACCCAGATTAGCTAACCATGGTCCTATCAAGATGTTGGATCCTGCAGCCTGCCTCCAGCCAGCAAAATCCTTTCTTTCAGTAAAAGTGAACATGCTAGTAGCAAAGGTAACAGTAAAGAGCTCAGTTGGGCTTCAGAATAAAGTTTTTCCAGCCTCAAAAACTTCCAGAGGGATGTGGGAGTTTTGCTTGAAGTTTCATTGCTTTTAAGAGTTTCTGTGTGCATTGTTAATTTGCTGTGTGTAAATGAACAATGCAGTGCATAAACAAAAGTTAATAAAGAAAATACTTAAACTGCAAGGCTGGGATTCTCCTCTGCTACTAATGCACATGACTACCATCTCTCCATGCAAAATGGAAATCAGGAAAGAGATTGCCTGGTTCAGTTCTACAACAGTGTTAATGAGATGTCATCTCAGTGGGGCTCTCTTGGTGTTTGTCAATTATGCCACTTTACCTGTCCTTTTGACTTCTATTTCTCTAGTGACTCCTCAATACAATCTGCCGAATAACAAAGGATGGCAGTAATGAAAGCTCCCATTTTAATGTAGGTTTTTGTTTGAAAAAATAATCACACAGCAACAGAAAATAATTTCAGCTCTGGATACAGAAGAGTGGAACACGATTAACTTCAGGCTCCTGCAGCAGCCCTACAAAGAGAGTGAAGCAAATGCTTAAGTTCTTGAGTAGGTTTTTCAGAAGCTCCAGTCTGCATAATGTTTTTCCACATCAGCTAAAATGCAGGAATTATTCTTTTTCCTGGTGCTTTATCTTTTTACTACTGCAAGTTGTTATGGAATTTCAATTCCCATCACTTCAGAGGTCATATTTCTACATTAGCTGAGAGAGTCGGTGTTTCAAAGATATGACATTAAATGGACAAGGAAGACAAATGTGAGAGAACGGAGGGCAATAAAACAGAACAGAACCACCACCAGAGAGAGAAATAGGAGAATGCAAATCAAAGACACGTAACCTTCTTGTTAGCAGAAAGAAGAGTGCGGAGCTGACTGATGCTAGTGGTGGGAAGGGAAAGCTAATCTGCTCTCCTGCATCCCCACTGATTTCAAATAAAATGCATAGCTGAATTTAGATTTAAATATTGACCTCTCATTTTTACTGGTTTGGGAAGTTAGACCTCCTGTCTTTAACAGTGAACCACGATTCTGAATCTGAAATGTACACTCAGATGCTCTGCTGTGCAATTGCTCAAAACAGTGGCAGTATGCAGCAAGAATGGAACTTCCCTTGACAGCTTCACCCATTCTTAGGTAAAGTATGATTTACACAATTTTTCACAGCATCACAGAATTGTTGAGGCTGGAAAAGGCCTCTGAGCTCATCCAGCATGGCTTGTGACCTAACATCACCACAATAATCTAGACCATGGCACTAAGTGCTATGTCCTGTCTTTTCTTAAACATCTCCAAGGATGGTGACTTCACCATCTCCTTGGGCAGTCCGTTCCAATGTCTAACCACCATGAGGAAGGGCTTCCTAACATCCAACCTAAACCTCCCCTGATGCCGTTTCAGGCTATGCTCTCTTGTCCTATCACTACTTGCTGAGGAAGACCCTGACCCCTACCTGACGACAACTTCCCTTCAGGTAGTTATACAGAGTGTTAAGGTCCCCTTGAGTCTCCTCTTCTCCAGGCAAAACCCCCCCAACTTCCTCAGCCTCTCCTCACCAGTCTTTCCCTCCAGTCCCTTCCCCAGCCTTGTTGCTCCACTGGAGCCACTCCAGTACCTCAATCTCTTTCTTGAAGCGAGGGGCCCAGAACTGACCCCAGTACTTGAGGGGAGACCTCACTAGTACAGGGGAAGAATTACATCCCTAGTCCTGCTGGCTACACTATTGTTGATACTAGCCAGGGAGCCACAGGCCTTTTGCACCACCTGGGCAGCCTGCTGGGTCCTATTCAGCCAGCTGACAACTAGTACTGCCAGGCTGCTCTCCAGCCACTCAGCCCTCAGTCTATAGCTCTGCTGGGGTTTATCGTTTAATGTAGTTATAGAACGATTCAGGTTGGAAGGGACCTTAAAGATCATCTAGTTCTAACCCCCTGCCATGAGCAGGGACACCCCCCACTAGACCAGGGTGCTGAAGGCCCCAGCCAATCTGGCCTTGACCATTTCCAGTGAGGGGGCAGCCACAACCTCCCTGGGCAAAAATTGTGGCCAAAATATAGGACCCTGCACTTATTCTTGAGTGGAAATTAGTGGCTGAAATATTTAACTATATTAATTTGTACATGAAGCTACCTAACTCATAAAGGATGCACTGAAAAACTCCTGAGGGAACCTGAGAGCTATCAGGAAGCAAAAGGCAGAAGAAACGCAGCTTACATTCAGAGGTCAAGCAACCACCCAAGTGTCAGTCTGTTCAGTCACACACAGAACACATTGACGACTGCCCAGCAGCACTTTGAAATGATACAGTGGCCAGCTATTGCTAAGTCTCAGTTTGTGCAGTGATTACAGATTTGCATAATTAAGAGCAGCCACCACAAAGCCCGAATGGTTGTCAGTTGAGAAAAATCTCCCTGCAATCTGCTGAAGTTTGTGTGCTAACAAGTGTCATGAGGGTCGTGAGGATGGCCTCATGGTTTGAAAAGGAATTTTGTGAACATGGGCATGCCTGCTTCACTTGAGAACTTTGAGCTGCACTTCAAAAGATATTTGATTCCAGTTCTTATCTGCAAAGTGTGGCTAATGATATGTGGCCTTTTCAATAAAGCACTTCACAATTCTTGGCTGAAAGGACCTATAGCAGCGTAAACTATTTGTTATCAACAAACTATTTTTGAGAATCACTCTGCAACAGCTGACTGTACTTTCTTCACTTCAAAAAACACATCGTCTGTTCCAACAGAATTCTCTCCTAATCCCAAACCGTATTTCCATTCTATTAAATTACCATCAAGAAGCCTCTAGGGGCGAGTTCCCACATTTATACTTCTTCCTTCTTCAGTCAACATGAAGTTAATGAAGTGTCTATTTAAATAATGACCAAGTCAAAACTGATTAAGGAAATCAGGATTAAGCTACAAAAGTACAATTTCTCTGTGCACACAGAGAGGGGAGGGACTGAACTTCCTTAGAGATGATCTTTGCTATCATGCAGTAAAACAGATTTCTTAGTGAAGAAATACAAGCCTTGGCAGCACAGCGTATGCATTGCAGCATGGCAAAAGTATTTAGATAGGGTTTTTTTAATTTATTAGCTCATAAAATAAAGTTTATCAAAGAAACATATAAAAAGTTTGTCCTAAGACCTTTAGGAACATCTCCAGACAGATTTAAAAAAAAATAAAAAATCAAGGAATTGAGATTCAAAGATACCAGAGTTCAAAATACATTTCAAGAAAGCACACTCAGAACTCCCATGTGAAAAAAGCATTTCTCTGAAACACAGCTCCCTAAAGCAAACAGAAAGCAGAGTTTTGAGCAATGGGATCTAATAGCCAGACTCCAATGCTTTTCAAAGTCCACTGAAGCTAAGAATTTTATTGGCAATATATAATCATTACTCTGTTTCCCACCTCTCATTGTGATTTAAAGGTACCGCTAAGCAGCGACAAACACTAACAATTCAGAGGGACATAAAATTCTGCCAGATGATAGTGCCCCTCTCTTTCTTGTCCAAGTTCAAATACTCTACAACTCATGATAAAATGCCTTGAATTCAATCTTTGATCTTCAGGCATTCAGATTTTTTAAAAAACAAGCAAACTACACATCACCCTGGAGTCTCCTTTAAGACATTCTACACTGCAGTTCTCAAACAGAAAGCAGAATTTTCTTTGCAAGGGGTTTTCTTTTCTATGCAGAAGCAATAGGTAAAACTCAAACTTTCTTGGAAACTATTCTCCATCCTTCGATTGCACAAGGAAAGGTAGCAAGTTCATCCCAGGCATGAAAGTTACAGAAGGCTCAACTGAACGTCTTCAACCAAACTCTGCATGTTTACCTCCACTGCACATAAAGAAAAACCCCGTTGCATGCCATCTGAAAGTGGAGGATTTCCCGAACCAGCACCTTCTGCAGTCTGTGTGACTCTGTCAGCCAGGTTGACCATTACTAGAAAATTCTTCAGTTTGCCCTAATTTGCTTATTTCCATTGAACTCCAATGCTCCCTCAACCTGTTGCTTGAATCCAGATCATCATGATCTCCTGCTCTTTACTTCCTTCTGCTGATTTCTTGGAAACTTCTACCAACTTGCAATAGACTATCCCTTCACTTGCCAGAAAGCAGGAAAGAAAACCGACACATAGGAAGATGGAAGTGAACTGGTTCTTCAAATAGCCTTGGGCTATGCATTAAGACAGACCCACGTCTTTAGGCTGCAATAGCAACCAGAAGTCAAATTTCAAGCATGTGTAGTTAGTCTGACTCTAGCAATTTTGTGTTCTATCATGCCCTCCCCATTGTTTGCAGTTTTAATCCAGCTTTCCATCTTCAGACACCTGACAGCTCTGTATTTCTCAGGCGCCTTTCAATGGATGACTTTCAGCTCAGCCCTCATTCTGGGACACGAGTGACGCTCTCACAGTATTAAGTGTAGCTTTGCTTTGACATTTTTTCAGAGAGATATCAAACTGTGTGTAATAAGCACATTCAAGATATGCACTCTTGTGAAAATATTTTCATCTAGTATCCCTGTGAATACTGTTATCCCTTGCTGTGTAACATTTCACAGGGCTCTTAATTTCTTAGTATCAGAACCCACTAGATTTGGGTGGGGATTTTTGCCTATAGAGTGCCACAAAGTTCAGCAACTCTGCGTAAAATCTCACTATTTATGAAAATACAGTTTTTGTATCTTTTGGTAACACTTTCTCATATCTCACCAAAGTTGCTTAACTGCATTAGCTAAAATCAGCCTTGATTGCAGAAGCTTCAGCCCATATTCTTCCCCGGGTTATCTGAAGATAATGCAATTTCAGATCACCAATTATTTCATCTGATGAGAAACAAGAATGAGAATTCCCTGTCTAATGCACTGAAAGGATCTGAGCACCAATGTCTTAGTACACTGTAACAAACATTAAGAAAATATCTTTTCATCTTGTAAAAGGGGAAGGGTTTGAAGGCACAAATGCATTTGTGATAGCAACAGTACACAGCACTGTACATTCAGTCCAGCCTAATAATGCTTACAGAGCACACAGCCGAGAGGATACAACACAGCAAAGAACTTCTTTTCATGTGCTTTTGTTCATGCTTCCAAAGATGTTCAAGGAAAGCATGAGGGCAAGATCTTGAAGTTATGTAACACACTGTCAACCTCTCACAGTGAAAAGGATTCAGGCTTTCCTCTATAATTGTGATTTACAAAGAAGATTTGCATAGATGCCTTCTCCTAAAGAATTTTAATATTTATTTCTCTTTTTAGCACTGTGAATCATAAAGGCACAGAGGCAAGTTACACACCCAGTGATTTTAATGGTTTAAGAATAAAAGAGGATGTATCCTTGTTTTCTGCTTTTGTTGCTTAAAGGCAATTGATAGGAAGTGAAAGGAAGCTACTGGTACACCCCTCAAAGCCACTGTTGGAATGCACCTCATGTTCTTTTTCTGCCACACACCTTCCCTTCTCTGCTCTTCAGTGCTCCCCACAGTTTCTAAATGCTGTATATTTGCAAGGAGTATGTGTATTCCAGCTGTGGCACAAGGCTTCAAGATAGGAGCGGCAGAGCTGCACAAAGCAGAATTCAGAAATAACTGGGAGGAAACTGAATGTGGCTGACAGGGGAAACTCCTAACAGAAAAGGCATGGTGAGGTTGGGGTGACAGGAGGACTTGATGAACTTGGAGGTCTCTTCCAACCTTAATGATTCTATGAGAGGTACTGCCAGGCCTACAAAGTCTCTTCCCAGACCTGAGGTATGTGCTAAAACACAGAATGATGCTTTATGAATAACCCCAGCTTTAAAGTAAATTTCTCATGCAAAGCTCACAACAATCTGTCCTGTCCCTCCTGTCTTCCAAAGGTGTCTGTCATTTTCTCTCTTACCACTATGAATATAATGCAGCCCTGTCCTGCCAGCTTCTTTCATTTGAGTAATTAGAGGTTTCTCTTTTGTTTATGTATTCTTCCCAACAGCTCCTTCCCTCTTAATAGTAACAGAGACATTTTTTCTGCTCCTAAGTTTGTCTAAGACTCCCAGTGATAAATTAGCGAAAAGGTCCTCGTGGTTCTAAAGTCTTGTACTAAGGGCTTATGCTGACTTCTGGAACGTGGAAAATTAAGTAGACACAAGAAAAATCACAACCTCAACTTAGAAGTGTTAAAATTCTAAGACTCTTGGATGTATCTAATAAGTAAAATATGTCTTTAACCTAAGATAACTGTAACACTTCCAGTGGCCTGAAAAAGACAAACCAACCATCAAATTATTACAGAGAATTGTAAAGCCATCCAGTAGCTCTGAACTTATGGTAAATTTTGGATCAAAAAGAAAAGGAAGAGCTTTATAAAGATTTTTTGTTTAATCTTTTAAATTACTTTTAACCAGCTAAATTATTTTAAATATCCCATTGATTATGACTTCCACAAATCCTTACACAAGAACATCAGCAATCCACTAGATCACACAGTTAAGGGATTTCCAGTAACTGCTTTTCCAGTTCTATTTAAAAAGTAATCTCCCCTAATTAGGTGACTATCTTGATTTTGGAAATCACTCAATTCATGAGGTTTAACAATGCAGAGTCCATCAAGACCTATAAACTGGTTTTACTTCCACTGATGCTAAACATAATACTCTCAATCAGTGAGGATCAATCAGAATTGTCTGTAGCTTCATAGCAAATCTCTTTTTTTAACTTCAGTCCAAATTAGCAAGCACAGCTGCTCCTAAGATGCAGATAATCATCAACGGGTTGCACATGTAACGTAATACAGCTTTGCTCACATGAATTGTCAGTGGTGTAGAAAGCAAAGTAGATGGTAAAAATGTTAGATCTCATAATTTCTTGTAATATACATACACACACACGTGCAAATCCCCCTCCCAACATCAAAATGAGACAGAGCCAGCAATTTCTAAATCAAGGTACGTTTCAATGGATTCATGACTTCTCTAGGTTGTACTAGCCCAGTAATTTCAGTAAGTTCAAGTATAGAATTGAGCATTAGCATTAGTATTTTACTATTGCTAACAGAGGTACGAGATGACAGTGACTAAATTACCAGTCAGAGTATTCAGTTCCATGACAGGAAAAGAAATGAGCATTTCAATCAGGGCTTCTGTGGGCAACTGCAGGCCCTCAGAGTGACTTGAACGGGAAGCGCATCTGGGGTTGGATAGCATGCATTTGGTATTTAGGGGCAAGAAGTAAAACATTTCACTTCTACATTCTTGAAACCCTTAAATAGATACAACTGAACCTAACAAAGAGTAATAAAAAATATAAGATATGAAAATCCAAATAATTTTAAAAAGTAAATAATCACAAACCTACCAATCCACATTCAACATGAGAAATAAATATCAAGACAAGCATCAGCCTGTGAAGAACAGCGTATCATGCAGCATGTTTCTTTCCTAGGTAAGGTATTGAATATTGGAATATGCTGGTGGAGACTCAGCAGGACCCAAAGACTCCCACAGAGTTCTGAAAGCAGGCCTTGGGAGCCATTTGCTCTCACAGACATAGATCTGTCATAGATCTCCTTTTGTGCTGGCTCTGTTCTACCACCTAGTACCTCCTCTGTCTGACCATTAGGACACCTGCCACAGGCTGTCCCTGTGGCTCTAGGGAAACCTGCTTCATACCTCCCTTCCATACTTAAATTTACAGTGACAACACCAAAGAATTTCATGACACCGTGTTTATTGATCAGTTTGGTTTCCCTGACCAAAAGAATGGCTGAACAGCAGCTACACTCTATTTAAATAAAGTCTTTTTACCCTTTCAGTTCCCACAAAACTTCTGCAGGCCAGCCTATTGGCAAAGATGCTTTTGACTCTCTCACTATGATGTATACAATTTCTCCCTTAAGATTTCTTGATACTTAAGGAGGTTTGAATGGTCATAAAAGCAGTCTCTTGTTGAAACCAGATGTGCAACCGAGTGCTCACTTGCAGGTTCTACCCACTCTTCCCTTAAGCCACACTGAGAAGAGTTTCAATAAAAAATGTTCTAATGCAAGAATGCCAATCACCTGGAATTTGCATCAGCCTTTCGAAGAAGAGCAGTCAGGCCTGAGTTATATTTTACCGGCTTAAAATGAGGATATCAACATTGGAGTCAAGATGCCAGCAATGTGTCCTTACACCCAGGGGAGAGAACTGTCCTTGTCTATAAACTTTCTCTAGGAAATGTTCATACTAAGGTCTCAGAAACCAAAAACCAATAAATGTTATTGGTTTATATTTTATTTTTTATTTTTGAAAACAAAACAATAAATGTTATGTTTTCAGTAGATTAGAAGCAAACAATCAGAAGGCTCTGAAATAGCATTAAGAATTACATTATTTTGCAGCAGGATAATAGCTCTTTCATGTTGTGCTAATTTAACTTCATGGTCCAAATTCTCCTGTGGCTTATAACTTTGGCACTGAAGATGCAGTTTCAATTCTAGCATCAGTGACAAAACTACCACCGGTGTCTTGCACCAGATGCAATGCCAGTCTGAAGTGGGTTCAAAGGGGAACAAGATTGCTGAAAGGTCTGAGGAACAAGCCTTACAAAATGCAGCTAGAAGAACCGGGGCTATTTAATCTTAAGAAAAGGGTAAGGGACGCCTTACCGCTCTTAAAACCTACCTGAAAAGACGTTGTAGAGAGGTGGGTGTTGGTCTCTTCTTACAAGTAGCAAGTGATAGGACAAGAGGAAATGGCCTCAAGTTGCACCAGGGGAAGTTTAAGTTACACATTAGTAAAACTAGCTTTATGAAAGGGTCATTAGGAACTGGAACAGGGTGCCCAGAGAGGGGGTTGAATCACCATCCCTGGACACATTTAAAAGTTGTGTAGAATTTGAGCTTAAGGACAGGGTTTAGCAGTGGGCTTGGCAGAGTTAGCTAATGGTTGGACTCAATGATCTTAAAGTTTTTTTCCAAACTTAAAAATTCTACGTTTCACAAACTATTTAAATGTAATCAGAACATGTTCTAGCATCACAGGTTGGGTGCCTCCGGCTGAGAGAAAAATTCAGAAACAGTAGAAGAAAAATCATTTTCATAGTAAAGGAAACAAACAGGTACCAGTGCAACTGCAGTTGGAAAAGGCAGAAAGATAATGAGCACCTCAAGGGTCTGGATAACAACTGAAAAGAGGAGATTAATTTGACAGGAATAGCTCTCTATTTCCCAACAAAAATCCGCACCCCAGGTAACAAGTTCCTTTCTTCCCTCTCCTTGCAGGTCTGGAGAACACAGGATGACCCCAGCAACACTGCAGTGTCTTGAGTGAACAAGCAGTCTGATGGTCTATGCCCTTCTGTGGCCATAAAGTTAGAACTGCTATCTATGAGAACGACCCAGACAGAGCAGACAGGCTGAGCCTCATCCATCAGTGGGGTGTTGCCATGGCAATCAGCTGTTGCCAGGTAAACCGCAACTAAGAGAAGCCTGAGAATTAGCAAGGCCTAAAAATAAAGATGTCGGGGTTCTTTTCGTAGATGTTCATGTGTAGCAGGCAAAATAATAATAGAACTCCCTCAAGATCTCAGCACTTACAGGGTGTTTATATTCTGCAGGCTTTGATCACCTTTTAAAATTAGCACATTTTTCTAAGCAACAAAAACAACCAAACCACGACAGTGGAAAAAATTGCCAAATCAATGAAAGCATGAGACTAAAAAGCAGGAGAAGAGATAAACTCTCCTGCATATTTCAAGAAACTGACAGATAAAAGACCAAAAACCTTCCTTATCTCTGTATCAGCACTGTATCAGCACTGTATCAGCAGAGCTGGAAAGCCTGCGTCTTTACCTTGCCTGTGTTGGATCTGTCCTGTGGTTAAGGGGTAGGAAAAGAACTGATTTTCTTTCCACCCCTAAATATCCCCTGTGCATATGGGTCCTCTCCAATAGAGAAAGTGTGCGCTAGAACACTGCAACTGAAGGTATCAAGGGCTTTGGCATTCTCAGTTGGAAGCCCTATGGGAATACAAGACATGTTTAACCACAACAGGCTCATCACCAAGGAAGTAAAATCTGTTGGAGCAAAAACGTCTTCAACAGAAGTTAATGAACACTGCAACTAAGAACACAAAAGGTGGTCTTCACTGCTTCCCGGTCACTGCATGGACACAGGACCAAAACCACCCAGAACAAAACCCAAGTACAACTCACCCCAATGTCATATGAAAAGATGGTGGTTCGCAGTTATTGACTCCAAGACTGGCATGGCTTTGTGCTATCGGATTCCCAGAACCATGCCTTTGAAGTTTCAAGGAATAAGCCGTGGCACAAATACATCAGCAAGTTTGGGCCAAAGTGTTTGTCCAGCTGAGTCCTTTCACACAAAACGCCAGGCGAGGAATGACATAAGGACTCTGAGTCCACTGCAGTGTACAAAATCAACAATTGGTTTTGGGTAGCTAAAAGATGAATTTCACTTCTTGGATTTCTTTTCGCTTCAGGTAAGTTCAAATTGAGGAAACATCAGGGGTTTTTTACTAGGAAACATTTTTTTCTTGTTTTTGGTGAAGTGAACCCACAATGTCATGGCATAAAACAAGAGGGAATTCTGAAATTGAAAACAATTGAAGACTAAAACATTAACTTTCTGTGCTCGAGATGCTAAAACAAAGCATTCATTGATTTTTTTTAACATTAATAACTCAGTAACAAAATCATGTGGCATTTCTAAAGCATCTTGATGGTGCCAAATCTGTATGTTTCACTGGCATCTAACCAAAACATTCAACCCACTTCTACCACAAACATCCAGCATAAACAATAGTTTCTCCTTAAATTTGATGGTCTACCTGAGCCAGTGTTTAGAAATATAGAGCACACCAGATGCACTTCTCTCATTTTCCCCTTCCCCTCCTCCCCCCACCGTATTTCAATAAATAATGAACCTTCTTTGGTCTAATGGAAAATATCACAGTAAACACTTAATAGCACCCTTGTGCACAAGGACCTTTGAGACAGTGATATAAAGCAGTCTATTTATGGAGAATATTCTAAAGAAAGCTAGAACAACGAGAGCTGATTTTCCTACTACTGGCTGTTTTCAGAAAGGACTTAAAGTGTCTTTTCTACTTAGAAGAATCATTTTTATGCTCTTTCCCTTTGTTCTGAAATCCGTCACTGAACGCTACACATTTTGGCTTGCTGAGTATCAGGTAAGATAAATCTACACAAACACAGCCAGACAGCTCGAACACCTCACAGAAGTGTATTTCAGCTCTGCTGATTTCAGCTTGGACTTTGCTATTTGTCTAGATGGGTTTCAGCTCCCACAAAAACACAAAGCCGTTTCAAATATGGTGATAACATTTAAGGAAACCACAAACTGAAATCACTCTACTTCATTGTCCTCTCTCATTGCATCCCCTTGGGAAACACAAATACCCAACGAGGGGCGGTTTCCAGAGATACAATGTTTTCTGAAGTTCAAAAGACTTATTTTTAACTTGGTGAGTATCCTAGTTCTGTTTCTAAAGTACAACCAGGGATTCCTTAGCCTGAGCCAAGTTCTTGCATACATGGAGCTGCCAGTTAGCAGCAACCCTGAAGATAAGCATGAAGTGACATGACTTTATAAAGACATTCTCTATGCCACAAGTAAGAGTCTGCCTCCATAGAGCTTAGCTAGCTAGGGGCAAGTGCTTCCCCTTGAATCTTCCATGGCAAATCCTTCAGCAACACCCAAACAGGGCGCCTGAATAGTGCCTCAGGTGCACAGAGCACAGCCCAGCAACGGCTACTCACTTGGTATTGCAGAGGCAGTTGCAAAGTCTGGGAATAGAGAGAATTGAGCTCTGGTTTCTAGTTTTAACATGTACAGAGAAGGGCAAATAAGGAAACGGCCATTGCCAAATGGTGTCTGGTGTATTATTACTGCTGCAATTCTGTTACCTACACTAAGTCTTTTGTATCTTTTAAATATTAAAAACAACAAAACCCACAATGGCAGAAAATTTCTCTTTTACATAAAAGTAATTTTATCAAAATGACAATGTTGTGCAATGGTTTGCAGACACGTTGATATCAGCTACCTTTTTGACAGAAAATTGTCAAAGCTTTCCACTTCAGATGTTGAACACAGCTATTAATCTACCATTACTTGTAATTGTCTATGCAAAAATAATGCATGCTTAGAGAGATAGTACAGTACAAAAGTGGAAATTAAACTAATCTACATGTTTTGATATCATTTAAATGATTGCTATGTTTTGAATCTTCATTCAAAAATGTGGAATGTATACTGCAACTTGAAATTAAATGTTACAAAAACTTCCCTTAAGAAAAAACCCAACCCTTGATATTTTAGACACAAATAACTGTCACACATTTACATGAATCTTATGGGAAATACAGCTGCAGCCCAGGAGCATTAGCTACATTGAATACACTAAAGACAAAGAGATTATTAATTTACCTGCAGAATATTGGCATTAAAATACCATTCCAATTCAAAATTGCCTATCTACCCTTTTTATAGCCTCAAACAAAGGCTTGTTCTTTTTCTGGTACTGTATCTGCATAGAATCATAGAATCATCAGGGATCAGAAGGGACCTCAAAAGATCATCTAGTCCAATCCCCCTGTCACAGCAGGACACTTCATATTTTATGGTTAAAACAACAGCTACCCCACAAAATACATGAAAACAGTTGCAGTAATATCAACACATTTCACTGTGAAATAGGAATAAATCTTTAGTTTCAGATAACAAATGAGAGGAGCAGGGGATATTGATCAGATTCCCATACCATGAAGCACGTGAAACACAACAAATGTCTCTCTGTTCATACCATACTTTGTGACTGCACACTAGAAGAATTGATGATGAGAGCGGTAGCCAAAACAGAGCATAGATCTCTCGTGCAGTACTAGAATGAAGATGCCTTGAACGCAAATTCTATCAAATCAGTTTGAGAAAACTTCACCTTGAATGCACTGTGAGAGTGTTCTGTCATCCCAGGAAGGATTTTTGTTGCAAATGCATTGGAATTGCCTCCTGCAGCTCTTCCTTTGTTTAGAAAAATTATGTAATATGGTTATTCCCATCTCTTCCACCCTTATTTAGAAAAAAAGGAGCTCTTAGTCATTAAAAGGTCAAACCTCTTTAAAATGCTACCATTTATCTATGTATCACTTGAAGCTAAAATTGGTATTCTATAATACCTTTCCAGGAGAACAAAATTTTCCTTTCCCATCACTAGACTCATGTGTGGTTTTCCTCTGTTGTAATAAATTCAGTAAACTACAGGATACTCTACTCTTGTCCCTTGGCTGGGTAAGAATAGCAGAGTTTTCTATACTTTTAAAACTGTTTACATATTAACACACATACATTTCACAATAAGCAATTTTTTTGCCAGTTAAATTCTAATTAAACCTAAACCTTACAGTAAAATCCTTCTTCGTATCACTGAATAGCAGCTAATTTCCTTTAAAAATATTTAATTTACTCAAATGTACTTGAAAGATTCAGAAATCTCTTTATGGTTTGCCCTTTTCGAAGGAAGCCATAAAAATAATGGTAACAACACAGACCGGAGTGAAATAACACTGTTACAACTAATCGCCTTAGGTGCTGCTTTATATCTCTCCTTTCTATCGATGAGGAAGTAATCAAAATCAGAAAGGTTCATTTTGGCTTATGCTTCAATTTCAAAGTTTCCATTGAAGTGCCAGATCTGGGAGTGTACGGCACCTCGAAAGCTGTGCTGAAACAATGGGCTCAGATAAGTTTCATTGAGAGTCAAAAATCTATGCTTCCAGATATTACTGGTGATGATGCGCAAACTGTAAAGAATAAGGCCTATTTTTCTTTGCTAAGTCTACAAGGCTGACAGCAAAAATATCTGTAATCTAAATATATTTGATCTGAAGATACATAGAGAGAGACATGACAACCTATCACATCTTTTTTCTTTTTAAACAAAGATTTCTTGAGGAGAACTGCAATTTAAAGAGTTTTTCAAGTTTTGAGGTCTGAGTCAGTTAGAAAAGCAGAAATTTGGCATAATGAACATGCAAAGCTCCAGCAGGTATCTTGAGATTCAAGTCAATCATTTTATGTGACCCTTGGAAGGGTGGCTTTCCCTCTGAGATATACAGGAGAACTGATCAGAACTTTGTACTTCAGGAGTTATCATCACCTCCCACCTCCTGGGAAGCTCTCAAAAACAGGCTAGAAATGAGCCTGTGATCCATTGCAGTAGCTCTGCACCATTTTCCTTCTGAGAATTACCTGATGAGAAAGACCAGGAGACCCACCAACTTCCAGGCAGCTTCCTTGTTGTCTCCACCCTTTGGCTTCAACCTAGTATCTTCACAACACCTACAGTGGTCCAACTTCTTGGTCTCAAAAATTGCTCTGGTTGCTACTACACAGAGATGAATGGATTTTGAGAAGCAAATACACCATACCAAAAGGCTCAGATAGCACAGGGATCTCCATTTTTTACCATTTATTGGTTTTTATTATTGTAGGCTATCTAATTGAACGAGGATCATCACCTTCGAACAACAAACTGATACCCATATGGAGCAGTGACAAGGCTGGCTAGAAAACCACAAATTCATATATTGAAGGTGTTTGAGGTTTTGATTTCTTGTGTGTTTTGATCAACATATGAAGGCCATGACCATACAGCTCCCATGCCTTGTAGATGTACTAATTCACACAAATCCATACCCTTTTTGCTGAAAATCTACCCAACATTTTATGCAATTATCATCAAAATAGAAATCTCTTACTTCTTGGGGACAAAATTTTTAATCAGCTTTAATTGTGGCTTTCAGGAAGGAATAAAACAATAAATATGGTATCTTGAACACTGATTCTCAAGCACAGTCTCAAAGATTTAAAAGACATTAAAAGCCGGAGTAGGGAGGGCTAAAGGCAGTATGACACATCCTTTTACCTCAACTAATAAGAGGCACAAAGGAAAAAACAGAGATGTTGATCAGCATCCAGAGAACATGAGGTTCCTGAATATGGATATTTCTGATCCTTCTGAAAGGTCTCTGACAAAGCACAATTCACTAATTTATAATTTTCAAAGAAAAATTGAATGTGACAAGCAAAACAGAGGCGAATGAAACCTAAAAATTATATTCCTCAATAACGTAGTCTGCCAATATGCACAATATTTAAATTAAAACTTGCTCAATTCAAGTCTACCTTTGGCATCAGGATCCTTCACGCAGAGATGCAAAGCACTAAATGTCTAAGATATTTGTCCATGCCTAAAATGAGGAATAAAAATTAAAAGGAACAAATGCTCCTGAGGCAGGAGAATTAATAACAGTCAGGGTTCTAAGAGGTTTATACACCATGTCTTCTGCCACCTCCACTTCCACCAGAAGCTCAGCTTAACCCGTGTTTCCTATCGCACTTCTGCTCGATCTTCCCAGTTTTCCTGGACACCTGCAATACTGCACAGTTGCAAAAGACCTTTTGTTCCTCCCCATATTCACACTGCTTATGCACGGTATTATAAATGTTCCTTTACCTCAATCTCCTAGCACCAATACTCCTCATTAGCTCTTAACTTCATTGATCTTTCTTGTTTGGGCAAAACTTGTGTAGCACAAGTTTATCTGGAGCCACACACCGTCTTTGTTGAAATACCCTTCATGTGCTGATTACTTAACCTTGTGCTGTTGCCAGACTTCATGGATAATGATTAGGTTTTCCCCGCCTTTCTCTTAGAGGGTCCAATAATAGCACTGCTCTCCTTTAATCAGCCTCCTTTTTGATAATTGTTTTAGGAATTTAAACAATTTTGAGATCTCTGTCAATGTACTAATTTTGATTAACAATTACCAACAATCTCAAACCTCACTAGCAGAAGACTGACAGAAAGTGTTACCACTTCTTAATTTTTATTGAAGAATCTATGCAAAAAAAAAAAAAGAGCAGTTCAAAGAGCTGCCCTGCCAGCCATGGTGCTCTGTCCTTCTCCACAGAACCATCTCGGGTTCACTATAGATTTTCTTCCAATGTTACACTCCTTTTGATTGATCACATCAGCTAGAGCTTCATACAGAGTTACATGAACTCGAGAGGTGTTTTGCATAAGATCATACAATCTGTCACTCATACCAGTGGGACACTAGCTTCTATTTTCCTACTCTTACCCCTTTTCTTCCTCTTCTATTTGCCTTTTATTCAATACTGAAACACACAAGGCGAGCCCTGCACTGGTCCTTGTAAGGAGATGTGAATTTCACCTTCTTCACAAAACAAAACAAACTAATAATGTGTAGGAAGCATCAGGACATATAGCCTGAATTATATTTCATTCCAGTTATTCAGGCAGTTCCTAAAGGGATGGTGGAGTGAAAGCTTTTAAAATTGCAAAAGTAATCCTACAGCTTCTCTAATGGGATTTTTCCTTCCTAAACGTAATGAAGCATTCCGTTTCTACCAGTTGTTACCTTTAAAGATTTCAATGAATATTTCAGTGTAAAACACCCATTTTGATTTGATATTTTGTGCCTCAGAGCCTCAAAAGAAGCCACATAAAGTCATAATGTTTCATGCACTTCCAGGCAAAACAATCCATGACCTCGTTCTTAACCTTCTGTTGTATATACTTCAAATGTGGAATAAATGAACTTCAACAGATGAAAATACTCTCCTAATTCCATTACAGCAGAGTTGGAAATTGTGTGGTAAATACTTAATTTTAAACAGCTAGATGGTTTCTGAAAAATTTGTAACAGAATTTGTCACATGTTTCGGTTTTGTTATTTCAGGGAAATAGCTGTTTTCTGGCTAGTCCTGCTCTCAGTTCTTTTTGATTCTCTAAATGTAGCACCAAGTACCATGCCAGTACTGAAAACCGTGACTTGCAGATGGACCTCTGATGGTCCCTACAGGCTACATGCAAAGCAGTTTCTGACTCAAGTAAAATACTCTTTCTTCAAGAAGCAATACTTTATCTGCGACAAGTGGCAGAATTCTATAAAATGTCCTTCTTGACACTGATTTTTAAGATTTGGGATTTTTTTTTCCCCTTAAAAATGCAAAATACTAATTAAGGTTTGTTGTTCAGGTAGGTTTTTTTCATTTAAAAAGAAACAGAGTAAGATCCACCTAGGTACAGGGCAGAGAATGCCTTTGACATGTAGGATGCAAAAGCTAAAACCCCCGACCCACAGGCAAACAGTAAAGGGGTTAATCCTATATACTGTAAACTTGGCTGGGGGTTTAGCCACAGCTGTTCTTAGAAGCGTCTCCTCTTGTGAATGTCATATATTGTATGAACAAGTCATGACAGGGTTAGGAAAGTATGGTACTTAGTATTTAAGGGTCTCTTGCTGGCAGAAGATAACCAAGCTTCAACTGCTCACTGCACTGAACACAGGTGTACTTTTCCAGCAGATGAAGTCAGTTCTCAGATTCCCAGCAGGAACCAGCAGAAAAGTTGAACCTAAGGTTCCTGTGTCCCAAACCAGTGATTCATCCACCAGAACACTGGCTACACTCAACATGTTGTCAGACAGGAAACCCATCCAAAAACCTTCTGTGGTTTAAGTTGTGTTGAAAGTGCTAGGTTACTGCAGAAGCTTTCTTTTCAGTGAATTTGTATTTTCAGGTGGAAACAGGTAGCTGAAGAAAAAAGGTCCTGACCAGCCCCACTCACAGCTGTTAGGAAACAGTTCTTTAAAGAATTTGCAGGCCCTCATGAAAAAAAACAACCACCAGCCCAAAAACCAAGCATCTCTCAGCGCTTGGCTAAATTTAAATTTCCTTTAGTGATCCTTTAGCATTGATTGCATTTCTCCACAAAGTAAGAGGACCAGGAAAGCCTAATAACATCTGAGAGTGACCCTGAGATATTAGCACCTCAGGGATGCCGTCATTGCTCACAGGGAAGGCCATACTGGAGAACATATTCAATATGGTTTTGTGGAGACCTATAGATTTACGGTACCTATCAGATGAGCTTACCTCACATGTGGCCAATATTCCATTTACACCCCAAGAAAACAGCAAACTCTACTTCAAGTCATAGCTGCATATGCAATGCATTTGGGACTCCATTGTGCTGCCTATAATATCTGAATCGGCACTCCAAGTGTATGATGCTATGCTTTCTATTGCTCTAAAGAGAAACAAGAGCATCTATTTAACTAGGACAGACTGTGAAAATGCTCTAATTTTATCACCATCTATACAAACCATCAGAACACCCCTCCATGCTCACAGATCTGAGCTCTTTCAGAGCTTTTCTTATTTTCTGAGCTCCTTTTCCCAAGCAGCTCTCCCTCTGCTGTTCCTCTAGAACCAGGACTCGTAGCCAGGACCTTGCACAGTTGTCTGTCTTGAAATCTTTGTCTCCAGAAAATTCTGTTCCTGAGTTTGCCTGGGGTTATACTGGCAGTTTAAGGGAGATGGAGGAAAGCACACAGCAGAATCTTTACAGGATCCTTGCAACAAGCTTCACTCATATTGCTTCCTCCTTCAGAAACTAATACTGATAAATCAGTAGCTGACTGATCTGAGAGGCTCTGAGTCTCCTGTGCTGCTGTTAACATAGGCACCATTTTACAGTTGAGCGTCTCTGGTATTTATAGTCACTACAAATTCCACAGATCCACATAGAAGATATTGCTGTTCATTCCTGTTTGAGTTTGTCTTCTCACAAGTGGTGTTTTTTTGGGTGTAAGTGAGGAATGAAAAACCATTGTCATTTTTACTTCTATATAAAAACATACCACAGAACTGTAGGTGTTGGAAGGGACCTCTAGACATCTAGTCCAAACTCCACACCAAAAACATGATCACATAGGGTAGGTCATGCAGAAACACATCCAGGCAGGTTTTGAAAGTCTCCAAAGAAGGAAACTCCACAATCTCTCTGGGCAGCCTGCTATAGTGCTCTGTCACCCTCACAGTAAAGAGGATTTTCCTGATGAAAAGCTGCAGCATCCTGCTGTACCATGTGCAGATTTCAAATGAGGTTTAATGTGGTGATAAACTATTTCCCCAGAAATGTCACAAGACATTNTCTAGACATCTAGTCCAAACTCCACACCAAAAACATGATCACATAGGGTAGGTCATGCAGAAACACATCCAGGCAGGTTTTGAAAGTCTCCAAAGAAGGAAACTCCACAATCTCTCTGGGCAGCCTGCTATAGTGCTCTGTCACCCTCACAGTAAAGAGGATTTTCCTGATGAAAAGCTGCAGCATCCTGCTGTACCATGTGCAGATTTCAAATGAGGTTTAATGTGGTGATAAACTATTTCCCCAGAAATGTCACAAGACATTAAATTATTGCTTCAAAACACTATGTTTCTCCCTGGTACTTACTCCCTTCTTTTCCTTATAGGCAGAAATTGTACCTCCTCTTCAGCTTTCATTCTGTGATTCTGTGATTTACTAAGCAGGACTAATAAATCACAAAAGACAAAAACACTAGAGACTTTGTGTTGCCTCTTACACACCTCCAAATATTCTGGCCATAAACTTCTGCTAAATCTTTGGTTAATGATATACTGGTAACCACAAACATATCGAAAGGCTGTGATTACGCTTGCTATTTCATTAGATCTAGATGAAACACAAATGATTCACTGTGCTTCCAGTGCACATCAAATCCAGCCTTGAACAAGATCTAAGGAACAGACAGAGATCACGGCAGACATACAAATATTGAAGTTGTGAATGTATTTATGCTGAAGATTTTGAGAGAGCCTGTAAATATGAAACGGCTTTCTTCACATAACTAGAATGTCATAACCTCAGCTACTCTGTTTCACCCTATTCCTTCCATATTCATTCCTAAAGCAATGTCACTTGGCATCATTATATTCTCCCTTCCAGGATCATTCAAACAACAAGTAAGTCGCATCATTTCCATTTTGAGAATGAACAAAGGTTTACAGAAAGGAGTCCAGTGTGTTGTGGACATAGACATCACCTAGGAACAATGGTGGCTATGAAACAAAATCAAAACTAGTGACGGTTTAGCTCCCTAAAGGAGGGACAAAGTGAGCAGGAACAACTTAACAAAATTAAGTCAAACTAAACAGCAGCACAAGCAAGGTCAAATCAAGAAGCTGGTACAAAAGATGCCTATATAAGGAGGAGAGCTCTTTAGCAAGAAGAATCTTACTCAAGAAAGCAAAGCATGGAAGAAAAATCTCTCTATATGTAAATATATTTACCCCACAGAAAATGGCAAACACCATGAAACACTGTTAGTAGTCATTCAAAATATGAGTAAATACACAAGATAAATGTTTCTGGAATTCCATACATCATTGCAACAGAAAATGGTACAAAACTCATTAAATAGGAATAATCTGAAATAAAAATTGAAAATTTTATTTCTAGTCCTTTGCTGCCTACAAAATGGAGTAAACATGCAGGTACTTAATTCCTGGCACATTGAAAAGATATTTAGATAATGATTTCCTCTATCTATAGGCTTTGCTGTGACAGAGAACAGTGTGATTTGCAAAGGTGTATATTAGCATAGAAATGAAATCTAAGTGGTTGGATTTTGCTCATTTTTCAGTGCAAATTTAGGATTACATGGCCTTATATGTTCATTAAAAAAAACCCCTCATGCTAACGAAAAGGAGCCAAAATTTCTCTATGAAATAATAGCTTCCATTGTGATTCTCCAAGAAAACTTCAAGATGTTGAAGACTGAATGAAAGAAAAATCTACCTAGTTCTTAAGAGTACAGACACCTCATTTACTTCCTCTCCTAATGTGACATGCATAAAAATTACTTACAGTGAAAGTCATTTTTTGTAACTACAGTTTGGCAGAAAAGAAGGTTAAATGGAATAAACAGAAATGTAATTAAATGCTCTGAATTATCAGAATAAATTAGAAATGGTTTCAAAATATATATATCTCTGTTCTTTCTGTCATACCTAAAGGATGTAACTCAGACCAAACTTCACATACCTAGCAAACCTGGCAACAGCATTTCCAATCAGATATTAGGAAAAACACTCCATCACAAATGTGGTCAAACTGGCAGGCTGTGGAATCTCTATCCTTGATGATGATAACTCACCCAGTCATGGTAGTGAGAAACCTAACCTAACAACACACTTCAATCTACCATCAAATTTGTTTCCTCTTTGAGTGAAGGCTTGAGCAAGATGAATCTAAGAAGTCCCTACTAGATCTTAGGAAGGATTCCTCACTGTGAGGGTGCTGAGGCACTGGAACAGGTTGACCAGGGAGGTTGTGGATGTCACCCCACTGGAAGCATTTAATGTCAGGTTCAATGGGGCTCTGGGCAGCCTAGTGTAGTTAGAGGTGACCCTGACAATGGCAGGGGTATTGGAACTAGATGATCTCGAAGGTGCCATCCAACCTAAATCATTCTATGATTCCGTGATACTAACCTAATTTATCTTGTGATTCTATTTTCAAGGTCAAGCTATCCAGGTTAAGGAGAGAAACATCATACAACTCTCATAAGTACTGGCTGCAGTTTTCATCCTACTACAATGACTCTTCACTGAGTTACACCCACTGTTCTTTTGCGAGGCCTGTTTTTAAAGCACATCTTGCATTGTATGACCACTTCCCTCTGGCCAGTCATCATCCAGACTAGCACACATTTCTAATCCCTCTAACCTTTTCTGTGAGCATCCATCATCTCACACCTTAAAAGTCCTGAAGGAGAAAGGACCCTGATACACTTTGTCTGAAGGGGCAAATTCTGTCCCATTAGGCCAATGACATATGCATCAGAAGTATCTTGAGCAAAACAGACATCAAAGGTACAAACAACATACATCCATAGGATTCATGCCACTGCTCTCTTCAGCTTTGCTAGAATTTTTTTCTCTTCAGTACTGAGGGGGCCACTAGAAGTAATAAGACAGTTTATTCTCAACTTTGAAAACGACCCATTAACACAATGTCAGTTACCTTCAGAGGGTAATATATTTTATCATCAGTGTTCTAGAAACTCTGTTAGTTTCCACAGATCAGCCTTATTAGGAAGCAGCTTTAATTGCTAAAGAGAATTATCTGCCAATATGCTAGATGGAGGAGGGAAGGGAGAACAGACATCAAGGTACACAATATCATCATCATGCAAAGTATCACTCCAGGGAATGTAAACACACTTTGTTCTAGAGTAAATGGTTTCTTCTTATTAATCCGTCAATGAGCACACAACCACTAGCGTGCCTACAGTGTGAGAACTAACACATGACTATGTCTGTTGCACTGATGCTTCTGAACATTCGGCATACAATTTGCATCCAGTTCTGTATACCTCCTAGGCTTCATTCTTCTACATTGCAGGAGACTCCTGTGGTTTTCCACTTATAAACAGATTATGGACCACAATACGTATCAGTAGAAGTGACCGAGTTAAATTGTTGTGATTTACTCCAGTAAGAGCTTTAAGATCAGTAGAACTGAGTGAGCAGCTTTCCAAAATCCATCCTTAAAGTATTTGCTGTGCAGGGAGTGTCTTTGGGCCATTCTTTCTTTTCCCTTGCTTATTCTGATTTTTACCTGATTGCCCGAATTTGCCTAAATGTGTTTGTAGGGAATACTGAAAAAAACTAATCAGAGTAACATTCCCAGCATTGTCTGCCGCACCAGTGTAAAGTCTTACTGCTAATTAACGTGAACAGCATATGGAAATAAAATAGCAGGAGTCAAAAGAAATAGTACCATAATTTTAACCAGCTCCTTCCTAATGAATTAGTTTTGAGATAGCTACAATTATTTTATTCTCTTAATCAGCCACAAGCAAAAAGATAATGCAAATGCAACCCACATGGGCTGAATGGCAACAGTTTCCTGACCACAGCATGTGGATCGCTAATGCTTTATTAATGAGGATTTCAAGCAAATCAAACAGAATTCTCATTTCAAGAGTCAATATGTTTCCCTGTGAAATCTACTATTGATGAAGTTATTGTGGTGTTCCAAAAGAATTCAGGGACTGGTGTTCTGATTCAGGTGCATATGTGTGCATTTTCCTCAGTACTGTTCAAGTGTCAGCTCTGGTTTTATCACTTTCACTTCATGTGACCTTTAAGATAATCATCTGCTGACGCTAACACTACTGTGACTGAAGCACACCAACCAGAGACTGACTGCTAGATAGGCATAGTGTACTCAAGCAAGGAAAGACTTTTTAGCTCTGAGCAGTGTCAGTCAAACCACTGGAGACTTGAGGTTCTACTGAGGACACCAAAGAGTTGATTTCCCAAACATTTACCCAACTTCTCTGGTCTTTTAACACAGAACTAAGTCCTTCAAGAGCAGATGTGGGAATTGATGTCTGTTATTTTGTTTTTTGCATTGGGTTGGTTTGATTTTATTTTTTCATGGGGAAGTCTCTGTTCCTTCCCAAGTGTGGTCTGTTCTGGAGCAGCTACCTTTCCATGATGCAGACTTTGCACAAAGGGCCACCACTAGAACAAGGAAGTGCAGAAGGAGTGAATTTAACAACTCAACAAAATGGAAAGATCAGGGTCCTGAATGAGTGATTCCAATTACAAATTTGTGAGATATTTGATAGTAACCTGATCTAGGTTTAGTTCAAGGACTTGATAAAGAACAGAGTCAGTTCTAATTTTATCCAGTCTGATTCACTTCTTTGTAATAACTGTCCTACGTGCTCTAATAACACAGTCCTGTGGATCTTACACTGTTTCATAGATGTCAGATGTCTAAGACCCTGAAGAGGTTTTTCAGTGACAAACTGACAGCTTGACCAAGCATGTCTTACTAGCTCCCATTAAGGGGAACATACTGTGGAGATTCTCTAAGAGCACACAGTAGGACAGCAGGCAGGACAGTATCTCTCATAAGAAAAACTTAAAATAGCAGTCAACTCATAACTACTCTGAGAGTATGTAACAGGTTTACTCTATCAGGACAACTAAAGCACCAGCAAGCATTAGAACAAAGTAAGAATTGTAGAATATGGTGTCTGTGGAAACCCAGAAGCAGAACTATGACTATTGTCCATTCTACTGAACAGGCAGCAGAATAGAAATGATTGAAATATCAGCCATTAGAACAGGAAAACAACAGGTCTGTGTAGTCCAATGCCTGCCTTTATGGTTTTTGGTTTTTGTTGTATTTCAGTTTGGACAAAAATTAAACTGTTGCAGAATTAGAAATTGAGGGGTTTTACTCAAAGAACATCTGCAGCAATGCTCACCAACCCCCCCATCTCTCCTCCCCCTCCCCCAACTCCTTGTCAATGCTTTTTAACATTAGCAAGTCGAATCTCCTTTGAAAGGCATTTAGGACAATCCTGTATGAACAAGTTCATTGCGCCAATTATGGTCAAATATTAGTTGTGACTTTCCTGATGTGGGTACTACTGATGATTTATGGAGAGACTATTCCTGTAGCAGTGAAACACTTACTAGAACCTGGACTGGGGCCACCAATTCATTTCACACAAGCTATTGAAGCAGTAAAATGTTCTCTTGTCTCATTACTAATTCGAGCCAAAGTGACTCTGTTCCTTTAAATCAATGTTTCTCATTAGCCTGGCTTTAGGTTCAAAAAGGCTGCTTACAAACTTTATGACTATTTATAAGGCTTTCAAGCACTTAGTTTAGTGTACTTCATTAGATAAGGGCTAAAATAATTGAAACATCAAAGTGAAACATTGTGCTGGTTTGAGTTTGTCTACACTTTTTCCTATTGCCATACACTGCGGGCATTTCAAAACAATGAAGGCAGCTTAATAATGCAAACAGTATTGCTATTGTTACTGGCTTTCATCATTCCTTCTGGCCCTTTATGTGGAGAACAGAAAGGAGAAGCCAACGACAAGTAGTTGGGTACAATGACGAACATCTTCTGTCCACAGAGAGTCATAATGAAACAGCAGCAACAGAAGAACATGTATAAAACAGAATTGAGCCACCTATTATCTTTAACACCAAGGAATCATGCAATGCTCCATCTAGACCCAAACAACTGAAGCTAATCATGGAATAGGTCTGTAGTTTCCTAGTGCAAGGGTTTGAAAGTAAGAGAAACATATCCTTCTCAAAGATGAGGGTGTTCTAGAGTCTAGAAGGCAAAACAGAGTGCCCTTGTGCACTGTGAATGCCCGCAACCAGTAGCTCTGCAACTGATTACAGCACTCATCTTGGGTTTGGGAAATCCTTATACTTCACTCACCTTATTTGAGGATGTGAGTCTTAATGATTTTAATGAATATCTTAGCAATTACATTATGGAATCATTGTCTCCCAAAGTTATCCATTGGAGATACATCACTATGTCTAAATGATTAACTCACTGCTGACTAGGTTTGAGTCTCTTTTGGTGCATCTCTAGTGGCTGTCCTAACTGGACAAGGATCCAGTCCCCATCATTTTTTCCACACTGCATTTAATGACATTCACTGACAGGTAAAACGCCAAGAATAATTCTGTAACCCGGTAATCAGAGCATTTTCTGGGTAGAGGAGCTACTTAAGTCGCTGAGGTGTTTAAAGACTTGAATCTGAATCACTCCCAGCAAGTGAGTGCTCTGGACACTGAGCTCTCAGCAGATGTTTCAGGCTGTGTGCTTTGTCATCTTAACTATAAATTCCACAATGAACCTGAAAAGCTTTTCCTGCAGAAACTGGTAGAGTACCTTGCTATAAAAAGCATCTATTGTGACACATGCACTAATGAGAAAATTTCAATCTGACACTTAGGCACCCCGTATGCTAGAAACTCACGCTTCCCCAGACTAGGTCTGAGTTAGAGGGCATGATTGCTGGTTGTTCTTTGTCTTTTCTGAAAAAATTCTCACCTGCCACCTTTAATCCTCCATGTCTGTATAAATGGACTACCACAGGAGACTACGCATCCTGAGTAAAAAGCTTGCACAGCTGAGAAACACGATGGCAAATACTGCAATGCCATCTCAGGCAAATTCAGCCACCTTCCTTCCGCTCACCATTTTGACAATCACATTCCTAAGCTCCTTGCTCCTCCTGGTCTGAGGAACACACACCTACTATGGAAATGCCAAAAGAAGTTGCACCCATCCTTCTACTCTTTAATTCTTTCTCCCCTACAGCCAAAATGAGGACAGTAGGCCATCCCAAAATTCAAGATTGAAGGCAAATAAAGGAATATCATTACCTACGTTATATAATTTTCACTATATAGCAATGCTTTTTAACATTTGAAAATAGAACTGGTACTTGAAGAACAAGGAACACACACAACCAATGCCGCAAAGGACCTTGTACTGCCATATTCCTAAGCTTAATATTTAAATATTTAAATATTAACTTAATATTTGAGAATTTTACTTGAGATGTGACTAAGCAGCAGTAAGCACCCAATGAATTACAAATTCTCACTGACAAGTACAGTATGTATTTGCACAATGCACAAATCCATAGTCTTGGCAGAGAAGACACAATGGACTTCTCATTGGATAGGGCAGCAAGACTTTAATCCATAACATTTAATTTCACAGCTATAAGCATTGATTTTACTTAAAAAACATACTGAACCCCAGTTTAGAACACAATGTTTCATGACAGTGAGCAATCAGATAAGAGACCCCAAACCTTCACCATACAATATTTGCTCACCATCTGAAAGAATATTTGCAGGTCTTTTCTCATGGGAATACAACTTTAGTTCACATTTGTCTGTAACAGCCAGTACCTGATGACAGTATGCTGGAACATATTGTAACTGCACAAAGATTTTGTTTCTTGATATGGCTGTTAAAGAAGAGAGGCTATGAAGGCTACATAGCTGGGAACACCACAATAAACTAGGAAAGGCCCAGGAAAGCAGAGCTCATAGGTAGGCTACTCCCCCCCCCTTGCCACAGTTAAGTTTGTTTGTGACATGACAGCCATGTTTTCAAACATTCATGACCTAGTCCCACTGAAATGCATGGTGTTATGCCAGTTTACAGTCTTCACATCTAGCTCCAAGACTGGGGGGGAGGGGGTTATTGTAAACTATTTCATCTGCTCAAATACCTCATCAACATAAGAATCTCGTATGGGCAGAAGTGACCTCATCTCACTAGCTTTCCATGAATTGTAATTACATAACTTATAGGAGGAGCTCAGAGGCTCCTGCCTGGTCTTAATTGTGTTTTCATTAAAGCAAGTATTGCTATTGCCCAAGCTAACTGCAAGTTCTGCAACAAGCCCTCAACTGCCTCTGCAGAACCTACATAAACTACAGGCTCAAGCACAGCCTGCTTGAGCTGTTGCAGTATAAAGAAATCACACGCTACAGCTAGCAATGTATATGATCCATATCAAAGCTACTGGATTTAAAAGAAAGCAACAACCAGTCATTATTTCCTTCTAGTTTACTGTGAAGAGAAATAATTATGTTAAACCACCACTGAGGAAAGGAGCCTTATGCAACAGACAAACAGTGCTTGCAGATACATACACACGTCTTGTTACACTGTTCAAGTAACCCAGGTACAACTCCTTCCTAACAGAGGAAAATTACTGTAGTTACTTGAACAACACACCTTCCAACAGAAACCTAGCAAAGAAGCAAGTAGCTTGCACATAAGGTCTAGGCTACGCTGTTTTAGCTTAACATCTGCTGCAAGAGTGGATTTTCCTCTGAAGTCCCTGCAGTTATTAATATTGACAAAATAGGATTGCTGTCTGAACAGCATGGAGGTGAAAACCTGTTTGTATCTGCAAGCTGTCTGCTTATTTAGAAAGCATTCCAGACTCTTTCTCTTCATAAAACGTTTGAAGAAAGATGTTGGGGAAACAGGCCTTTTGGAATATTTTTTTATTTCTCTCCCTCCCTGCAGATGGCCTGGATTTTTTTGTGCATGACACAGTGCACACGAGTTCTTGCATCTTCCTACCATAGGGCCTGGGAAAGGTTTCTAAGAGATAAAATTCAAGGATTGCAAATCATAATATTAGAATAATAAAGAATTATTTGGAGGGCTTCCTACCACAGTCAGCTTGCCATGAAGCACCTGAAATCAGCTACTGCCATTACATGCAGAGCTAAGTGTCTCTCAGGCTGCTGTTATTTCATGCCCTAGCTAGAAGAAATTGGAAAACACTTCAAAGGGAAAGTGAACGAAAATACTGGCCCTGATGGCAGTTGCTAGGCACCAATGCGGAGAGGACTACAACAAGCCAAATTTCAGGCAGATTTAGATTGTCCTAATGAACATAGTGTCATTAAAACCAAGGGCTGGTCAGAACAATTTTGCCCAGACTAGTTGGAAAGAAAAATTATTTCATTTTCTCTTACTCTTAAAAAACAGATACAATATCCATGCAGGTAAACACGCTGATAGTTACAAACACACAACCCATCATACTTAATTCCCAAATGCAGAAAGATTATAATGGCACTCACGGTTCCTGCTGAGCACAAGCTCATTGTCTCACTTGCAAAGCATCTGCTGCAGGATGGGAATCCAAATCCTAACCTACCCTTCCTCATTTCACACTCCTGGAAGCTTTCTCATCTTTGCAGCTCTTGGCTGTTCATCCAACTATCATGGGACCTTACCCACCTTGTGCTGCCTTGTTGGAAGGGCACTGCCAACATACATGGCAGTCAGCATGCTCCCGAGAGAGTCATTCAAGTATGACAAATTGTACCCAAAGAAGCATTTCCAGGGGAGCTGCAATGGCTCTGAGTTTCTCTGGCACAAGTCCAGGGTAAAATGTACCTCTCTGAGCCTACTGTAAAAAAGACCAGAGGGAATCAAAGCATCATAAAATACTCTAGGTTGGAAGGGACCTCTGGAGGTCATCCAATGCAACCTCCCACGCAAAAACAAGCTCTGGGCTCAAAGCAGACTTCAGGTCCTTAAACAATTCTGTCCCATCCTTAAATAGATTCAGTTTCAGAGTCTGTACAGTTTGGGGACTCTTTTTAATATTTTTTCCAGTTCAAGTCTTTGATCATAGTTGTTTTTGTAGATGCATGACATTTCCTCGCCCACATCTGCCATTTCTTTTCATGTTTTAGAGCCAGAGACCATCTAGAAATAATATCCTAGATCATCCCAGATTTTGGAATATAGGTACAAACTTCTCAGTTGTTGTTCATCTCCTCAAAATGCTTCTGTGAACAAAATGTTATCTGGGTGCTTTAGTTTTCCACCTGTATTCTGATCATTACTACAGGTACTGAAATAAAAGATAATTAAAAATCAGCAAACTCAATCCAGAAAGCTCCAAATAATCCTCAGCGAGTCACACAGATTAAACTCCAAATGCACTAAAACCCATTCTTCCTACTCCAATTCCATCAATTGATGCCATTCTAAATTTTTCTATTAAAAATGTTTATAAAAGAGCAGATTTCTCAATATTTTCTGCCATACAGAAAATTCTCTGGATCTTCTGCAACTAGGGCAGAATCCTCTGTTATTATATTCAGTTCCCCTACAGATGTTCAAAGCACTTGATTGTTTGTGTTTATCTTCCTACCTTTTAAAAAGTAGTATTTTTCAGATTGTGTCAGAACTTTCAATCCAATCTACTCAGGTGTTTGGACAGCAGTTCCATCATTTTAACGGGGGTTTTTAGGCTTTAATGAATTACGTCTCTTCTATTTGTTGACCAGTTGTGTCAAACTTTGTACCTTTGTTTTGTTTTTCTATTTACTCTTGTAGCTTGTCCAAGACAATTTGGTAGTTTAAGATTCCTCTCGGTTTTCCATCTAACTTTTAACTACATTTTTGCTATTTTCCTTCAATTCTCACAGTAATGAAACCATTTAAATGGCTATCAAAGCAGCTCTGCAAGGAAAACAAGGGTTCCCTCATTTAATACCCAAATTACTCCTTTCCCCCCATAGAAAACAACAGGTTTAAGGTTAAACCTTGTTTAAGGTTTTAAACCTTAAACCAACAGGTCTAAAGGTTTCTACCATTGTAGCCTGGTAAAAATTACTCTAACAAACATTTATCATCCCACTTGTCACCTGCAGCTCTTCAGCCACTTCTTTTATTATGTTGCGATCATGACATCAGTACCAACACAGGGTAAAGAAAGAGTTAGCGGGGCATTTGAGAGTAGTAGAGGGGCATGGACTAGAAGAAATAGAGGACATGAGCACTGTGCTCACTGCTGCTACAGGTGGAGATGAAGAGGAGTTCAGAGGTAAACCTGGAGACAAGTGAATATGGCAATAACCTAGATTCATCCAGTGTAAAACCCATTGCTGCAGCAAGCATTCTGCTCTGTCTCTTCGTAAAACTGTATAAAACTGTCCACAGAATTTGCCTGTAGCACACAGAGCATCTGCCAGTGATTCAGCAACCGCGTTTCACCTTGTACTATACCAAGGCATGTGAGTTTATCTCATTACTAAACTCAGAGGGGTGACCAAGGGAATTACACATTACAGCCACCATTAGGTAAGTTCTGCAATCCAGTATTCAGCTTCATCAGCCCCAGTAAGAAAGTTCTAAATCCTCCCTCTTCCAAAGCTAAATATTTACTATGTTGTAACAAAAATACTTATTTCAAATACTTCCTCATGCGTTATTCAGTAAGTTAATATTGAGTTAAGTATAATGATTCTGTCATGCTTTCAAATAGATTTTAATCTACTGCCAGACTGGTCTTTTCATCATTTCAATTCGGGTATGATGCAGTGTACTTCTGCTGTTGCCTGTGTTCAATGATCTGTATCTGAAGGGGGCTACCAAAAAGCTGGGGAGGGGCTTTTTAGGATCTCAGGTAGCGACAGGACTAGGGGAATGGAGCAAAGCTGGAGATGGGTAGATTTAGACTTGATGTGAGGACAAGTTCTTCACTGTGGGAGTGGGGAGAGCCTGGAATGGGCTGCCCAGGGAGGTGGTTGGGGCCCCATCCCTGGAGGTGTTTAGGGCTGGGCTGGATGAGGCTCTGGCCAGCCTGATCTAGGGTGGGGTGTCCCTGCCCATGGTAGGGAGGTTGGAACTGGATGATCCTGTGGTCCCTTCCAACCCTGACTGATTCTATAACTTCTTCCCAGGGAGGATGATGGGGCACTGGAGGGAGCTGCCGGGGGCGGGGGGGTTGTCGAGTCTCCTTTTCTGGAGATGTTTTAAACCCGCCTGGACTTGGTCTAGGTGATCCTGCTGTGGCAGGGGGATTGGACTAGATGATCTTTCAAGGTCCCTTTCAATCCCTGATGATTCTATGATATTTTAACCACAAGCCAGGACTTTGTAAAGCAACTGCTTGAATTTTGCATGTACATCTATACTTAGGTAGCTAAAGAAGTGATGTAACTTTTAGAAGTGCTGAGCACACAGCTCCTACTTTAACCTTCAGGGTGAAGAATAAAAGGCTACAAAAATCTGGCATGTTTCACTTCTATTTTTCATGATACAGCTAGAAAGTTTGATAGGTGAAGCAGAAAGGCTTGACTAAATAAATAAAAGCTTCTGCATCGACACCGGAATTCATTGCCACAAGAAATTAGGGAATTCAACACTTCAGTGGGGTTTTAAAAAGTATGAGCATGAACAAAACACCTTTTAGAGCCTAAAACTGGCCACTATAACCCCCTGCAGCTACAGACTGGGGGATGAGTGGCTGGAAACTGGCCTGATGGAGAGGGACCTGGCAGCACTGTCGGCAATCGTCTGAATGTGAGCCAGCAGTGTGCCCAGATGGCACAAAAGGCCAATGGCTTGCTGACTTGTATCAGCAATAGTGCAGCCAGCAGGACTAGGGACATCATTCTCCACTGGCACTGAGCACCGGTGAAGCCTCTTCTCAAGTTCTGGGGGCAGTTCTGGGCCCCTTGCTTCAAGAAAGAGCTTGAGGTACTGAAGGAGGTCCAGAGGAGCAATGAGGCTGGGGAAGGAACTGGAGGGAAAGTCTGATGAGAAGAGGCTAAGGGAGCTGCTGGTGTTTAGCCTGGAGGAGACTCAGGGGGACCTTATCACTCTCTATAACTACCTGAAAGGAAGTTTTAGTCAGGTGAGAGTCAGGCTCTTCTCCCAGTCAAGTAGGGATAGGACAAGAAGGCAGAGCCTGAAGCTGCATCAGTGGAGGGTTAGGAAGCCCTTCCTCACTGAAAGGTTGACCAGACACTGGAATGGACTGCCCAGGGAGGTGGACTTCCCCTCCGTGTAGGGGGATGGATAGACTGCACTTGGCCCTTCCTGCCCTCGTCTAGCTGATGTGGGCTGGATGTGTCTAGCTGGCTGGGCTGAATGAGCTCAGAAGTCTTTTCCAGCCTCAATATTTTTGTGAGTCTGTGATTCTAAGCCAATGGGTATAAGAAAGTATTTCCATTCTCAGATAGACTTGCCCACTGTAACTTTCCACCACTCTTGTATTCAGGCACAATTACACCTCTTCTAAAGGAGGGACATTGAACAAGGATAGTAGTTTTTGTAGCATGGTGATTACAGTGTTCTCACAAAGCACCCTAAAGCTCACTAAAGCACTATTCTGTGCTCATTTTTAAAATCCCACGTTCCAGTTCTGAAGTCAAAAAATCCCTCTTTTATTGCACCATATATGGACACAAAAATAGCCCTGTTCTTCCTGTTTGGTCTCAACACCAGTGTACAGCCCAGAGTTCATCAAGAATATGAATTCTGACATTCCAAGTCTTTTGATATTCAGACTGCTGAGATGAACCACAACCACAGGGTGAAAGCTCCACCACCCCAATAAGAAGTCAAGGATATATCACAGATTTACAGATTCATAGAATGGTTCAGGTTGGAAGGGATCTTAAAGACCGTCTAGTTCCAACCCCCTTGCCATGAGCAGGGACACTCCCCATTAGACCAAGATGGTAAAGACATGTAAAAGCCATGTTAATATCCTGTGCAATCAAATCATTAATCTAGACTGACAAGATGTTTTGGGTAGTAGCCAGTTTATGAAATTTCATATAGAAAACAAAATCTCCATCATACACTTGGATGAGACTGGAAATTTGTGAGAACACGTGGGAAGTAGGAATTTCCCACAGGCACACTTTGTATGCCAAAGCATGTGCTATAACTGTGACGGTCATTAGATTATTGCTCTGAAGTTCAGCTCCTACATTGCTTTAACAGTCAGCCCTAGAGCTTAACATGTTTACAAGCATTTCACACACGTCTGCAGACAGTTACACATGAAGAAAACAAAAATACCTGTGTTACTAGCAAATATGTTAACCCTTAATACAGTCTGTGAAAAACAAAACAAAGGTAAATAATTCTCAAGGTATTCTTCCTTCTCCTGGCATTAACTAGAAGTTGTGTCTGTTCAATCAGTTAATTTTACCTAATGTATCTTCAGGAGTGTCTGCCCTGTCAAGGAGATAGACATGGTCACACCTCTTCTCTGTCAGCTTCACAGTTCTTCCAAATGACTTCTCGTGCATGAAGATGGAAGAGTCTAACTTAGTCCACTACTGTGTCAGAACAGAAAGTCTTCAGATGGGTGACTCACAACAAAATTGTATAGGAAGTGGCCTGGGTGGGAATGCTCTTCCCTTCTAATCTTCAGTGAGCCACTGTGGGGCTAGATATACAGGTTATGAATGCTTGCCAGCAGAATAACCTCATAGAATCTCATGACATTTATTCTAGGCCAAAAAAATAAGTAAAGCCTGGGCAAAATCTCACTTTATAGAGGTTTTTTTTGTTTGGTTGGATTGTTTTAAAATTTACTTTGACCTGTTCTGTAAAGTAAATGACATTTTGCTTCTGTAATGCTGTCATGCTGTCCTACGCATACACAAGTTAAACAATAATGTAGGGAAATCCTAAGATGAAAAAGTACGCCCATGCCTGCCAAAACCCACTCCCAGGCCAGGGCTGTGTGTACCATGCTAGCCTTTCAGAATTCACATGCTCCATACTTGTGTCATTTGATACAGATTGCTAAAAGAAATTTGGAACGATATTAGTAACAGCAGGTTACTTGTTTCTTTCCAATAAAGGTCTTTCAAGACAGAAATATACACCTTATACTTCTAGTGACTCATGCTCTGCTAGTGACATAACTTCATTTTCAGAGAAAAATAAAACCTACTTTCTTCCACAGATTGAAATCAGTCTTTTTTAAAGTAGTTATCAGTGCTTATAATCAGAGACATCTCAGAGCCTAGAGAAGTGTAACATATATTTTAGATCACAAACATTTTTACTGGATTTCTTTGTGCTGGTTGAGCTAGGCTTAGCAGTCTGAATCACTCACCAGAAAGTTTCACCTCAAGGATTTTTATAACTTTTATAACTCCTTTGTCCCGGGCACTATCAGAGTCTTTCCAAAAGCATGTATTTAATGTTTCTAACAGAACAAAATTGCTTTTCTTCAAATCACTATATTAACTACTAAAATGACAAAGGCATTGTCATGAGGCATACACGTATAACCTGCAAACAGAAAATATTATAAGACATCACAGCTGATACTTCTGTGGGCTGTTTGATCTTCTGTTGACACTATAAAAATAATTCTCTTGAAGCACTGAGTGTCAAACAGGAGCTGGTGCCTGTCCTAAATCCAGATACTTGACTTAAATGCTGCAAGTAAAGCAAATGTGGTAAGAACAATTAGGATGCTACTCATTTCCTTATTAGTTGTGACTGGATGATTTATCTTTTTTTCATTACAATTCTATTCTTAGAAAAGTTGTGAAAATGGGACTGAAATATCAAGCTTCTGGTCAGATTTCTAAGCTATTAAAAAAATGCAGCCTCATCAACATTTTCACACAAGGATTGATCCTTGGGTAAGACCAGGAAGAGGGTCTGATGACCTGAATACTCATCATAGGTCACTCTTATGTGATTCATTCTTGTGTTTGCCATGTTTTGAACCTGAGCTTCTCAGAAGTTCACTGATGCAGAATGTATTTCACAGTAATCACCCCCCACATCTGCTGATACAGAGAGAAACAGGGACAATTAGAAGTCAAGTCGATCACAGGTCCCATCACAGTTCTATAGGGCATCTTTAAAAATTCAGAACTGTCAGTCCAATTTTCAATACATTAACATCCTTCACTACCAGCTCTTGAAAGAAAACTTAACAACAGATTAATTCAACAGCAAAATTTAACATTTTATATGTGTATAAACAACAGGATCTCTATTTGGAAATGCTTCATTGTCTGAATTCTAATGGCATCCTGATAATATATTAGTGTGTGAAAAATAATGAAGAAAAACCCATTTTCAGCTGCTTTCAGACTAATTTTGTTGAACTGCCTTTCTAGAGACTGAGAAACGCCAAAGCCAAATGCAAAACTAGCAGGACATTTCTCAAAATAAATGGCCAGCATCCAGCCCTTCAATTCACACAACACTAAAGACTGATCTGGACACCACTGAACTCATCCCAGTCTTGTTTCAGGAAGAGCGTGGTCAGCAGGAGAAGGGAAGTTATCGTGCCCTTGTACTTGACCCTTGTGAGGCCCCATCTCAAGTAGTGTGTGTGGTTCTGCGCCCCTCATTATAGGAAAGACATGGGGATGCTGGAATCGGTCCAGATGAGAGCTACCAAGCTTGTGAGGGATTTAGAGAACAAGTCATATGAGGAGAGGCTGAGGGAGCTGGGCAGGTTTAGTTGGGAGAAGAGGAGGCTGAGGGGAAACCTCATTGTCTTCTACAACTACCTGAAGGGAGGTTGTAGAGGGGTGGATGCTGGCCTCTTCTCCTTGGGAACTGATGACAGAACCAGGGCCAATGGTCTGAAGTTTAGGCAGGGGCGGTTTAGATTAGATATTAGGAAGAAATTCTTCACAGAAAGAGTGGTGAAGCACTGTCAGGGACTTCCCAGGAAGGTGGTTGAGTCCCCATCCCTGGAGAAGTGCATAGCCATGGTGCTTTGTCACCTGCTAGAGTGGCAGGCATGGAGGGGGGTATTTTGTGTTTTTCAATCTATCAGGTATTTAGGCTTTTTGTTGGTGTGGGGATGGTTGGACTCGGTGATCTAGGAGGTCCTTTCCAATCAGGATTATTATGTGATTCTGTGATTCTGAGCGAAAAAAAAAAACTTGCTTTCAGTACTAATATAGACTGAATGCAGTTGCCTCAAATTTCTTTCACGCCTGATTTTGAATGGGTTATAGTATGACCACCTGGTAAACTGTCTAAGCCACCTTGGAAAATCATTAAACCAGTGCTGTGCTTTCTCCAAGTAGAAATTGAAAAGACTACATGGAAAGCAAATACCTTCTTGAAAATTTATTTAGATCTGGCTCTTGTTGATACTGAGCACAAGCATTAAGCATAGCATCTTCCTGTAAGACTTCTTCTAAGATAGTTTCCCTGCTAGTAACTTTATTAGAAAGATTGAGCAGATTCTGTTAATGCAAGGTTTCTGAGAACTTAGAGAGATCCATTTTTCTGATATCTGGGACACTTATATCTGGACTCAAACTTGCTAGGGAATTGATCAAAATAGGGACAGTATCTAGACCGTGGTGCTAGATCTGTTTTCCTTAGAGACAGCCTGAACCGCCTTGGGTCCTGCCATCTCCTTTATAGTCCTTGTATGTAACTCTTCACTGAAAACTCCTTAAAATATAAAGCTACTGAAGGACATGAATAGAAAAAATGTTTTACAAGTCTGATGGTGAACTGTCAGCTTCTTTGTGACATTACATTGCCAAGAATCTAACGCAGTACTCGTGGTGTCACTTCACAGATTTCCAACTTCTGCTTAGCTGCAGTGTGAAAACAAAATCAGATTTTAAAAGATGGTTTGAATAGAGGGCTACATCACAAATGAACAAACTGACATTGGGATATTATCTGCCTCCCTTCCCCCTACTGGCACTGCTACCTCAGCTTAGTACCACTATGCCAACTCTCTGAACCATCCAAGATGAAGAATTTTTGATAAACCCTATCTCATAATTATTGAACACTCAAAACAATTCTTCATAGAACAGGAAGAGGACTTTCACCTTCAGTACTTTGGAAAATCCACGACAGCATCCTGAAATATTCAGGAAAGCACAGAATTTAATTTTCTGTTAGCACCACCTTAAATCTATCTGCACAGTGTTACGGCAGGACTCACTGGTGCTTTGGGTTTACAAGCTACAGTTCTGATAAACAGCCTAATCCTCGGGAAAAGCTCTTTATGAGAAGAGTTGTGGAAAAAGAAAATTCCTGTGAATAGCTTTAACCAAATCACATTCAGATTTTGTTTTGCAGATTCATTCTGATCTAAATTCACAATACGAATGCAGCCAAAGTGTATTACCCACAAAATCAACAATTTGAAGTAGAAGTGTATTTTTTCAATGTCTACATGAGTTTGCTAGCTTCTACGTTACTGCCTTGGGATGATCTTTTCTGAAACCTTGAACCTCCCCCTTGTCTTTGATTTGATTACAATAGCAAGTCAGAAATCTTCATCTCCATTTGCAATTAAGTTATGTTAAATCGAATTCACTAACAGGCAAATACAGGCAAATATGAACCCTTGACCACTCTTCCAAATTCTTGTTTCATTCTCCCCTAACGTAAACCTCCTGTCTACTTACACAAGAGTCACCTCTTGACTATTCATCAAAAAATGCCAGAAGGGGAACTGAGTCATTTCTCTCTCCTGACTCGACTTTCATCTTGGAATGTTATTTTCTTGAGAGGCTATAACAAACAGGTCGAAACCACTGCTCTTTGCACAAGTCAGTCAGCTCCCCATCACAAAAATTCATTTCAACATGCTAGCAAAACAAAAAGCTTTACTGTGAGTCATAAAAGACTTGTTTGCTTTGGTCATTGTCCATCTTTAAAATGTACCAGAGCCCTCTAGGATTCACTGAAAGCAGACTGAAAAGTGAGCTTCTCTTCACTGAAGCAAAATGTCACTAACTGGCAAGAACAACTTGACCAAGAACTCAGCGTGTTTATTGAGAGTCCAATCTAAGACCACGTGACATAAATAGCTTCTGTTGTCACAGGAGTCCGAGTATGTCAGCATGCAATAATGAATTTAAGGTTAGAATCACCACAGGCAGTCCATGTAGGTCACATTTAGCACAAACTATATTTTCAGGAGTCTACTTTTCTACCCGCACCCCCCCCAGTCCCTGCCATGAGATCTGAAGTAAGTAACATCCCTATGAGAATACAGTGCTTTGGCTTTCCTTCTTCCTCCCTTCTTATTGTAGCGCTCAGTGACGGTAGCAAAGACAGGTACAAATCACTATATGCCATCATGGCAAAATTGTCCCTGAAAGTTTGGCCTCACGCCCAGGATTTTACTCACTCCATGACAAGTGGTGTTCTCTTCAGCTAGGATTTATCCAGCCTCATCAATAAATACCTCAAACATGCTCATTTGATGGACATGATAAGATTAGATGCCAAAACCTTTAGATCTGTATACAACATTTCACTATTGTGAAGAAAATGGGCAAATGTCTAGAAGCAGGAACAATTCCCTTCTCTAACATTACAGGTTTGAACAAATCGCTGTACAATCCTTGTGGCCAGGCATAACACGAGGGCTTTTGAAAGTCCTCCTGGTGGTTTTCCCATGCATTATTTGATGAGCCATTTTCCTCTCAGTACTTGCTTTGCAATCCATCACAGTTTTCTCACTTATGTATGATGAGGGAGGATACATTCTTATCCATGCCTTAGGAAGCAAGGTCTGGATTTGTTTACAAGCTTTCATTCTTGCTTTTCTGATTCAGACTAGGGTACGTAAAATAACGGGTTTTTACATAGCAAGTAAATGCAACAGACTCATAGCCCACAATCAGTCTCTCTTGCTCTCAAGTCCAATTAAAACGTATTTGCTGATAGCAGAACAGAATAACCACATAATTACTTGTATGCACAGTGGGGCTCCAGAGGGTCAGATGAAGACAAGATGGAGAGACATGACTGGAGTAGCCAAACAGCAGAAGAAACACAACATGTTGTTAGCAAGCTGTTCAAGTGAGACTCACTTACCAATTGAGAGAAATCTGAATGCTTCTGATTTTGCAAAAGCAGTGCAAGCTTATCTACAAGAGCGTTTATGAGATTTGGAAACGATTGAACAATGTGTTTCAGCAGAGCCAAAACCATATGTCAAATTGACACTTGAAAATTTGATAATTTTCAAACTGCAATATTCCCAAGAAAGAAGGTGGAGAGCAAGAATGCCAAGAGGCCAGCTTGGATTAACAAGGTGCTCCTGGACTTACTTGGGTGCAAGAAGAAAGTCTATAGGCAGTGGAAGCAGGGACAGGCTGACTGGGAGGAGTACAGAGGACTTGTCTGTGCAGCCAGGATGCAGATTAGAAAAGCAAGAGCAGAGAAAGAACTGAATCTGGCCAGGGGGATAACGGGAAGCAAGAAGGGCTTCTTTGCATCCATCAGTAACAAAAGGAAGGCTGGGGATGACACAGGGCCTTTCTGGAAGGAAAATGGAGAGCTGGTCACAGGTGATATGGAGAAGGCTTGTTTGACTCAGTCTTCAGGAGCAAAGGCTCAAGACCCTCCACCCAAGTTCCAGTAGGCAAACACAGAGACAGGGTGAAGTATGTTCCTAAAGGCCCTGCTGAGGCCTCTGAAAAATGAAGAGGTGATTGGTAACCAACCAGGCTTCATCAGAGGCAAATCTTGCCTCACTAATCTGGTGGCCTTTTATGATGATGTTACAGCACAAATGACAAGGGAAGAGAAACCTACGTCATCTCCCTGAACTTGTGTAAAGCGTTTGACACTGTCCTGCACAACGTCCTGGTCACTGGACTGCAACAAAATGGTCTTGATGAACGGAGCACTCACTGGGTAATGAACTGGCCGAATGGTTGCACTCAGAGAGCTGCGGTAAACAGCTTAAAATTCAAACGGAGAGCAGTGACAAGTGATGTCCCTCAAGGGTCAGTACTGGGACCAGTGCTGTTCAACAACTTTGTCAGCGATACAAGACAGTGGCACTGAGTGCCCACTCAGGAAGTTTGCTGACAAGTAGTGTGGTGTGGTGGACACACTGGGGGGAAGGGAGGCTATCGAGAGGGACCTGGACAGGCTGGACAGCTGGGCCAGTGCCAGCCTCATGAGATTCAACAAGGCCAAGGGCAAGGTCCTGCACCTGGGTAGAGGCAACCTCAGGCACAAATACAGGCTGGGTGGGGAACAGATTGAGAGCAGCCTTGAGGAGAAGGGCTTGGGAATGTTGGTCAACGAAAAACTCAACATGACTTGGCAATGTTCATTTGCAGCCCAGAAAGCCGACTGCATCCTGGGCTGCATCAAGAGAAGGGTGACCAGTAGGTTGAGGGAGGTGATCTTCCCCCTCTATTCTGCTCTTGTGAGACCCTGTCTGGAGCACTGCATCCAGTTCTGGAGCCCCCAACAGAGGAAGGTCATTGAACTGTTGGAAGGTGTCCAGAGGAGGGCCACGAGGAGCACCTCTCCTATGGGGACAGGCTGAGAGAGTTGTGGTTGTTCAGCCTGGAGAAGAAGAGACTCTGGGGAGATCTTAGAGTGGCCTTTCAGTACCTGAAGGGGGCTGTGGGAAAGCAGGGCAAGGGCTGTTTCCAAAGGCCTAGTTGGCTGGAGCCTTGAGCACTCTGGTCTAGTGTGGAGTGTCCCTGCTCATGGCAGGGGGGTTGGAACTAGATGACCCTTATGGTTCCTTCCAACCTGAACTATTCTATGAATCTATATCCTGACAGAATTGACTTTGAGTAAGAAAACTCATTTTCATACTCGGTATAAATTTGTATACTATTAGAAGACCATGGAGCACTGAAAATACTCTTCTCAGGTTACATTATTTTTAAGCAGCTTTAAATTAGAATTGAGGTTGTCCATACAATGAGACTATACACATATTCCCTTTTCTTGACAAAGGAATTACTTCATGAGCTTATACGAGCAGTGGAATGTACATCCAGGTGCATGAATCACCTTCTCTCACATCACAACACAGTCTGATCGATGGAGTTTGCCTCCAAATTTGCATTTCTGTTCACCTCTCAGTCCTACTGCAGTCTAGTTCTGTTGGTCTCTCCTGAATCCCACAGGGTCAGGCATACTTTCAGGAGGCCATAGGCCACTTTATTTTAAGCAGTGCAATGAAAAAGGAATAATTTTCAGCTCCCTATGGAATTTCATGCTTTCAAAAGGCCAAAGGCTTTGCTGAGCCCAGTTTGCCTTCTGGGCTGGAACCCTAAAGGCACATCAGTTTCTATAGCCAGAGGCAAGCAGAGCAATGTAGTTAACACTATTTAGCTGTGTTCAGCCCTCTGTCCTTATATGCACGGGCATTGGTTAAAGGCAATTTACAGGACCCTCCTGATCAAAGCTTAAAACACTCACTCATGAGAGAGCAGGGAAGGGCGTCACCTGCTCTGCCACTATTTTGAAAGCAGACTGTCAAATGGACCTGCTACCCATCCCAGTGAGACAGGAGGGAAGGTGCAAGGAAGAGGAAGAGGCACCCCTCCTACACACACAGCTGCTGCTGTGTCTGCATGCAGAGACAAGGGAGAAGCCTCCAGACTGGTGCCTGTTATCTTCAATGTCTGTGTCAGTATGAGTGTGAACTTAAATATGAGGAATGACAGGGACAAGGCCTACCATAGCTCCTCTGTGATGTTACCACCCAGAAACATCTGTAACCCCAGTCACCAGGAGGGCCTCTGAAGTGGAGCCTAGCAAAGGCAGAACCACTCTCTTCATAAGTTCTGCTTCAATGCAGTAGCTCAACAGAGCTAATAATAACAACAGAGACATAATGCCGAGCCAATGATTGAAAAATCCTTCTTTGGAAAATTACTGTCCTTTTAAGAAAATTAAAAGTGCAATGAGTTACAATAAACTATCACACAATAAAGGTTTTCTTTGTGTTTTATTTAGGAGTAGCAGCAGACACACCAGCTGGGAACCCTGTTAGTTCAGGTCAGGATGGTGAAGGGGGAGGAAATGAACCGCAAAAGACACCGACTGTTTTTAACACACTGTGTTAGATTCATAGCAGGGCTCTACAACATCTCCTGACTACTATGGAAAATGACTTGAGTAACCAAGATGAACAGATCAGAGAAGCACATGAACAGCAGCTTGAATACAAGCTGTGATCTCTCTTCCTCTGAAAGGGAGATCAATATCTCTGTAGCATCCTTGTTCAATACAGTATTGGAACGTGAAAGCAAAGGTAAATATTTCCAAAAGGAGCTGTCAGCTGGGACTGAATTTATTTCAAGATGTATTTATCAGAAATACTTCTGTAGTTGTATCAGCACTTCTCTCAAATACTGCACTGCGTTTCCCCTAAATCCGCTTCTACTCTACATCTCTGAAACACCATGTCACTCACAGAGCCACATCCTCTGTAAGATGACTGCTATGTATGTATTCAAAACTTAGAGTTTAGACCTTCTGAGAGCTACAAATACATTTCGGTAGGCATTACCCCTCCCCCTCCTTTCTTTCATTCCATAAGATTTCAGTTCAGAAAGGTCATCTGAAAGACTCTGTCATATTCTCGTATTTCATGGCCTCTGGAAGGCTGTGACACTCAGCTTGGCTTCATCTGCTTCTTCCTGTTTTCCCTATGGACTGTCCAGTGCCTGCATGCAACAGCCTGAGGCTTCAAAAGGAAAACACCGCAGCAGCAGTCCAGGTTTAATCACACAAACAATGAAAACTGGAGACATAACAGATTTGGATGTTAAAACTTCTATCTAATTTAAAAAGAGGCTGAAAGTTGAATGCATTTTTAAGTGTGTTGTAAAGCCTATTAAAGACATAAGGAAATCAATTAAGTAAGTAAAAGGTAACCTTGGACTTGCAACTGCATTGAACAGGAACTTATTTATGTCAGGATGAAAGTACCACATCCTTGAGGTGGGTAGAAGTTATATAATTTTCAAATGAGAAGTAGGACACATTGAATATGTTAAATAAGACAAGGCCTACAAAAAACCCAGCTACTCGATTCACAGCTAACACTTGGTTCAGGTTGAATGATGGAAGAATAAATGATAATGATTTATAAAAATTAGGATACAAGTAGCTTGGTTTAAAGAAGATTGACCTTTTTCTGCTGGGAGAAATCAGGTGTAAAACACAGCTGCATATCCAAGCTCAGATATCTACATGCAGATGTCAGCTCTTACCTACTGTTCTCCCCGACCTGACATACAGCACCACACTGTATAGACAATTCCCGAAGAACACATAGAGTGCTGCTCTGGTACTATAGTTGCTTAGAATTATTCAGTATTTGCACAAGCAAATGCTTGCTGAGCTACTAAGACTCAGCAGGCACCTGAGGCATCTAATAGAAGTAGGAAGCTGGAAATCCTCTGTTTCCTTTCCTTTGCTGCAAGGACACCCATGGTTTTAAAAAGCAGGGTCAGCAGTTTTTCCTCTTTCTACAAGAAACCAAAAGGTGTTGTGTGTGCTCCAGACCTTACTTTGCCACAGAGCTAGAGGAGGGGAATAGGATCTGTTCATGCTCTTCCACGTTATTTCACCTTGGAGTTTTTCATCTCGGCCAACTACTCCTGAATGGAAGGGAATGCAGCATCAACCTGATGAGGAAAGGCTGAGGAAGCTGTCTGTTTTTAGCTTGGAAAAAAGGAAACTGAGGGGTGACCTCATTAATGTTCATGAATAAGGAAAGGGTAGGTGTCAGGGTGCCAGGCTCCGCTCAGAATCATCCAATGACAGAACAAGGGGCAACGGTTGTTAGCTGAAACAGAAGAGGTTCCACATAAAGATGAGAAGAAACTTCTTCACGGTGAGGGTGACAGCACTGGAAGGGGCTGCCTAGGGAGATTGTGGAGTCTCCTTCTCTGAAGATGTTTAAAACCCGCCTGGACATGTTCCTGTGCTACTGGATCTAGGGGATCCTGCTCTTACAAGGGTACTGGACTAAATGATCTTTCAAGGTCCCTAACATTCTGTGGTCTGTGATGGGCATTGCTGTGCCTTTTGTTCATGTCAGACATTGTTTCAGGGGCCATAACAAGGAGAAATTTTCTGTTTGTTTGTTTTTAAATACAAGTTTAGATTATGAAACTATTATTCAAATAAATCTTTAAAAATGTTTTCTGACTGCATGTTTTGCTGCATAACCTCATGTAGACAGGGATTCTCGTTTTAAAGTGACTCACAAGTGGCCACACAAGGATAACAGCACTGTAAGTGGTTTCCAGTGGATAAAAATAACAGTAATAATGATAAAGTAACATTTAAGTTCCATTTTAGTGTAAGGTTTCCCAGGGGACCATATCTACTTGCAATAAATTGGCAAATAACACCAAGTTGGGGGAGAGTGTTGATCTGCTGCAAGGGAGGATGTTGCTGTAAGAGAGATCTGGACAGGCTGGGTCAATGGCCAGAGGTCAAAGGGATGAGGTTTAACAGGGGCAAGTGCAGGGTCCTACACTTGGGCCACAGAAACTCCCAGCTGAGCTACAGACTGGGTGCTGAGTGGTTGGAGAGCAGCTTGGCAGAGAGGGACCTGGCAGTACTTGTCAACAACTGGCTGAACAGGAGCCAGC
>VZRI01003300.1:95419-128779 GCA_013397515.1 Upupa epops
GCACAGCATGTACGGGTCTGGTCAACAGACTACTGCTCTCAGAAGGGTTTTGGCAAGAAAGAACTGGAGATCGGGATGGGCAGCAGCCTGAACTGCAAGATATGCACAAACTCCTGGCATCTGATGATTGTCCATGCTCAGATACCTTCTGCGTTTCACACAGGGAAGAGCCAAAGCCTTCCAAATTCACCAGCCTTCTGTGCTTAAACCCACAAATAATAGGAGATATTTGATAACATGGAGGAAGAAGAGCAGATCGGGGTAGGTGGAACACGTGAAATCAACACCGCATCAATTTCTCTCACATACCTCCATCAATACGGAGACATTGTGTAGGCTTCATATATAGTCTTTACTGCATGAAAACCTGAATTTCCACCGGCTTTGCTTACCCTAATTGCCTTGTTTTGAGACCATTTCAATTGGTTATTAACTCAGTACCACTGGTGAATATTTTCTTTTACTCTTCTTCTTGCACTGCCAAAATAAGATGGTATGAAACCTACAAACCGACTACACACAGAGCACTAAGTTAAATACACTGTAAATCTTTTTAAAATAAGGTAACTAATTCATTTAATGTTTTCTCATGTGCAATTGTGCCTTCAGGCTCTTCATGCCACACTGTCTGGGTAAGTAAACACCGTAGAAGTACCTTTTGATATTTGTTTAACATCTTATGCTTAGACATCAGTGGTTCAGCAAATTACTCTGAGCTTTTCTTAGTAGTATTTAGTAATTCAGAAAAGTCAAAGTACAGGATAAATTTAAGCCTTTGATATTGTTACTTGTCACTGAAGTGTTTAATGTTTATAAACACTAAATGTCCCATGAAAGGTTCTGATGGAAAAAATTACTTCCATCAACTGATTAAAAGGAAATAGAACCATAAAATGCAAGCATCAGCATCTCAGAACTGCTTTAATCTCATTGTTGGGTCCTCTCTTGATCTCAGCAGTGCTATATTCTGTTTTACAACACATCATTTCCATCACTCATTGTTGATCTCATTAATTTCTCATTCATTTACCAAATGTCAGTCTGTGCTCTTTCTCAAAAGGCTTGTGGTTACTGGGGTGCTGGCAAGTAAAGTAATATTCAGCTTCATCCTGTTAGTCATCATCCATCATCTTATGCTTAAAGTACCAGAGCTATGCCAGAAGGGATAAAAAGCAGGACACGTAATCAGGAGGATTAAAAATTAGCATCTGAAGAAGAAAGGAATAGGCAAGCAGGTAGTTTAAGGACTTGTAAGGATTGACAGGAGCATTTTTTAAAAGTTGTTAATCTGATAATTACGTCTGTTTTCAGCAAGACCTAATATACCCACACTGTTTTCATTTTTCTACCATCCCACCAGACCCCTGAAGGAACAATATTATCACATTGTCTTAAATGTCATCATTCTTTTTTTATCATATTAACTACTGCCAAGTTCTGTACTGCCTTCCCTTGACATGCTTATCAATCCCTAACAACGCGCTTTTCCTTTTGTAATTACTGAAGAACTCCATTAGCTTGTTAGTTAATGACGATCACTGTGCAGAGTCAGTCCTGAACTCTCTTTGGGGAGGCAGGGGAGGTATATTTTATTTCAGTCCGTGTTACATGCCAAACACTCATATTCCACCTTCTGCTGATCAGACCTGGGCAACTAAAGAGCTTTGTTCCTTCCATGTGATGAAGTCAATGGCTAAACCCTCCGTGACTTTCCAGGGAAGCAGCACTGATGCTTACGTCCTGCGGTTCAATGCGAGTGGTTCAGTTATCCTCAATCATCTGTGACGCAGACTGTCTCTAGTTCAGACTACTAGATCTGGCCTGTACTGTTTTTGTACATGCTGCAGGATTGTTTTAACTGTCTTGCTTTGCTTCTGCATAATCAGTTTTCCTTACTATACACTAGGAAGCCTTATTAGTTTAACTTTTGGCTTTTTTCACTCCTTTCCTCCATAATGGAGAAAGTGTAATGCTGTGATTAATATACGTTTATGATTCAAAGTACCACAGCTGTTTATCTGGAGCATCTCTTCAGTTGCTTGCAAAAAACAAGAAGGGATAGCAGCTGCTATCAACCCCACACAGTCCGTTCTGGCCTCAGATGTCTTAAATATCTCTTATCGATTTAAGGTTGCAGAAAGAGCAGAACTACATACCTAAATTTATCGTTTACACTATCAGAGGTTTCTTACACAGGGACATAGTGAAGGCTTCAGTTCTAAACTTTCCTGTCCCACCCCCAGCGTAAGTGCTTTCCGTTACAACATCAAAACCGATTTGTGTACTTCATGCTCCTAGTAGTGCTCTTCAACTGAATGTGTTGATTCCTTCACACCTGTGAATAGCAAACAATATGCTGCCTTCCAAATGAGACCACCACAAAAGGATACTTCCATTCGACGATGCTGATGCATGCCCTCCGGATGGGATTTTTCAGTGTTAAACACAGCAGTGCCCGGGGAGGACGCGTAGCTGTGGTGGTACCCTGTTTTTTCTGTTTCCCATACTGCTGCCGTTTCCTCTGCGTGGAGCTAGCTGTGGATATTGTTGCATTGCCAGCACTACCCATCAGTTTGGCTTGCCTGGCAGCATCAATCGCAGCTTGCCAGGACAGAGCTGCCCCTGGAGTAGGGATATGCTCTGGGGCAAGCCCTGCAGCTGCATTGGCATTCATGTTGGCATGAGCTGGACGGGGACTCCCATAGTTGGAACCTGTGAAAGGAAAAAAAAAATAAAGCACAGGCATTTATGAAGGTATATTTTAACTAGCAGCAAACTGAAATAGCAATTTTTAAAATCTTCAGTATCAGTTAAATCAAGAGCTGTTAAGCATGGGGGTATCCAATTACTGCTAGTTTGTTCCTCCAGTTCAAACTCTTCATTTTACAGTAAGTATGACAATGCAATAATTTCTCTTGCAACAGTCTCCCTGCAAGCCTGTCCCAACAGACACTGACGTGTCACAAGTGTCTCAAATCAAGACAATCTCCAGGGATTCGCAGTAAAAGAAACTGCCCTTTTCCTGTTTCAACCACATATTTTACAAGTTGGATTATTTGAAAGCTAAAAGGAGAGGCTAGCTCTCATCACTCTATCACAGAGACATGTAACATTACACTATTTAGTACATGGCAAAGCACCTGAATGAGAGTCTCAAGTCCCATGTTTTGTGTGCTTGAGATTACCTCCAAATAATGTGAAACTTCAATGGAGAATTTAATTCTCTCTGCAAACAGTTTTTCTGTATTAGCCTAAGAACAGCCACATGAGAAGGTATGCTGAAACAGAAACTGGAACACAGAGGCAGGGCTCATGGCTTTTGTGCTCTGTAGAATACTGCACTAACAGATTCAGGCAAACAGCATGCATTTAGAAACTAGAGCTGATTTCTTAGCCTGAGAAGCCAATTTTAAGGTAGATAAACTAATAAAATTAATGGAGCAATGCCTACTTAGAAACATGTATTAACAAGAATGCTAAGACACAGAAGCCCCAAGTTTTGTAACTCATAGCCTAAAGGAAGTGTAGCTCAACTAAGGCAGCAAGTGCTTTTGCACAGTCAAAACAACATCACATAGATGCCAGGTGACATGAAACTGGTACTTAGAACATCCCAGCTGTACAAACAAATAAGTGACCCTTTCAAGGCATTGCTTCAATGAAGACACCTAAGCTACCTGTGCCTCTTCAACAAGGCCTTTTCAGTGACTTAACATTTCAACCACTTTGAAAGAGTTGATTTTGATACTGCAAAATAAGAGTCCCTTAGTCTTTGGGGTAGGCTTACTCGTAAAAGATTAACTGGGTTTTTTCCACAGACACTTTACAGAAGTAAATATAAGCCATGCTAAAAGAAAATCTATGCCATGCTCTACAGCAACATACAACTCAACACAAACTGTCAACGGCAAGCTTTATTTGGGGAGAACATCTTGTTTATATGTCTTATATAAATTTTAAGAGACAGCTTATCTTCCTTGTGGACTTGAGAGTTTGCCTGTGGATCACATGTTGAAATACAGGTAAAAGGCAGACTAAATTGTCTACAGATCTTATTCCTCCATAGGCTATGAAATCAGAGTCCAGTTATAAAACACTGACACATGTTTAAAACACAATCAGGACGTTGTGTTTGCCCATTACATGCAATCAGCAGAGATTATGCTTCAGGAAAAGTACATGTGCAAGGGGCCAGTAAAGAAGATAGCCTTTGTTTTAAAGCAAGCCCCAAGTCTACTTTTGGCCAAGTTCCACTTTAGATTAATTTAGAGATGTGGTGTTACTGAACAGAGCACACAGACTTACAGAATGTTAGAGACCTTGAAAGATCTAGTCCAATCCCCCTGCCAGAGCAGGATTCCCCCTAGATCCAGTCACACAGCAACATGGACAGGAGGGTTTTCAACATCTCCAGAGATGGAGACTCCACAACCTTCCTGGGCAGCCCGTTCCAGTGCTCTGTCACTCTCACCATGAAGTTTTTTCTGCTATTTATGTGGAATCTCCTCTGTTCCAGCTGACACCTGTTGCTCCTTGTCCTATTACTGGATGCCACTGTGCAGAGCCTGGCTCCTTCCTCCTGATACCCACCGTTTGCATATTTATTATCAATAATGAGGTCACCCCTCAGTCTGGATTCTCTCAAGCAGTTCTGTGACCTTCTGGCCCAGAACTGGACACAGCATTTCAGATGTGGTCTGACCAGGGCAGAGTAAAGGGGAAAGAGAACAACTCTCAGTCTACTAACCACACCCCTTCTAATCCACCCTCGGATGCCAGTGGCCTTCTTGGCCACAAGAGCACATTGCTGGCTCCTGGTCATCCTGCTGGCCATGAGGACCCCAGGTCACTTTCTCCTATGAAGCTCTCCAACAGGTCAGTCCCCATCCTATAGACTTCTACACAAAGCAACTATAAGACCCTGAAGCACTACCTTTTCCTTAAAATAACATACTAAGGATATTCAAAACCAAGGAACTGGCAAACTGTTCTTGAACGGGAATAATTACCCTGGATGCATATTTCATAGCTGGATGTGCAATGCCAAGATATCTCAGCAATGACTGCACTACAACTAGATTAAGCAGGTAGAATAAGTACAATTACATTGACATACAAAGAGCAACAGTGTACGTACACCTCTACCTCGAGAGCACACAAGATTCTTAGATCCTTCTCACTGAATCGTAAGGAAGGACATGATAATGTTATTTCATGTCACGCATTGCCATAAGATTTCCAGGCTGCGACAGTTTCAGCTCTTAGCAGGAAAATCTAGAGCTTGTGTGCTCACTGAAAAGCCTAGTTGCCAACCAGTCAAAGGAAGTTGGTGAGTTATATGACAGATATACAAAAGGGAAAGCTGAAAGAGACAAGAAATGAGAAATAGTTAATTCGCATCCCTCAGATTTTGAAACTGAAGAAAAAGATCTTTCAGAATCGCAGAGACTAAGTGGATTTCCTCGATGAAGCAGGCAATCAACTGGCAGACCAGCTTAGTTAGATTTCTAAGACCAAGCAAATTGTGCACAGCACTACTCATGGGCTACGTATTTATTTTCAGAGTAGTTACAGATGCAGTTCTTCTTTTTAGCATCTATTTGACCACCCTAGCCCCGAGGCATACTGGAAAGAAAAATAAATGGAAAATTACTCTAATTATTCTCCAGCTCCAGCTCTTCTTTAATACCAGCCCATTACAGTGGATAAGAAAGATGCACATGTTTTCCAGTAACAGCAAACTTGCTGATCCATCATCACTGTTTTCTTATCGTGCTGAAGTGGCCCATGTGGGCTTGAAAATAAGCAGCCACAGCATCTTAATGGAGACTTTTCTGCAATCTGTGAATGTGACAAGCTTCTTCATCATTCTCACTTATTAGTTAGGGTTCACAGGAGAATTAAAGTCTATGTGTTTGGACTTTGAGGTGCCAGCAAAGCACACAAGGTGGTTCTGTTGCTTTTGCTTCTACCACGATTGCCAGACCTGTAATGAAGTGCTTTGTCATAAATTAATTTTAAAAGATGAGTCAGTAGTGACAGATTTATATTAACAAATATTACAAATATTGATTACTGAGAAGAATCTGACTGTTTTATGAAGCTCAGAGGCTGCAGACTCTATCTGTCCTAACATATCTAATGGCAATGATGAAGTTCTTCGATCTACAGGCAGTTTATAGAAATAACTTAAAGAATGAAGCTCACACAGCTTCACAGAAAGAACATTATAAAAACACAGCAAAAGACAACATAGCCAAAAATTCAGAGGTATTTAAATTCTACCCAATAATCTAAACACTTGGTGTTAACTCCTAGAAGGTACACGGAACACAATTCACATTGAACTCACAAGACAGCATGCTAAGTTTCACCCTGTGGCACGCATTTCTGCCCCAGAACAAATATTGACTGTAACCTGAAAGCTGCAGTTACTGGATTTAGTATTTTTATTTTGCAATGTAGCAATTAAAAAACTTCATTCCATTTCCCCACTACAAATATGATGTAATGATAACTAATTACTTCACTCATACTTATCTATACTGTTATTAAACTGGAAGCTGACCAGAACTGGGAAATGGAAACTCAGCCCACACCCAAATGCAGTAACTCGCTAGCTACTGTGATCCACAGCATCATCACCCTGCTAATCCCTACCATCCTTTAGCAAGAATTTGTACTCTTGACTGCATCCAGCTGGTGCACAAAGCTCTTCTCTTTCAAACACCTCTGTGCTATGCATCATGAGTTTAAGCATTTGAATAATAATTAAAAAGAAGTCCATTTAACTGAACAAAGTTGATTACGAAGTCTTCATGAGGTACTTAAATTTCTGCAAAAATGCAACGCTGCTGGACTACTTCCAGTGCAGAATGGGTCCCAACTATCACACTGAAGTCAGAAAAATAGCAAATCAGGCTGCTACACAGTAGGAAGTGGACAGTATTGCACAAAATACCCAATATTTTAAGCTTACAACCAAATCACCACAAGAGTAATTGCCAAAGTCACTATGAAAATATCTAGTGGTGACCAAAAGTGCCTTTTTTTATTCTAATGATGTCTGTCATGTAACTACCCCAAAAGCATCATTTAAAAAAAAGGAAATGAAAACTAAATAGTGACCATTCTATATATGAAGTGGGAAAGTTAATGACACAATAGAATTGCAATTTTGGAGTTAAAATTTAATTAGACACCTATTTATTTTGGAGGACCTTGTGCCTACATTAGTACTTTAAATGAAAAGAGTTAGCTTGATGAGGGGCAGACTTCCTCTCTACTCTACCCTGGTGAGACCACACCAGGAATATTGCATCCAGTTCTGAGCCCCTCAGTTCCAGAAGGACAAAGGAATGCTTGAGTAAGTCCAGTGCAGAGCCACAAAGATGATGAATGGAGTGGTGCATCTCCCTGATGAGGAAAGGCTGAGGGAGCTGGGTCTCTTTAACTTGCAGAAAAGAAAACTGAGGGGTGACCTCGTTAATGTTGATCAATATGGAAAGGGTGGATGTCAGGAGGAAGGAGCCAGGCTCTGCTCAGTGGCATCCATTGATAGGACAAGGGGCAATGGATGTCAGCTGGAACACGTGAGTTTCCACATAAAGATGAGAAGAAACTTCTTCACAGTGAGGGTGGCAGAGCACTGGACGGGGCTGCCCAGGGAGGCTGTGGAGTCTCCGTCTCTGGAGATGTTTAAAACCCAACAGACCATGCTGCTGTGCCTGGATATATATAAGGCATTGCACAAGTGCTTTTTTTCCTCAAAGCAGAGAAGAGATGGTGAAGTAAAAGACAAAACTGGTTACATGGGACTGTCTTCAGTGGACAGTAGCAGAAAGCAAGCGGAGAGGAGAGAAACTACTAAAATTGTGTGTAAGACCAATTCAAGCGTTCCAGGGGGAATAGTGACAAAGGACCGAGAGGTGCCTAACACAAAACAAAACACATACATAGAGAAAAGTCAGCATAGGACAGCATCTGTTACAATGAAGGAAGAATGTGGAAAGCATAGATTCATTAACCAGGGGGAAAATGAGAGTGCTTGCTACGTGATTGTGAGGAGGTTTATGTGTAACTGACTTTTTTGAGCTAGAGAAAAATCCATTAGGACCATGTGACTAACACAATTAATTCCAAAACCAAAATGGTGTAACCTCCAACTGTAAAAGAGAAACAGAAAACTAGGAAGTCCTTAATAATGTCCAAGGTCTCAGCTACTCAGGTACTGCAGCCTAGAATTTGAAGTGTTTTCTGAAGTTACCACAAAGCTGTTAGCTCCTGGTTTGAAATTGTGGAAGACAGTGGAGCTCTTAGAAGACTGACAGTCCTCTAAGGACGGAGCCCTCACCTAAAACAGTGGGAAGGAGGAAAATGTAAGTTGAGTTGAACCAGAATAAAGAAAATAAACAAATGCCACCAAGTACTCAGACAACAAGGAGAATAACAGCAGCGGACATGGATCCTTCCTGAATACACTGCGTCAAAGAAAACTAGTTTCTTACAGACCTGGGAAACAGAATTCACAGGCAAGATGGAAGCAGTAGGTGTCATGTCTCCTGCCTTTATGAGGTTAAGGATGCTAAGGAGGTATCAGCAACAAACAAAAAATGCTATAACATGAGTAAAAAAACTAGTGAATGCCTGAAAGCACTTATCATTGGTACAGAGTGTAAAGGTAGAGGATGTGGCACATGGAGGTACTCAAGTGTCTGCCCTGGATCTGACTCTGTTCAGTGATTTATTTAGATGATGAAATGGTGAAAGTTGCTATTAAATGAACAGATAACTGTGAGGGTGCAAAGTAAAGAAAATACAATGAAGAACAGGATTTGATTTCAAATTTGACTTCATGTATTTGAGAAAAAGTCTTAAAAATAGCCTGGAGTTCATCAGGGACAAATGCTGAGTATTTAAGCAACATTAATCATCTGCCCAAGTTATTTTCAGAGAAGACTTGGGGATTACATTGCATCCTCGACAGAACAGAAGGTGATACTGCCATACTGCCCATGAAATGCAACCATCACAATGTAGTTGGATGAACAGTGATAACCACCTATGCAACACTAAAAGTACTCTCTGACTTGTAAAGATGTCAGCTAAAATGCAGTGGGCAATTTCAAGTTCCTTCAGGAAAGTGGTGGCTCACATGAGGTTGCCCAAAGGAGAGCGGGGAGACTAACCAAAGGCCTAGAAAACACCAGCTATGAAGTAAGAGACCCAAGATAGAACTTGGACTGCTACTCCTCAGGATGTAAGGGGAAGGTTGGAATGACAATTTTGAAGTGTGTGTGTACGCTTAATATATGTGTGTATATGTGAATGCTTTTATTTTACACTTCTAGATATGTGTGTACATATTTTGTTTCAAAGAACAGAAAGGGAGGATCTGTCACCATAATGAAAGGGAATTAGCAGAAGCAACCGTTTTTGCAGTAAACTTTAAGATGCACCATAGGAAAACACCTTATATCCATAGTGACAATGAGGAACACCTACTGACTTCCCAAACTGATGACAGGACCTGCCACATCCTAAGTCTTTCCAGGCAGGCCAGAAAGAAGTCTTCCCAGGAATCATCCACAGGAAGCAAGATTTACAGTGATAAGTTTCTTCTAGCTCTCTAAAAGGAGATTGACCTAAAGGAAAGCCTTGCACAGAAAGTAAATCATAGACAGGATCACAGAACATTAGGAATTGTAAGGGACCTCGAAAGATCATCCAGTCCAATTCCCCTGCCACAGCAGGATCCCCTAGATCCAGTCACACAGGAACAGGGATAGGTGGGTTTTAAACTTCTGCAGAGAAGGAGAATGCACAACCTCCCTGGGCAGCCCCGTCCAGTGCTCTGACACCCTCCCTTGAATAAGTTTCTTCTAACATATGTGGAAACTCACGTGTTCCAGCTGACACCCATTGCCCCTTGTCCTATCATTGGATACCACTGAGCAGAGCCTGGCTCCTTCCTCCTGACATCCACCCTTTACAAATTCATCATAATTAATGAGGTCACCCCTCAATCTCCTTTTCTCCAAGTTAAAGAGACCCAGCTCCCTCAGCCTTTCCTCATCAGGGAGATGCTCCACTCCCTTCATCATCTTTGTGGCTCTGCACTTGACTCTCTCAAGTAGTTCTGTGTCCTTCTGGAACTGAGGGGCTCAGAACTGGATGCAATATTCCAGATGCAGTCTCACCAGGACAGAGTAGAGGGGGAGAAGAATCATTCTCGATCTACTAACCACCCCCTTCTAAAAGACCTCAGGATGCCATTGTCCTTCTTGGCCACCAGGGCACATTGCTGGCTCCTAGTCATCCTGCTGTCCACCAGGACCCCTAGGCCCTTTTCTCCTGCACTGCTCTCCCTCCAGCACGTCAGTCCCCAACCTATACTGGTCCCTGGGGTTGTTCTTGCCCAGATGCCAGACTTGTTGAACTCCATTCAGTTCCTCCTTTCCCAACTCTCCAGCCTGTCTACGTCCCACTGAATGGCAGCCCAGCCCTCTGCTGTGTCAGCCACTCCTCCCAGCTTTGTGTCTTCAGCAAACTTGCTGGAGTGCACTCTAATCCCTCATCCAAGTCGTTGAGGAATATATTGAATAATACGGGTCCCAGTACCAACCTCTGGGTGACACTGGGGGAATACATATTGACTTCCAACTAGCCTCTGCCGCACTGGCCACTACTCTCTGGCTTCTGTCCTGCAGCTAGTTCACAATCCACCTCACTACCTGGTTGTCCAGAGCACACATCCTCAGTTTGCAAGGATGCAGTAGAAGATTGTGTCAAAGAGACCCCTCAGAATAAACCCTGCTTCTCTCAAACTTGCAAGTCACAGGCACACACCAGCACACTGTAGGACTTCTATCCACTTGCTCATCAATCCACAGGGGAGGAAGATTCATCTGGAAGTCTATTTATCTGGTTTGAAAACCGCCCTCTGCAAATAACATTTTTTGGAAGTCTGTCAGTCTCTCAGGATAATAACAAGTAGCCATGCAGAGCATTTCAAATCCTGAACTGGAATAATGCCACTTAGTCAAATAAGAAAGCACTTTTTCCCAGATAATTTCAGTAACATTTCAGTGGACACTCCTGGAAATTTCTTCTAGTGAAAGCAGGGCCGCACATACATGAAACTTTCTTTATATCATGATTTAGATATTTTTCCCCGTTTGCCTTTTTTATGTTTGTTAATTCAGACAGCTAACTGCTAGAGTTACACTGGATGTCTTCAAAAAGAAGACATTAACTCAAGAAAAAATCTAAGTAGAGAAAGGAGCTATAATGAATCCTGAATTTCAACATGAACTATGGCTTCTTCTACTACAAAAATATACACAGACACTTTTAAACATCATGTCAGACTAAAACTCAGTGCGCAGTTGGTAGTTCAGATAAGCAAGTTCAAGAATTTCTCCTGTAAATTGTTTGGGGGGCTTGAGAACACACACATGAAAGATGCACGGGTTAAGATGGTTCGCTTGCCATTGCTGAGACTAAACATTTTGTTTTAATCTAAACAAAATATCTTACTCAAGAATCATGCTTCACCCCCCACTAGATCTTTGTTTTTCTTTACCTCCCCCATCCACAGAGAGGCAGGTTTTTTGCTGCACGTCATTACAGAAGATGATACCACGAGCTACTAGCAAGTTAGACGCTCAACTTGAACATTAACTCTGGGCAGACACAGTGGGGTCAGTTACTGTAACTTTGCCGACACTTCAGTTGTTGTGTTTCTGTGAAAGGGAGAGAATGTTCCTCTCTGTCTGTAGAACGTCCAGCACAATGGATTCCTGCCACAGCAAGAATGCAGGCCAGCATGGGACAACTTTTCTCTTAAAATCACCTCATCCACAGTTCCGTCTGTGCAAATGTACCTTGTTCCAGAGCATGAAGGAAACCCACCGCTTCCTGGTGAGATTGTTCCTGCACATACACATACGAAACAGACAGGCACCAAGACACTAATTTCACCATTTCCTTTTCCTGTCTGAAAAGGCTATGGCTTTCAGTGTGCACAGCTCAGCAGGCTGAGGCATGATTTTTGCTTGGGAGCTTTTCTGAAAGATTATTTTTTTAATACAAGACACAATCTTGTAGTAAAAGCAAAGCAGATTCTCATTTACTGACAAAAAAGGGTTTCTACGACTTAATCTACAATGAAACATATCATGAAATAAGGTTATAAAATCCCCCCAGCCCCTTTTTTGAATCGTAGGTGATATCATCTAAGATTTCATCACTTGAGCATTCCCTTTTGCTCCAGTTTTGTCTTTCAATTCTGAAAAAACACTGAAGCAAAATAACAGCCTGCTTTCCCCCTCCACCAGAGAGGCATCTTGTCAAATCACACTCAGAAAATTCTAGAAAGCCACAAGTTTTAAAATCTTCAGCAGCCACATCTAAGTCCTGATTTTCTCTTCTGTAACTACAGATTGAAGAGAACTGGCATAGGAGTTTCCATATAAATATGAGAAGAAACTTCTGCATGGTAAGTGTGACAGAGCACTGGAACAGGCTGACCAGGAAGGCTGTGGAATGTCCTTTTCTGGGGATGTTTAAAGCCCACCTGGCCATGATCCTGTGTGACTAGAACTAGGGGATCCTGCTCTGGAGGATCTTTCAAGGTTCATTTCCAATCCATACCATTCTGTGATTCTATAAGGCTTGGGGAGAGGAGGGAAGGGGAGGTTGGTTAAGAAGAAGAAAGGGAAAAAGAACTAAATGTTAAGCCCCAAGGCAAGTGTCTAATATGAAAACCTTGATAACTGATGCAGATATCAAGAGAGCCAGACAAGTCTACAATATAACTGAGCCAGACGACAAATTCTATTAAGAGATAAATTTATGAGACTAGAGGGTGGGAAGGGTGTTATGAAACTAATTTTCTTTGAAGTATTTGCATTTTCTTGTGGCTTTCAAGCTGAAAGAAAACACAAAGAAACCCACAAAGAATCCATTTTGGTTTCTTGAGACATATTTCTGCTGGCACAGTCACTTGGCTTGCTTAAAACTTCCTTAAGGGAGGGTTTGGGCATTCGGCATTTCATTTGGCATTACAGGGAAAACAAACGTGCTTACGCAGTAGATTAAGGGCGCCAGGAGGTCCTTATGACAGAGAAAACAGCACCAGGTCAGGGAATTTCAGCCTGACATCAACTTCATTGCAGGGTCAGGGATGGAATCTAAACATCCCCAACATCTGTTCAACAAGTAAACCCGCACAACTGACCAACTGGCAAGCACCATACCCGATCTCCTTCGGTGGACTCTAAGCCTTGGTTGCTGTGCAGTGTCCCCAAAGTCACTCTATCTATATTCACCTGCCTGCAAAAATACCCTGGAGGATAACCAGCACAACTCACCGTGAAGTCTGCAGGGGAACAAACAGCAGGAGATGGACCGGGGAGAACATCAGGTGCAACCGGCGTCACAGAGTGCACTCGAGCATGAGTTCATCTACCATGGGAGTGGCTTTGCAGCATTGCCAAACGTCAGCACAGCATGTACGGGTCTGGTCAACAGACTACTGCTCTCAGAAGGGTTTTGGCAAGAAAGAACTGGAGATCGGGATGGGCAGCAGCCTGAACTGCAAGATATGCACAAACTCCTGGCATCTGATGATTGTCCATGCTCAGATACCTTCTGCGTTTCACACAGGGAAGAGCCAAAGCCTTCCAAATTCACCAGCCTTCTGTGCTTAAACCCACAAATAATAGGAGATATTTGATAACATGGAGGAAGAAGAGCAGATCGGGGTAGGTGGAACACGTGAAATCAACACCGCATCAATTTCTCTCACATACCTCCATCAATACGGAGACATTGTGTAGGCTTCATATATAGTCTTTACTGCATGAAAACCTGAATTTCCACCGGCTTTGCTTACCCTAATTGCCTTGTTTTGAGACCATTTCAATTGGTTATTAACTCAGTACCACTGGTGATTAATTTCTTTTACTTTTCTCCTTGCACTGCCAAAATAAGATGGTATGAAACCTACAAATACTCTGCACACAGCACAAAACTAAACACACTGCGAAATCTTTTTAAAATAAGGTACCTACTTCATTCCACATTTTTGTTTTATGTAATTGCACGGCAACATTTAAGTTAGAATCACCAAAGTTGTACCTATATTAGCATGGATTAGTTGATTAGTTTACATATAGAGTATTTGATTGTGAAATATATTAAATAGATTAATAATCAAATAGATCAATGTATTTATGTTTAGATTAAGGTCAGAAATCCAGCCAGGGATAATTTCCTTTCCTTCAACCATAGTTCACCAAAACATTCTTAAAACTCAGAAATAATAGAGGACTACAGACATCAAGATCTTCTTTACTAACAACACTGCTTGTACTCATCTGAAGCCTGAGGGGATCTCATTAGCCATGTATTTGAAGAAATGGCTAGCAAGAGCTTTTACATACAGCTAGCTCTGCTGCCATCTCTCACAGTGTGCAAGGTACAAAGGCATTTCTAACACTAAATGATATATAAATAACAACCCAGGTTCCTCACATGATGCAGCTATAGCTGCATGTGCTGTGGTATAGCACATTAACACATCTTTTTAAAGTGTTTTATGGTACCTATCAGCACAAAAACCTTTGTAGTAACATGCACACACATCATGGTGAGTTTCTTGGAAGAACAGCAAGCTTCCTGAAGAAAGCTGCAGTAGCAGAACCTCAGATGGAGGCACCAAAGAGAGCGTTTTCTGCTTCAATGTGTATTTTTGCAAAATTAATGTGTATCTTTGAAATATTAATTAATATTAATATTAGTGGTTATAAGCATTAAGGATCAAGCGCAGTTTTGGTAAAATTTCCTTGACTTCAGTAGAATATTTCTGGAGATTGACTGTAACTCAATAGATTGGATTCCTCTGACAAACTTGTCAGCAACTCATCATTTTCTTATTGGTCAATGATTATTCTTCACTTTGAGAGTAATCTAAATATAATTTCTTTACAGCAATGAAGCTTTTAGAGGTTTAAAATCATCTTCACTGGTACAGATGGTCTCCGGATTCTTTGTCTGAGAATGCAGAGTAGGATAGAAGCCCATACACAAACCTGTTAATGTGATGTGCCTCATTCTACCCAAAATACTTTTAAAAACCCAGACTCCCTCTTTAGTCACTGTAGAGGATTGTCTCTTCCATTCTTCAGATGGGCGTTTGAAATACACGTGAAAACAGCTGCTGCAAGTGCCAATCTCTCTCCAGATTACTTCTGTACAATCTAAAGCAGAAGTTTAATTGCACATCAGATGTAAGTGGATTAAATAGGATGCAATTACTCTCATTTACGTGTGGGGAGCACATGCACACACATGTGCTGTGCACAAGGTACAGAGCAATCCTGTGGCTGTTTTTGATCCAAAACATGTGACAAAATTTGGAAAACATGTGCAAACATATGATGTGTAAATAATTCAGAGCCTGCAGTGTCAATGATTCTTTGTCCTAGAAGGATCAATCACAATTCTTCCACCACTCATAGTATTTTCAGTCCAGAAATAGCAGTCTGTTCCCAGTTACATCAGGTAGATGACAACTAAAAAGCACAAACAGATCTCTCTCTAGGCCTGCATCTGTGTTGCAGACAATTTCAATAAAGATAGACACAAATTAACCAGCTAAAATTAAAAAACAATACTCTTAAGCATACAGATCCAAATGAAAATCAGCACTCAAACACTTGCACAGGTTACTGGGTTTGCTTCCTCTTGTGGTTTATGGGGTCAATTTTAAGCTACACAAATCTAGAGAATAGGCAGAGTTTGTTGGAAAGTGCTGAAGAGGTGTGTAAAAGGACGTATACATCTAAACTTCCTACACAAGCCGTAAGTACTCACTGACAACCCTCCCTCCCAGTGGTGATACCCACATCAGGAAGTCATTAATCCAAATTATCATACAATAACTTAAATCACGATACCTCTAAAGGCCATCTGTTTCACATCCCTCCTCCTTTTTTTGTCCCCCAGAATCACTACTGCTACCTCTGAGCCTGTGGGTGCAAGACTTCAGATCACACAGGCACCCGATCGAAGCTCCAAGTAAGTATTGGGGGTACAAATTCTGAGAGCATGCACTTCATTTGAAGGGGGACATTATAAAGTACAATAATCAGGTAGATTAGACTTTGTGGAAACTAGACAACTGAAAATGATGGCATTAGCGCCCATGCAAAGCACAGGCACCTAAAAACTATTTGTTGCTTTTCAGAAAGGCAAAACTGAGAATTTGCTTTCAACTGCATTTACCCCATTGTAGACTACGCAGGCAATATCCTCGTAATTGAAGATGTGCTCTTGCCTTGAAATGCAGGCAATTTCAAAGGAAAAGCCATTAAAAGTTATTTCAAGTGTCAAAACTGATTTCAGTTTCAGCTATTAATCTCAGTGCTCTAAAAAACTCACACATTTTCTATTATAAAATGTTCGGTTTTTTCCCCCCAAAGCCTGCAACAGAACCACAAAACATCAGAAGCAACTGAAGAGGAAAGTTTTGAAACAGACTGTAAAAGAAAAGTCTATCAAACTCTAAGAAGTCTGCAAACAAAAAATCTAAATGTGGTGTTTCTGCTAATTTCAGTGATCTAATTGATGTTACCTTATTTTTAAATCATTTTCAGCAAACCAGAAGTATTCCATCAGGAGGGTTCTCTGTAACTACCACTCAAATGCTAGAAAGGCATTGTGAGAAAATGGCAAGGTTTTAACTGAGGGAAGGGGAGGAATGCTGCTTCAGTCCTGTCCTTCTATTTCCTTTCATCCACAGAATCTCAAGTAGATGTCCCAGATGCAACGTGCTCAGCACAGTAAGAAAAATTAAGCCCCTGCAAAGCTCCATTGCAACGAACACACAGAAAATTGCTAACCACATAAATACAAACCATGCTATAAAACAACAGAAAACTGCGGCTTCTCTCAGTTTCAGGGTGATATTACGAGGCAATGTCAAAAATAAACCCATACTTCTTCTCAAACTAAATGCTTGTGATCTAGAGGCATTGCAGCATTAAGAGATTGAGAGTCGTGTTTTTGTAGGCACTTTGCATAGAAGAATTTTCTATCGAAAGTAGCACGCTTCATCTCTAACATGCAGGCACTTTTTAACCTTGTGGGTTTTTTAGCTGTACTCTCTTGGAGAATGATCCAAGCCTGAATATTAAGCAACCGTCTCTGCTGGAGAGCAGCATAGCAGAAAGGGACCTGGAGGTCATGGTGGACAGCAGGATGACCAGAAGCCAGCAATGTGCCCTGGTGGCCAAGAAGGACAATGGCATCCTGGGCTGTGGTTAGTAGATTGAGAGGCTCTCTTCCTCCTCCACTCCACCCTGGTGAGATCACATATGGAATACTGTGGTCTGAGACGTGGTCTGCTAGTTAAGAACATTTCCAAACTAAACAAGGCCCTAAGTCAGAAGATTGCAACCATAGCAAAAACAGGGGATAGGGGAAATAGCACAAATTGTGTGGAAAGCAGCAGGAGACAGACTTTGTAACACCTGTAAGAGACAAACCAGCATCTGGCTCACTCCTAATCGGAGCACCAGAACACATAACCCTGAAACAGTTCTTATGTCATCGGTTGTCTATAAAAACATTAACCAGCTTCTCTGTGACCTTTTCTGCAGTAGATGCAGACAGATGTTTGAGATAGTTTTTATAGATTCTTTCTAAAAAGAGAGAACATACCAGAGCAAAGGAGGCAAGAGCAGATGCACACCAGGTTTCTAAGAGCACTTGCTAGAACTCAGCAGGCAATGGCTTAGCACTGGGTTAGTGTTCTAGACACTGCTCCAGCTCCTCTTTCTCATAGTTTTCAGATCATCTCAAAAATACTTGCAAAGACCAGTATGGTGCTCTCTCCTCTGGTCTGGGGGCAGAGCAGGCATGCAAGTTTATTCCTCTTTTCATGACTGAGCTGCTTTGCCCTAAAAACAAATGGGCTGGCTCCAACAAATTTTAAGAATGAACCAACATACAGACAACATGGACCTCAATGAGATCCAACCCACACCTAATCCTGTTTAGTCCAGGTGATGTTGCTTTACAGAGCAGTAGTATGAAAGATAACATTGCAGCCCCCAGTTCTGGAACCCATCCTCAAAAAGAAAGTAAAATAGTTTCAAGTACTAGGAAAGAATAATATTAAGTGGGATAATATCCTATGATGAAAGACTAGACATAGATGAACCACTTAGTGTTACATAAGAGGCAGTTAAAACAAATTGATCAGAATTTATCAGCATGAGCATGCAAAAGATTTTGATGCCACATGACCCTTTCAGTAAACTGGAATAACCCATGTAAGAATCGACATTTGGTAGCTGTAACTAAGCAACCCCAGATGTCTAACAAGGTATACATTGATAACAGTGGGAAGGACTAACCAGCAAAAACCCTAACAGTGGGGTGTCAGGAGTCACTTCCACTTTTTCTCTCCCCTGGGGAAGCCTGGCTGTTTTTGCAATGTCCCTTTTGGTCCTCAAACAGCAGGATTCAGAAGCGGCTGGGTGAGATTCTTCAGCTTGGCAAGTGTCTTCAAAAAGACTCTGCTATTCACAGACAGCCCAAGTACAAAATGCAAAGCTATTATGATTATATTTAAAATACATCAATGGGAAACTTCTCTGTGAAGTAGTATTTTTAACAGCGCATTGAGACCTATAGTAGGGTGACTTCAACATTTTCACATACAGACTGGGAATCCCCACGGCTGTCCTTATTGCAAGTTATTTGCAGCACAATGGCTTCATCAGAAAAGTAGTGCTACACAACCAGTTTTGTTATTTTAAGTAAACTACTCCCACCTCAATCTATACATTTCCTGAAACATTCTCTTGTCTCAAGCTTTGAGTCATTATGGTTACCAGGCACAAGCAGGAAAAGAGCATTCCAAAACAAATGGGAAGTGGTTACAGAAAGCATCATAGCCAACTCTATGGAAAATGACAATCGCTTTCTTCAGGCACAAAGCATATGCTTTCTATTTCCATAGAAAATTTAAACTGGAAGCCATTGATAACAAATACTAAGTTTTAATAACTCTTATTTGATCAAAAACTCACCTTTAGTTCCTTTTTTACAAAATACATATTTCAAATTTGAGATTTAAAAAATCCACAGAATCACAGAATTATTGAGGCTGGAAAAGACCTCTGAGATCATCCAGTCCATCCCATGACCTCACATCACCACATCAGCCAGACCAGGGCACCAAGGGTCACATTCAGTCTGTCCTTAAACACCTCTAGGGGTGGGGACTCTGCCACTGCCCTGAGCAGTCCATTCCAATGTCTGATCACCCTTTCAATGAGGAAGGGCTTCCTAACACCCAACTTAAACTTCCTCTGGCTGCTTCAGGCCCTGCCCTCTCATCTTATCGCTACTTGACTGGAAGAAGAGCCCAACCGCCACTTGACTACAATTTCCCTTCAGGTAGTTATAGAGAGTGATAATGTCATCCCCAAGTCTCCTCTTCTCCAGGCTAAACAACCCCAGCTCCCTCAGCCTCTCCTCACAAGACTTTCCCTTCAGTCCCTTCTCCATCCTTGTTGCTCTTCTGGAACTGATCCAGTACCCCAATCTCTTTCTTGAAGTGAGGGGCCCAGAACTGCCACCTGTAGTCAAGGTGCCCTCACCAGTGTCCAGAACGGGAAGAGAATTATGTCCCTAGTCCTGATGGCCACACAATTGCTGATACCAGCCAGGATGCTATTGGCCTTTTTTGCCACTTTGGCACCCTGCTGGCCGATTATCAGCCAGACACATATCAGCACCTCACAAAGAAGGACAAATGTTGCTTTAACTGGTCTACCCCATTGCAGATTAATTTGTGTGAGCAGAATTTCTTGTCTATGTCCGACAAGAGTTGTTTCACATATTGTAGCTGCCGCACTAGAGCTTTTCTTCCAGGGCACAGCAGGTCACCATACAGCTTATGTAAAGGGCAGGAAGATAGAGTCGAGACTATAAGTTGTGTGACAAGAGGCTCTGAAAAGATAGTAGGATGACTATCTTACTGGATAAAGACTTCATACCCCTACTTCTGTCAGGGAGAGGAAGACATTTTGAAAAGCTACGTGTCTTTGTGTCCTATAGTACTATGAAGATATAGACAGTGCGTGTGCCACACTTTATTTACAACAATAAAATCTTGCCCTGCCAAGACAGGTTAACTTCTTATTCTGCTGTCATTAAAATTAAATACCTGCCTATCCCTCATCCACCTGCATCCTGGAAGCAAGCGGACTCTTCTGGTTGAAATCAACAGATCCAGCACACTTTGCCTTGTACTCCAGGCTCTGACAGTAACAGAACTACAGAATGTTAGCATTGGAAGGGACCTTGAAAGATCATCCAATCCAAGCCACCTGACAGAGCAGGTCACCTAGATCCAGTCACACAGCAACATGGTCAGTTGGGTTTTAAACNACATCAATGAGGTCACCCCTCAGTCTCCTGTTTTCCAAGCTAAAGAGACCCAGCTCCCTCAGCCTTTCCTCATCAGGGAGATGCACCACTCCCTTCATCCTCTTTGTGTCTCTGTGCTGGACTCTCAAGCAGTTCTGTGTCCTTCTGGAACAGAGGGGCCCAGAACTGGACACAATATTCCAGATGTGATCTCACCAAGGCAGAGCAGAGGAGAAGGAGAACTTCTCTCCATCTACTCACTACCTCCATTGTCATCATGCCAAGGATGCCATTGTCCTTCTTGGCCACCAGGACAGATTGCTGGCTCATGGTCATCCTGTTGTATTTGCCAAGATATCCAAAACCCAGCAATGTAGCCAGATGAACAAAATTAAATGAATGCTGCACACCAGGCTTTCATTCCTTTAGGACACTCTTACTGCATATGTTTGCAAAGATTCTACCATGGCACTTTCAAAACCGAGCGTGCTGTATGTGTTCACCCAAAAGCACAGGACACCCAAACCTAAGAGGCATGGCAGAGAACTCTCTCTATATTGCCATTATCTAATTAATACTTCCTTGTAAGCTTTGTACATTCCAGCCAGGCTGGCTAACCACAGTCATTAACCAGGAGAAGCAGATTGAACCAATTACAACAGGGTTTCTCTGATGTTGTGTCTTCTGGCACTCTTGCCACCCTTCTCTGACACTGTCTGGAAAGCCCTATCTCCTTCCTGAAGCTGCCTAGTTCACATTCACAGCATTCCCCTAAACATTACCCTGGGAAAAATCCAATTGCACTTCTTCCAGTGGGAGACAGGGATATTCCTCAAGAAGCAGCTTCCCTGAATTTTCACCAGGGATTTTTCCTGATGTATTGTTTTTCTTGTCTTGCTTCTCTGTAACAACCTCATTTACTTCATGGCAGGCTTTCAGACAGGAGGGCTACAATTAATGCTATTAACATTCACACAGAAATGACACCTGAAAGGATGTCACCGGGATGTCACCCAAAAACAGACGACATACTCAAACCTAATGCAGGCACATAAATCTTTCCTTCACAGGACAATTCTGTTGTCGACAGCTACAGTAAGAAATCAACACATGTGCAGAAGGTAGAATTCCCTTCACTAGTTCTAGTAACCCACAGTCTGCCATTTAGCCTAGCTTAGTCATCAAACTTTAAGTTCATAGGGAAGGCACAGTTAAATATCTCCACAAAAGCAGGCTTCCCCACCTATTTCATAGGTCTGTAACGTTCTGCAGCTACAGCTGCCTTCCTCTCCGCTGACTGCACGTGGACTCTACATTAGCTCCAACTAGACAATTTAAACACCTGCAGTGAGCTAAAATGAAATCTACACCGAATTATTATATGAAGAATGACAATCTGAAAACACAGACAATTTCCTTCTTTTGTCACACTGCTCTATTTCTTTCCAAATCTTTCATAACACAGCTAGAGCCTTCCAATCAGTTACTTCTTCATTCTGGTCTACTAGGACAATTATACCTCTATCTCTATGTATACACAACTGTGTAGGCACAGTGCAACAGCAGACATCTCTGTAATTTTCTGATGGATCCAGAACATAGATAATTTTGTTTCCAACTATTTGAAAGCAAAAATAGAAGTGTCCTATGAAACACACACTGTATCTTTATATCTAGGTTTACTGTTCAAGTTCTGGTGGAGAGAAGTGTAATTCCTCTTTTCCAACAGCACCAAGCACACTGTGTGTTCACCACAGACTGCCATGTGCAGTCCCCAGACAGAGACCAGACAGCAGTCTCCTTTTCTGTCAGATTCACGTTTGATCATGGTTAACGTCAACACTCAAGAGAAGCATGCTTTACCTCTGCAACTCACGGACAAAAGTGAAAAACTACACACTCTGGTGATAAAGTGCTTGGCTCAAAAATACAGAATCACAGAATCATTGAGTTTGGAAAAGACCTCTGAGCTCATCCAGCCCAGCCTGTGACCTGACATCACCACATCAGCTAGAACAGGGCACTAAGTGCCAGGATCCAGTCTTTTCTTAAACACCTCCAGGGGTGGGGACTCCACCACCTCCCTGTGCAGTCCATTCCAGTGTCTGATCAGCCTTTCCATGAGGAAGGACTTCCTAACATCCAACCTAACCCTCCCTTGGCACAGCTTCAGGCTCTGCCCTCTCATCCTATCACTAGTTGCCTGGGAGAAGAGTCCAACCCCCACCTGTCTACAACCTCCCTTCAGGGACTTAGAGAGAGGGATGAGATCCCCCCTAAGTCTCCTCTTTTCCAGGTTAGACACCCCCAGCTCCATCAGCATCTCCTCATGAGACTTTCCCTCCAGTCCCTTCCCCATCCTCTTTGTTCTTCTGGACCCGCTCCAGCCCCTCAGTCTCTTTCTTGAAGGGAGGGGCCCAGAACTGCCCCCAGTACTCGAGGTGAGGCTTTACCAGTAAGTACTGAGTACAGGGGAGAGTTACATCCCTAGTCCTGCTGGCCACACTGTTGCTGATCCAACCCAGGATGCCACTGGCCTTTCACGCTACCTGGGCACACTGCTGGCTCTTGTTCAACCGGTTGCCGACAAGTACTGGCAGGTCCCTCTGTGCCAGGCTGTTCTCCAGCTACTCATCCCGCAGTCTGTACCTGCAGAAGGTTATTATGGCCAAAATGTAGGACCCTGTACTTGTTCCTGTTAAACCTCATCCCTTTGACCTCTGCCCATTGACCCAGACTGTCCAAATCTTTCTGCAGCGTCTTCCTCCCCTCCAGCAGATTGACATGCCCTTCCAACTTGGTGTCATCCACAAATTCACTAAGCGTAGATTCATACCAAGAGCTCTGCAGTGACTCCTTATAAACGCGTAGATCTCTGACCAAATGCATCTGCTCATCTTCCTCGAGTTACCCAAGATAGTGTTCTCCTCCCATGACCATTACACCTCCTAACTGTGAAACTGGTGTTCATCAGGGAAAGGTTCTATGTACAAGGAAGAAAATCCTCTTTCCTTATTAGCATACAGCAACTCTTTACTTGCCTAATTAAAGACTGCTCAGAATATTAGGGCTGCATGCATTTGGCGCAGTGCTGGCCTGGGTAACTGAACAGGACATGGAAAACTACTGGGTATGGTGTGAGAAATTACCAGACATAACAGGGAGACATTGACAAGAGTTACAGGTAGTGTTGGGAGAAATACATTTCACACCTGATTAAGAGGGAATTGAGTCAGAGATGACCAGACTTCATAGGTAGTTGAAGTACTGGAGTAGTGTTGAGGAGTACTGCCAGGCCAGCAGTGCCCAGGTGAATGTGTCAGTAAAGCCAAATAATGCCAGGAATACTGATTACCAGTACTGGAAACACTGGCACAAGTGGGAAAAAGGAAACAAAAGGTGAGGGGTTTATCCTGGAGAAGACTGATGGAGAAGGAAGGCACAAAGGCAGAGTAAAGGAGAGTTGTCAGAACTGAAAAGGACTAAGATAAATCATAGGACGACGGCTGTATGGGGACACCCACCAAGAGCACTGCTGGAGCAGTAGAACAAACCAACCTGTTGGTCTGACCACACCACAAGATTCATGCAATCAGGATGACCAAGGCAGGAACTGCTTTCCCAGGTCTGCACCCAGACAGATGGTTTGAGCATCCCAGTATTGTCACATCCATGTCTGTTCCAGGCTTGATGATATCAGTAACTACACACCACTTTATAAAATATATCTGATTAACATTAAGTGCCTTATTAATTTCTTTGCCTGTGTGTCCTGCAGTAATATCTTTACATGAGTACATAAAATATAGTTAATGAAGAAAAAGATAATTCGTTTCCAGGCCTGTTCACATGCCATATGGAGAAGAACAACAGTGATGGAGGGTGCATATACCTCAGGAATCATGACCTTGTAAATACACAAGAACATAGGTAGATCACTTCAGATAAAGCCTTTCTTCTGTAGCCTTTGTGGCTAGAGATATGGCAGACTTTCTGGAAGTCTACATCCTAACAGAAATAAATTAAAATACAGGCTGATCCTCTAAATGTCCAGACTCTAGTCTTTTACATTAATCTCCCAAATAACACCTGACAGTCTGTCAAATCTCTGCCCGTTCCGTAGCTGCATGACAAGGTTTAGATACTTTCTATTGCTGCTATTAAAACAACTAGCTACTACTAGGTTTAAATCCTAAGATGACAAGTGGGGCTTTCCTCCCGCAGTAATTCTATCTTTAAATAGTATTTTAAAATAGTATTTCAACACTGACATAGAGAAACGAGTAATAACATTCACCAGTGTATTAAGCCATCTGGATAAGCTTAAATCACATTCCTTCTGAAGTATCAAAACACCACTGATACGTGCTATAAGAATACATTTCCTTCCCTCTCTCTGATATCTGTAGAATTAACTCCACACAGGGTTTCCCCATCCATATTTCTCATAAATGAAGCATCCTCTGGCTCTACAGCATGCATGCCAAAATCCTTAGCAACAGGCAGTCAACCCTAGGTCTGTATGCTACGTACTGCTGTCCTCCATGAGGAACTGCCTTAAAGCACAACAGACAAAATCTGCAAAAAACAAGCAGGCCCCAAAAGAAAAGTAAAATACTGTTCTGGTGAAATAAGAGCAGACTCAAGGCAAAGTAAGATAGCAGCAAGAAAGTACTAGAAAAATAGATAGACATCAACCCTTGTGAACTTTTCATTTTATATTCTCCCATTTCTGCTTCAAGCAATGGATTTTATCGTATTTAAGAAATACCAAACAACTCTTCAAAGAAAACTGTAGATAAATGAGTTTCAGAGCTCAGCAGAGAGTGTGCTGCCATGGTCAGGACTGCTACATCCCAAACACCAGCTAACAAACATTTCACACTCACTGAATGTGTGCAATTGAGCCCACGTCAGCGAGAGTCTGACAAAAGAGAGAGCTTTATCTCTCAGGCCTTTCACTGATTTAAGTATTCAATCTTGACAGTCTCTGCACCAAATGCAACCAGAGTTTGCTAATGTCAGGTTGTACTTTAGATTTTCATTTAGGTTAAAGGAATGTAACAATTTAGCACAGCCCACTCCTACCTGTGACTTCTGAATGCGGTCCTATTCCGTTCAAACTACGGCGAAACCTGATCACAATTCTCATTCAATACATGCATTTTACTTCTCTCTAAAACACTGATTCAAATTTAAATTACACCTGAAAACACTCTAGGCATCTATACAATATCTAAATTAGCAATAACAGGCTAGTTAAGTATCACATGGGAATTGCAGCACACAGTTGAAGCTTTCCTTTCCACACATGGGTCTGTTTGCTCACAACTCAAGAATGTAATGAATACTATGGATTTCCTCTGTTTTCTTGGTGGCTCTTGAGTTTATCTGACTTAACTGGCTAACTTTGTTGTCAATATAATAAATTCATCCCGAGGAAATCAGTCGCCTTCATACTTAACTAAATCCAAATTTCTAATATTTACATAGAAGATCTCCATGGAGAATGTTCTTTTCTGAACTGTATGAAAGCTACAAGACAGAAAACACAGTTTTGTTTGTCATTGTGTATCAGCTTAAAATTCAACCTCCTGATACCCATCAATCTGGACCAGATTTAAAGGTGAAGATGACATAAATACACTAGTGCAGCAATTCATTTTCCTTCGGTTTTAATCTGTGAATTCACCTGGATTGCACTGATAATAGACTCAGACAGTCTACTGTGGCATTTCTCTACCAAAAATTCACGGCCTGTACTACTAACAGCTGTATCACGCAAGTCTCCATTTGAGAATTGTTACTTTCATCAATAACGCATGGACCAGAATATAGCTGGTACCTAACAGGGTTGGACAGACCTGAAAGCTAAGAGGTATAGGTAACCTCCCTGTATATTTTAAATTAATTAATAAAAAACAAGTGTTACAGGAATATCTGATGCGTTAAAAGCCACATATTCACTTACAAAAACTGAGGAATCTTAGCAAGTCTTAATCTAGACAACCATATTGAAGAATGGAAGTCTTTTCCTCCTTTGGAATAAAGAATCTGTAATATGATCAGCGATGAATTCATTCCTACAACGCCTTTAGGAAGAAATGTTGAGTTAATTGCTCAATTAGAGCATATTTACTTTGTAATTATAATGTCATGTTCAGTCATATTTAATTGTTTTTTCCAAAATACCCAAAGGCAACCATGCCATCATGGGCTGAAACACTGAAAAACCTAAGATAAGTAGCAGTGCCATTTAGAAAAGCATATTTTAAACATATGTTAAAGCATTTGTTAAGGTTAGATAGACCTCAGACAACATTTTCCTTAAAACAATAAAGATTTCCTTAAACTCTAAAGAGTTGTGTACCACATGCAAAGAGAGTTCCCAAGGGATTAGCCAGATTTTTTTTTTGGTCTCATTTCTGCATCTGATTTGAAAACCATTAAGTGTCCAGTCACCCTTAAGAATGGCTTTATTTTAATCTTCTATCTTTTATCAAAAAAGTAAATTTTCCCTGCCTCTTAACTATGCGAAATTGGTTAGTGCCTAGCTCAGGAGACTGATGAATCTTGAGGATTTCTTTTGCTTCCTTACAGGTGCCAGGTTAAATAACTTCAACTGAAGCTTCAGACAAGGCTTTAACGAGTACTCTGATAAAGCCTCCCAGCTATGGAAGGAGATTCAACTTGATGGTCCTTTTTCATGGACCATGAACATTTTGCCTGCTGAGACAGCAAGAGATTTAGAATAACAGACTAAAAGAACGCACACATACACAGATCAGAAAGGAAAACTGCAGAAGTCCTCTACAAATACAGTGTTCTCATTCAAGTTTCTAAGGTCTCGTACAACATCCATTAACAGACATCTCAACTTTGTTCAGTCATTAGGGGAAAAGGCAATCAAAAACCAAAATCAAACTACCCAAATCCTGTGTGACTTCAAGCTGAAGGTGTAACTTACATGGTGATGTTATGTGTGGGATATAGACATACATCCCAACAGTAAGCAGTTATGTTCTGCTAGATGCGTGTAAATTATGGCAGCATTCATCTATTGACCTGATCTATTAACCTGTGTTGTAATACTAAAGCAAACTACTCAGAGATTTCTACCTCTTCACTGTATGTGCTGATCTCTGTCTCTGTCCCCAACTATGTATGAAAGCTATTCTAGCACAGTGCAGGAAAACAACCCACTTAACAAACTCTGTGTGTCTATCACAGCAACAGAGACTCCCATCTCACCTATAAACTATGACAAAAATTTCCAAAAGAACAAGCTAGCTACTCTGAAACTGTTGTGATACACTGAGGCAAAAGTCCTCAGAGGACTTCTCCATCTCATTCTCAACAAACAGCCACTGTGTCCAAATAAACTCAAAGTGTGCTACCATATGTAAATGAGCTCTCCATCCTAAAGTATATAGATTTACATGTACAGAGGAGATACTATGAAAAACATACTGGGGTTTTTTGTCTGCTTGGTTTTTACCATCAATGTAGTTAAATACTGCAACATGGTACCCTGTGAGATTGACCTCAGAAGCATTCAAGATTTGACTGGGCATGGCCCCAAGGAAGCTTATCTAATTAGACCTCATTTCATCATGGTGCTGAACTACCCAGGCTCTGCAGGTCATTTCCATCCTACATTATCATCTTATTGAATCTTTGCTCCTTTGGAACTCAACTCTTTGTGGTAAAATGCCTATCAGTGAGAGTACTGTCTGCCAGAACTATCCTTTCTGGGAAACATGCCTGTTTCCCAGAGCAGATCTGCTTCAAAGCCACAACCAGTGGGTTCCCTTCATTCTAAGTTCTTGAAGATGAATTGTGCTACTAATCTCTCAGCTGCGGATCACAATAATTCAACCTTGATATGTGTGGACAACTGCCAATATGACAAAATCAAGACACAATGTGATACCATCAAGTCTTCTGTCACCTTCTACAATACATACATTAAGCTTTTCTCCTCTCTCACCTCTCCACCTCCCCAGACTGCCAAATTCAATAACCTATACAATCACTAATACTATATTCAGGTTGCTAGAAGAAATTATCAAGGTCTTCTGTGTGACTTACAGTTGAAAGTTACCTTGAATCCCTCTCAAATTCTTAATGAAGTTTGGATCACTCACATTAAAAACTGACAGAAACACTTCCAAGAGCTCTTTCAGACCTAGGTTTATATATACTCTATCAAGTACACCCTTACTTAGTATGACAATCTCACAATAGCAACAGGTGCCCTTGCGATAGCTTCATCAATTTCAGAGGTCCTCCAAGGACTGTTCTACCACCTAAAACTACACCTGCTCTCTGGCAGAAGACCCTAAGCCCATCACCATGCTCTCTGTACAGAAGACTGACTGTGACTTCCCCTCCCATAAGAAAAGAATGTAAGGCTGAGGAAAAATTCCTCAAGTGGTTTAAATGCACTTTGATGTTTTTATTCTAACCAAGTACAATAGTCCTAAAAATGGGATTTGGGTTTTTTTATTAACTTATATTGGTAAAATAACCCAAAAAATGACAATTTTATGTTAGATACAGATGAACTACATCAAAAGGAAAAGTATCCAGTGGCAAGCAATATGTCTGAATGTGCAATATTAACTTCTTTTCTTAAAATTAATCCAATAGTAAACATTTTCATCAATATACTTTCTCTCAAATTCATCTCTTTCACACTATCTAAAGAAAGCCCGAACAACAAACCAGATAAATTATTGACTCAAATATATTGGGTTTGTCTACAGTCCTAAAGAACAAAAAAGATAGGTAATTGAATCATTTAATGACATTATGCTTTGTAAAGCATGTATCTGCCATTGGTAAAAGCTTTCTTCGGTGCTGATCTGATTTGTTGTTTCCAATAATTTAAGAGACTTTTACTGCACATAGTCACATATATGTTATACTGCACATAACATATAACATATATGTTATATGTTGGTTGAAAGACAATAAATTTAGAGAACATATTTGCTCAGAAAAGATCTTGCAGTTGCTATTCCTGAACTTCAGTGAGCCTGCACCTATAACTAATTCCCACGAAGGGTTAAACAGCTCCTAACAAGCCACAATGACAGTTCATGCATGCGCACACATACATGCCCACAAAAAGTAAATCTAAGGGTGACTGCCATTCACATGAAACCTATTTTAAGCGCGGTTACAGAGCCATTCTCCACGACATTGAAAGTGAGCCAAACCTAAGCAAACATGGTAATACGACGTGTTCTCTAAAGTACTCTGAGGAAACAAAACATACCAGATGAGGACACATAATTCTGAGTAAATACGTCATTAGGACAAATAAATTCCACGTGGCAAAGGCGTGTCACATCTGCTGCAGCAAACTACACACATGTAACCCCCAAGCCAGATTTGATTGCAGAGCAGAGATGTAACAAGTGGTTTCGTAAAGGTGTCTTGGTTGCAGAGACCCCACCAGCTAGGTTTGTGTGTTTGTGGTATCAGAAACTCACAAACTTGAGGAAGAAACAGTCAGAAACGGATGATGATCTAACCCAAACTAGTCCCTATGACTGAAGATAATCTCAAAAGAAGAGTATATGCTTTAAATTCCGTGTCTTTAGCAGGATATATTTAACTAGTCCTTTTAAGGATAGGAAATGGTTGAAAGCACTTAAATATCTTTCCAAAGATTCTACTGGCAGCTTCCACACGCAAATACACAAGTGCACTGTATTATGCATAATGTTAAAGTACTGTTGTTTAACATTATATTAAATATTTTTATATGAGCCTATTTCGTATCAGATTGAATTAAACACTTACTAAATATTCAAAGTACTTTGAGGTAAAACATCACACTTCATAGGGATTTCTTGTTAAATCAGTGGGGTAAGAATTTTAGTGATGAATATCAAAACAGTTATTTACACTTTATCCTCCCTCAAAATACTAACGACAAGCTGTTTCAAACCTCTTAGACATACTCTTTATGCCCCCAAACTAATGCCTATTCTGACAAACATTTGGAGCAAAATAAGCGCACCAAAAGAAATACTCAAAAATGAAGACTCAGTCTGCTACTCTGGTCACTTTGTCATCATTGAAAAAGGAGGTTTTCTCCTACACATAAAAACACTGCCCCCAAAATTAGAGACAATAAAATCAGCATCTGAAAATAAAGTAGAAAATTAATACAAACATCTAATAAATTCTAGTTTCATACCTGCAATAGTTTTTACTTTTAGCAGGGCACAAGACAAATTTCAACCCTTCAGCTGAGATCAGCTGTGGAACATACACCATCACCTCTGTACTTATTACATGCAAAGTTAAGGGGAGTATTTGTGCGTCTGACCCTCACTTCAGGTGAGAAAATGAATTAAGGACTATGCTTGTGACTTGACCCTCTCACTATCAATAGGCTTCTGTGACATAAAGGATATACTAATTAGTTCCTAATTGAACACATACAAAAGTTACAAGGACTATGAATAAAAGTGTCTTACAGGGAAAGATTTCAAGAACAGAATACATGCAGGTTAGGAAAGGAGGTTGCTAGAAGACCTAATTATGGTTGACAAATACCTGAGGGGATTCTTTTTTACAAGCAGCAAGTAGAAAGCTGTTCAAAATATGCAATAAGGACAAAGCCCAAAGGCTTTATCTGAAATTGAAGGAAGGGTAGTTCAACCATGGTATCAGAAACGGCTTATCACTCAGAGAGGATCGCTACTGCATGGAATACATGACCTAGCAGGGGTTCTTCAGTCCTAATGAACTTTATTCCAGGATAGATACGTAGCTGTCAGTGCTACATCTGGCCTCTCCTCTTGAAAAGCAGGGGACGGATGAAACAGGCTTAGAAATGTCTTCTTGCCAAATCCCCTGGAACCACTCCACAGCTCTTGGCTCTGCAGCCCTGTAGTGCCACCTCCTGGGAGAGGCAGTACCCAGTACCCCCACCCGCTCTCACTCCTATCTCATGCCTGGAGCTAAATGACATAGCAAAGCTACTGGTTTTCTTTCATTTCCTTGGTGGTCACCAAGCAATATCCTGCCAAATGCCAAAATCGCAAGCAGCAACACTTAACTAGCTGCTTAAACCTTGCTTGGGGTTCCAACGTAGAGCAGCAGAAGCCAGGTTGACTCACTCTGGTCACTCCCTTAGGAGGGCTGTAAAATGAAGGTTTGCAAACTGATTTTCCATTTTATATTATGAAAGCAAGTTTTCAAAATATAGTGGAAGGAGCACATTAGAGGTGCTCATCTAGGATTCCACCCAGTCCCACGTGTGCATTAAATGTAATGCAGTTACTTTTGAAAGCTTTTTCTGGTGCGTGTCAGGTGGGTTTTTGTATTTTCTAGATAGCCACATGCTCTATGGTAACAATGAATAATTAATTGTTATGAAAGTATGTTCCATTGCATGGCAGAAGGAAACAACACTGAACACAGTCTTAGCAACAACAAATAATGCTACCAGCTCGCCTGTCTTTGTGGAATAGAGGACTGCAATAAAGACACTGTAGGCTTCTTAGGCTTCTACTTAATGGCCAAAAAAAAAAAAAAACCAAAATAGAAGAAAAACCTTACTTGATAATAAAAGACTGTTAGCATACAGAATCACAGCCAGAAGTGTAAAACAAGGGTATTTGAAAGCTACCAAATTAACACTTGAACAATCAACAGTGCACTTTGAAAGATTCCTCTTCCTCACAATCTAAGGGCTCTCACATGCTTTATTTATTTTTGTTCAGTCACTGTTACACCAACTCCCCTACTGCCCAGGCTCCCAAAGCACAGGGCTGTTCAGGTAGGCTGATAAGGGGCTACCTGAGAACTGGCATGCACAGAAACCAGCTTCAGGCAGAGGCCCAGTCACATTTCAAGAAAAGACATACAAACGTCTTTTGCAACTATAGTACCAGAAACATTCACCACACTATGAGATAGCAACTGAGAAGGATGCTAGAGTAAGGGCTTATCTACACCAAGCCTCCCTCTTATAATCAAGGTGCTAACCAGGATCACAGACCTAGCTTTACCTGGTACCCATCTTTTTTTTTTTTTTCCTGTACCTTGCAACTGGGAAGCTGTGGTTTCTTTAATTACTCCATTACACAGTGTGAGTGATTTACTCCCATCTCCCTGCCATCAGGTTTTCTTGACTGCTGATGAATTTAACCTTTCAGGTGCTGTTTGCACAAAATAAAAATTGATTGTAAATAAATGGCAGCCTGAGCACTATCAGGGAACAGAACTGTCTTCCACCTGGCTGGTTTTCTATTTGCTTTAGAAGCTGCTCTTTCACCTGGGAGTAATGACAATCTGCATCAAGAGACAGATGCAAAACTCTTCCTCAATTATATAATCACTGCAGCTGATAAGGAGGGAGCTGGATTTAGGTTGCCATAGCGTTGGCATATTGCTATGGAGGCTGAGCATTTTGTCCATTTTATAAGCTCTGGTCTAGGAAGAGCAGACCAATTATGCCTGCTGAATGCATGTGCTGTGGACTAGCTCCCACTTGGAAGGAGCACTCTGGATCAGGGGCTGCTTCTTTTCCCCTCCCACCTCATTTCGATGGAGTGGATAGGGGTGGGGATGTTGCTTTGGGTGGGGTTTTTTTCATTTTATTCTGTATTTGATCAGAAGGAGGGTGCTGTTATCTCTAAAACGCTCCACCATTAAGCGCTGCCACAGTGCTAATTCACCTCCCTAGCAGCATCTTGGAGTGTTCTGAGGTGGGGGTACCTGGGGAGCTCCCCGAACATGGTAGACCTTCACCAGGCCGCTGTCCCCCCTCCCCGCCCGGGTAGCCCAGCACTCGAGAGCAGGTGTTCAGTCATAGAGGGCAAGAGCACGTTTGCGCCCCCGGCATAGAGGGCAAGGCCGGGGGTGAAGAGGGGCGGACGAGGAAAG
>VZRI01003300.1:128814-161049 GCA_013397515.1 Upupa epops
GAGCTTTCTGCTGGGAAGAGAGAAGCGGTTCTGCTCGCTCTTCCTTGCGAAAGAAGGAAATGGTTCTGTCTGCTCTGCAATACCGTCGTGTATGTGTGTGCGTGTGTGCAGCCAGGGCTGGTGGGGAAGGGAGGGGATGACAGCATGCAGGTAACNAATAGCGGGGGCCGTTTGCTAAAGCCAAGGAACAGCAGCACGAGCCGGTGTCCATGATGCGGGCGGTCCCGAGAGGAGCTGTGAGAGAAATCACTGCCCCAAGTCAAACCCAACTTTAATTTTAATACAGGCACTCCCCCGTGTCCCTTACTGTCTCGGTGCGTATGCATGGTGTATATGTTTGTGTAAATAGATCCTTCTCCCTTCCCCTCCCCTGAGTTGGGAAGGATTACAAACAGCGTAAGGGAAGGGCTCATCTCCCGGTGGCTTAGGAAGCCGTACCCAGGTGGGGTCGAGGAGGGCTGGAATGGCATTAATTGGGAAAGATCCCCTAATTCCCAGCCGTACCGCGAGGGAATCTTCCCCCGACACAGAGGAGCGGGACTGCTCCGTATCTCCGCGCAGCCCCTTCGCCGGCCGCCCCTCCGCCTTCGAAGGCGACGACGGCGACTTAAAGGAACTTTTCTCTGCCTGGGGCTTCCTATGAAACACCCGTTCCCCCAGGGGCTGCGGGGAGGGAGGCCTCTCCCTACAGCCCACCCAGTTGAGGGAAGCTGTGTGCTCCCGATGCGTAGAGGTGTCCAAAGCTCTCCTCTGCCCCGGCTCCTCAGCCCATCGCTGGCTGTGGCTGAACCGAGACAGATTACGGACAAAGGGTAGGGAACAGAATGGTTGCTGGGTCCTCTGAGGTAAATCTCGGGCTTACCTTGATGGTTTTCTTCTGGAATGTACATCCTCTTGTTTTCATTGACCATTTAAAAACGAGTCCAGATTAATCCCTTCGAAAATCGGCTTGGTAAAATTCTAGGAAGAATGGAGCTGCAGAATTTCCCCTTTTATTATTACCTGATTCCCATTATTGCATCAAACACCAAAAACTGATCCTTTCCACTACTGCCTCCTTTAGTGAAATTGCAATGCATCCTCAGTACATCCGGGCCCCTTCCAAGAATTTAGCACAGCACCTCTGGTTGTTAAACCATAAAAAAGAACAGGAAGAGGGAAACGAGGGGTGGGGGGGGAGAAGAAAAAGCAAAAGCATCCAGGATAAGCCTCTCAGGGTTAGATGTCTTTTTTAAAAATCCACCAACTACAAGAGTAACAAAAGGAGGAAAAAGAACCCTCAAAACCAAACAAAAAACAGAGAGATGTTCAAATGCTGCTGCTCCTCCTCTTCAAAGCCATTCCGAGCGCGTTGTGTTGGCAGGGAGCTGTTTCTGCAGAGGAAGAGAGCACAGTCCCAGCCCCTTATTCCCTCCCCTCCGTCAGCGTTCCCCGCTCTCTCGCCGACAGACAGAGCAACACTGAACGCTTCCAGATGTTCCAGCTGCGGCGGCTGCACGCAGCCCCCCGCGCACAGACTTGATCTGAAAGTTGCAGGCGCTGTCCGCCCGCCCTCACTGCGCTTGGTGGAGCCTCGCCACAGACATGACGTCAAGGAGGCGAGCTGGAGCTGCTGCCTGGAGAAGCCGGGGGACAGTCCAGGGGCGGTGGTGGTGACACGCTGGTGGCTCGGTGGTGGCACGGTGTCACAGCTCCCGGCTCGCCGCCCAGCGCCCCGCGGCTGCCGCCCCGTTCTCCGGCACCGCTTCGATCCGATTTCTCAATATCATGGGCTCTGCCCTGCGGTTCCACCACGGAATGCGACTGTGAGCTGCATTGCGAGGAGGACAAGATAGCTCATCGAAGCGCTACGGCGGTGTTGGGATCCACTGCTGAGCAGGCAGGGACGCAAAGCGATACCCGGGGATGGTTTGGAGAGGCAGAAGAGGATGCACAGATGTTTAAACAGATTAATCAAGCTAGGATTTGCAAAATCCTTGGTGGGAACACCAAAGCACTCCGCTGCTACCCCACCGCTTGCCTTAATTATGCCTGTCATTTGTCCCTCTATAAGTGAAGCCTCCGCAGAGAGCAGAAATTACTTCTTTAAATGCAAATTGAATGCGGTATGTGTTAAATGTATCCGGACTCTCCGAGCTGCCATGTTAAACAAGACACGCTGAGTTCAAAACCGCCCCTCAGGAACCATGGCAGAAACTGCCACAACCCAAGCAAGACACTAAACTGCACCGCTGTACATGGAGGTGAATGTCCCAAATCCCACATCCCACTTGCAAGCCCAGGGCTGCAAATTGTCGTGACAGCAGAGTATCCATTTAACAGCACACACAGGCAATACTGTTTATGGAGGGTAAAGCACAGCGTTTCTTTCTTTCCAGTGGTTTTCTATTTCAACTATTAAAAAAAGAGTATTTTAAAGTTGTAAAGGAATTACTTTCAAACGAACAGGGAATCTTCCCTGCAAATGGATTTCAGTGGGATGTATCAAATATCTGCCTCTTTTTTGAGGCTTTCCCCCAGCACTTCCAATGAGCTGTCTCTCGAAGCTCAAAATAAAACAGACACCACCACCTAACAGATAAAGGCAAAGAAACAGGAAAACACCATATCCACTTGGGAACAACAAGAAAAAAACATAATAGATGTAAAGCACTTACCAAAAAGTGGATGCGGCCAAAACACTTGTCCTAAAAAAATGTCATTTGGTTTCTAATAACCACCGATCATCACAACTTCTATGTTAGATGCTTATGCAAAGGGTAATTCACCAACAACATATGCCATTGACAGCATGTAGAGATACAGCTTTATTTCTGACTCAGGAGGAACTCTTCCTCCTGAGCAATTAAAATACGTTGTCCTCTATTGCCTAGTTTCTCTCTAACAATGTCACATGTGCTTACCCCATTTAACTTAGCAGACCAAGCAAGGTCCCAGCTAGAGGTGGAATGGCAACACATCAGCTTTCATTTTCAATTTGAGCTTCCTTTTTTTAAACAAGGAAGAAACATCCTTTTTCACCATCATAAGAAGGACTGAACAGCAAGTCCTTCACTGCCTATATTTGTTATGTAAATATACATTTTCATTTTTAATTTGCAACTGTGAATCCTTGCAATTTTGGATGGTGCTAACTCCATTTTTTCTAGCCATGAGTCAACCAAGAGTTGCATGATTCACCCTTGCATGGACACAATCTCTGGGGAAGTAATTAAGTGCATGCTGATCAGTCTCGTATAGAAATAAAACACCAGTTGGGCACCTGTAAATATTTCTCTTGCTGTTCTTTGGTCACATTCTCAGCTAGCTGAGGATTTATATAGAGTATTAGTTAAACAGTTGACATCCACATAGACTTGCTTTATGCCAGCTAAAATACATTTGCAGCCACATATACAAGCTGTCCCTGACACCTACAATTTTTCTCTTTTCTTTATACCTTTCTCTCTGCCAAGCTCCCACAGTAGGACACAAGTTGGGCTGATTACCAAAAATCAAATAGAGAAGAAAAATAGGACATGAAGCAAGAATATTAGCTAGCATTAATTTCTTCAGCATAAATAAAAATCCACTGTAACTTGAGGTTTCCTTACTCAGCAATTCTGATGCAAAGAATGTTCTGTAAAGAGCAGTGGAAAGAAACTGACTGAAAGTTTAAGGTGGAAAGGTTCACAAAGGAGGATCAGGTGGTATAAGAGTGAACAACACACCTTCCTCTAAGGCATCAGTACAATCAAAGTACACAAAGGAGATGTGATCCACAAAATAACCTGTGGTCAAGAGGTGGCATTTGAAGTAAAAGTACTTCTAAGATTTTCTTTATGATTCTTGAAATTCACAGTTAAGAATCATTCTCTTGGGCAAAAATTAGAGCTGTTACCCCTCACAGAATCCAGGAAAATTCAATTGGCCTAAAATTTCTCCCTTTCCAGTCTTTACATTTTCTTTCCGTATTTCATAGCAGTATTTTAGGAGGGATTTCAAATCAGTGAGTTGAAGACTTCAAGGAGAAAAGCAGTCCTTTCCAAGTATATTATGGGCCAAAACTCTGACAAAGCAAGCAGCCTAAATGAATCAGATGGTTTTCTATTATTTTTGAATGACTGGTGCTGTGATAATCTTTAAGGCCTTCTGAAACAGGAGCACATAGCCTTCTTGAGGGTTAGCTAGTCACACACAGAGCCCAAACACAAGTGAAAGACGTTTTTAAAATTACACAATAATTATTCTTTCAATACAAAACCAACTAGAAAGTTCTTAGCCTCTGCCTGACACAGCAGTCAGTAGATGTAGAGGTAAGATGGACAGTGTCATGATCAGACATAAGGCTCAATCCACGCTTGTACAAGTCCCTGAAGTAGATGACAGTAGATGGCCGGGACAAATGATCCCATGCATGTTCAGCCTTAGGCCAGCTCTAAAGTGCAGATGTAAGTTTTCTACCTCTCAGAGAATGCTACAAAGAGGAAAAATATTCTCCCTTTGCTCTGAGAACAATAGTAAGAGTACCATATAAAGCACTAAGACAAAGACTTGTGAAAAACATTTAGTCACAAAGCATCCAAGATGATTTGCAGAGTGCATAATGTGAACATGCAAGAGTTCATTCTGCATGTCGGGAATTTCTTGTTCTGTGTGCAATGTTGTGCTCCTTCCCTCTTACTCAGCCAAATATAGAGTGTACTGGGCACAACAGCTTCTTCACAATCCAGTGTCAGAACCTACATCCGTCTTCAGAACAGAAATTGCCCAAATATGTTGCACAGGATAAATGTCTCCTTGGTTTAAAAAGTGAGTTTTTGTCATGCTGTAGTTAAAGATGGGATGAAAACAGACAAAAGCACACAAGAACTGCATCAAACTATTTTTATAACTTATAAGACTATTGGAAAAGCTCTTTTAAGTACTCCTGGTACTTAGGTTTTCCATTGGGCCTACTGCATGAGTTATCTAGCTATCTAATTGCAGTAGATTATGTTCACACTATTTTGGCAGTAATGCATTTTACTATAAAATAAGAAGGTAAATTATTCAGAAGTGGAAAAGAAATGTATTTATCCCCAGAAACAGTATTAATGCTCTCAATACAAATGTGATTCTTTCCAGGGTCAGCTCAAAGAAACACTGCCAGACCTCTTTATTACTTTGCTGAAAGGTATTTTCTTCCTCACAAATTTAAGATTTTGCAACTCCACCAACAAACAGAAAAGGTTTCCCATAAAAATCAGCACTTTCTTGCACTGAAAACTATGGGATCTTTTTGTTGGTCCCCCATTTAAATAAACAGGGTCTAAACACATTGTGATCATAACATGAAGACTTCGACCTTCCTTTTTTCACAGGATCACAGAATACTAGGGATTGGAAGAGACTCAAAAGATCATCCAGTCCTGCCAGAGCAGGATCCCTGAGATCAAGTCACACAGCAACAGACAGGTTTTAAAGGTCTCCAGAGAAGGAGACTCCATAATCTCCCTGGGCAGCCCTTTCCAGTGCTCTGTCACCCTCACTGTAAAGAAGTTTCTTCTCAACTTTATGTGGCACCTTCTATGTGCCACACCTAGAGCTTACACCTCTGTCTAGTGTTTGTTTTCTTCAGAGCATTTAAACCTTAAAGTGATAGCCTGATCCGTCCTGAGTAAATTAAAAGGATCATTGTCCATGAATAGCACCAAATACTACCCAAAACTCCTATCACTTTGGATGACACTGCATTGTTTGTCCATGCACAGTAAACCAGACGTGTTGGGTATTTGCTGGTGTTGCATAACTACAATGTATTTATCTGTAATTGAATATTGGTGATAGCAATTTTTTCTCATATTTCAGGAGTGATCTGCTTAGAATTGTTCTCAAACTTATTTTTTCATTCTTCTGAAGTATATGCCATCTAAAAACATCAGTAATATCCTCTCCATTTGAACTTCCTAGTTCTACTGGGAAAAAAATCCCACAACTGTCTACATCTGTGAGTATAGATTTCAGGAAAGATTCTTTATTTAACTTTTGGTTGCTTAATTTTAAATGAATGAAAGCAATTTGTAGTCCTAACAAAAGCCATTCAAAGTGTGCTCAGGAAACTGCAGACAGATCTTTCAAAGCTTTCAACTAGCTAGAACATAGGAGGCTTTCTCAAGAAAACTGAGAAAAGGAAGGTTGATGATCTGGATTTCTAGGGGATTTCATCTCTTAACATACAGAACAGTGCCACATGCATAGGAAATTTCAGTTACAGACTGATTTTCAAAATCTACTTGGAAAACTTAGCTGTATTTTTCACATTGAAAATAATAGGAGTGGTTATTTGGCTTTGACATTTCAGTCAGCTTTTCTATTTCTATTCAAATATCAACAAAGAACTACAAAAAATCAGAAGCAAAATTCCAAGATTTGTCAAGATAATTCTATGTCCTAGTAAAGCATATTAAAGCCCAATATTGGTAATCTGTGGAGTATATTCAATTTCCTAGTAAGTAATACTATTTCCTTCTGCTCTTGAGAGGAAAATAAGAAAGAGTGAAATAGTTGACAACAGGTAAAAAGTAGCTAGTAATTAGAATCAACTGTCATTAGATGTAGAAGAGAAGAAGGTACTGTGATACTGTGAAGGTAAGATAAATTTATATCCTTTAATTAGGTTCTATTTTATAGATTGCAGAAGCTTCTAGAAAGTAACTTGGATGTCTGAAAGTGTGTTTTCTTCAAATGCTGTTACCTGTCTCAGCTTTCAGCTATGATCTGTTAATTCTGTGGGTGGTGGCAGTGGTGCTTTGTCAAATTCAGCTGCCAAAATGAAGAGCTCACCCTTCATCCTCGTAAGCAGGGAGTTAGTGTTTGGTGATTTTTAGGCACATTGTAAGAATTCATGCGCAAGTTTGTATGTGGAAGCAAACAAATACTTGAACAAGCAAACAACCACCACAGTGGACATCTCAAGTAAAATATAAATGCAGGTATGCTTATCAGACTTCAAGAGAACTTGTGGGAATTTATCTTATGACATTGTCATCACTGACACCCAGTCAGAGTGCTAATTAGTGTGCTGAGGAAGGTCTAACACTTTTGCAGAATTTAGATACAGGAGTCTGTTAAGAAGGGGAAAGGTCAGTTGTTGACTTTGCCACAAAAGCTTAATGGAAAGACCAGAACATTGAAAGTGCTGCAATTTTTCTATTTTAGATGAGAAATAGTTGAGCCTATCTAGGCTGATACATACCGGTACAAAGAGATTTTACCTCAAGAGTCAATCATTAGCTACTACCAATTCAAAAATCAAAAACTAACAAAACAGAATAAAGCCAAAACAATTACTCGTAATAGTAGTAAAAATCATCACTCAAGTGAAAGGCATGATCTAATAATGTCTACAAGAGATCCGCAATGACAAATTTTAATCCAACCATCATGCAAACTGTTGAGGGTACCTTACATTCTTGACACTAATGCAGTTCTATAAAATACTCAGGAATATGTTGTTACTACCTCTTCCACAGCAAACTATCCTACATAAATGGAGCTTTGGGGCAAGTCCAAAACCAGATTATTTTTGGAGGACATGGATTCCTCAAAGAGTAGATTTTTGCAAGCTGTTGAGGAACACTTTACAGTGACTAGAAGGATTACAGGATGCTGGCAATCGGACACCTGAGCAGATCTTATTATTAAACAATGAAAATTATACAAAATCAAAATAAGAAGGCAATGCAGAGAAATATTTTTCGTATAAAACTCAGAATCTGACCTCAAAAAAGAAAAAGAAATTAAATGTAGGGGTGGTCTATAAGATAAGACCAAGTTCCTTCCTTCTGTCTTGCCATTTAAAGTCTCAGAACTCCTAAATCCACATTGTCAACAAAGAATGTTGGCAAACCTAAGGAAGTGAGCGATTTGGAATTCTGATTGATTTTTGGAGGATCCAAAATAACCACTAATGAGATAAAATAGTCTAAAAATACACAGTCTTAAGTATCAGCCACAAGAGACTTTATGAGATTAGTTTGTTAGTATATTATTGTGATATTAGCCCTACATACAGTGTCAACATTTCATTTTGAACAATTGGTCTTTCTGTACTGAAGGATTAAAGTTGCTTGATAAATGTATCTGGTTATAATCTTTTCTTTTTTTATTTTTTCTTTTGCGGTGGTATTGTGTCTTCTTTCACCTTCAGTTTATTCCACAATGGAGAAAATCACAACTCACACAGCAACCAGCCTCTATTTCAACTGCAGCACCTTTGTTTCATGTAGCCTTACAGTCTGTTCTACAACTCGCAGGTGTCCCAGTGCTCCTGTTGAAATGACTGGTAGTTGCATTTAGTTGAATAAAGATTTTGTGGTCAATTCAAATGAACACTAAGTTAAAGACAACTTCTTCATGCAGCAGCATTCAATTTCAATGCTTTTCCGGAACTGTAAGGTTACAGACTACAGTCAGTTCGTAGTTACCTCAGTGTTACCTTGCATTCAAGTATCCATAGCCGTTATTTGCAAACTGCCCTTTAAAACTAAATTAGCTCCAACAGGTTGCTCAAAATAGCTCTATTTCCATAAAAATCATCATCAAAACACCACAGGCAAATGCTACACAGACAGACCCTGATTGAACCAGTTGTGTTGTTAACTTTAAAACTTCATTTTTCATTGCAGTTCCGTCTTGACTAATCATTCTCTTAAGACATCCAAAAACTCATTTAACAGGACTTCATTAAAGTGTTACAGAAGTTCTGAAACATGAAACAAAGTGTTTCAAGTGTATTTTGCTGCAGAGATATTAAAGTCATCCTGAAAATGTTCCTTAGGACTGAATAAATAAAATCTGCTCCAATTGCATGGATTTGGGATTGCACACAACAGTTATTCAAATAGCTTTAGTTTAGAAATTGTGGTGTGTCAGTCATGTCCGTGAACTCCATGACTCCTGCAGAATATTCCAAACATTTATAGCAATACGTAATGAGTCGTTTCCTGAATACATGCTCTCCAAGGTTTCCTTAGCTGCAGTGAAAACTTGATCATAGAATCATAGAACAGTTTAGCTTGAAAGGTACCTCAAGAGATCATCCAGTCCCACCTCCCTGCCATAGGTAGGGACACCTCCCACCAGACCAGGTTTCTGAGGGCCTTGTCCAACCTGGCCTTGAACACTTCCAGGAAGCAGACATCGACATCTTCTCCAAGCAACACATTCTAGTGCCTCATTACCCTCATAGTGAGGAATTTCTTCCTAAGGTCTAATCTAAATCTTCCCTTTTACTAGTTTGAACCTCTTCCTCCTTGTCCTATCACTAAAGTCTCTCATAAAATGTCCCTCTCCACCTTTCCTGCAGGGCCCATCCAGGTACTGGAAGGCTGTAATAAGGTACTACCCAGAGCCTTCTCTTCTCCAGGCTGAACAGCCTCAATTCCCCCTGTCAGTTTCCATAGAAGAGGTTACCCAGCTCTTTGCTCATCCCTGTGGCCCCCTTCTGAACTCACTCCAACAGTTCAGTGTCCTTCTTGTGTTGAGGATTCCAGGACTGGATACAGTACTCCAGATGAGGTCTCAAAAGAGCAGAATGGAGAAGAATAATCTCCTCCCTTGACCTGCAAGTGGCACTTCCTTTGATACAGCCCAGGATACAATTTGCCTTACAGGCTGAACTCCAACACTGCTGGGTCATGTTGAGCTTCTTGACTACCAACATCCCTGAGTCCTTCTTCTCAGGACTGTACTCGATCCATTCACCACCTGGCATGTATTTGTGCTTGGAATTACCCCAACCCAGATGTAGGACCTTGCACTTGGATGTGTTGAACTTCACGCAGTTTGCATGGGTCCAGTTCTTAAGCCTGTCCAGGTCCCTCTGAGTGGCCTCCCTTCCCTCCATCATAAATAACCAAACCACACAGCTTGGTGTCATCAGCAGTCTTACAGAGGGTGCACTCGATGCCAATGTCCATGTTGTTGACAAAGGTATTAAACAGGCCCAGAAACAAAACAGATTCCTGAGGAGCTCTATTTATAACTGATTTTCACTTGGATATCAAGCCACTGATCACACTTTTTGAGCACAACCATCCAGCCAATTCCTTTTTCGCTGAGCATTCCATCTGTCAAATACATGTCTGTCTATTTTAGAGACAAGGATGTCATATGGACAGTGAAACACAAGCAGTAAAATATGTGAAGTCACAAGCAGCAATGTTGAGAGCATCGTTTTATCTGGGGAACAACACAGTAAGGTGTTGAGTTTTGAATCAGCACAGCATAAGCAATCTTCATTATTCTTGTGGTTTGTCAAAAAATCTGCAGCTTTAGAAGCCGAGAAAAATATTCTGCTGTTAGTTAAATCAGCCCTCCAGCATACAACCGGAACAGTGTATTTATGTCTCCTCTTTCTTTTCTTCCCATCTTTGCTTAAACATGCAGATAGGAAAAAGGAAACAAATACACACTCTAGAATCTTTATGCACCAGCTCCACATATTCCAAGGGAAATATTTATATTTCCTTGACATAAGTAGTTAAGAGTAGCTTTTTTTTAATGTTGTCACTGATGTGTACACCAGTTTGTCAGAACTGCCTCTTCAAGAGTCCTGTGAGAACCAGAATGGCCAAGCTTATCTAACACTCATTCAAAGAGAAGGAGGAAATAAAAGAGGGAGGTTTTTTTGGCCTTTATTTAATTTCCATTTTTGCACTGTGGGAAGAAATACTCACGATTTCTAAACAAGAAAAAAAGAAATCAAATGAGAATGTAAAACTTATGCTAACTACACATACAGCAAGCATGTGCAATTGCATCTTTTCATTCCTCAACATTTTGTCTCCTTCCTGCCCTGTCCTCCTCCTCTTCCTCCTTGTTTTCCACCAGAAAAAAAAAAAAAAAAAGCAATGCTAAAAAGCTCAGGCCTTGATCCTGATCTCAAACATTAAGTCAATAAACTGACAGGATATAATAATGCCTGTAAGTAATCTTAGAAATTGGAAAATCAGAATAAACATTTAGCCTAATGTCACATAAGCTGTAAAGAGAACAGATGAGGACACACTTCCTACTTCATTCTCCAGTGGCCTTTCCAGGAGATGTCCTTTGTATCTAATTTACTTGTGGTTCCATGAGACAGTTTGAGTTTTCTGATTTCATAAGGCTGGGTGAGTGAAAACAAGGTGATTATTTCAGACGTAGATCCTTAACAACAAAATCCCTGAAGATTCAGAGCCTTCATTTCTTCTGGACATACACAGCAAAACAAAGCCAGACTTTCAGGTAGCACAGAATGGTATGGGTTGGAAGGGATCTCTGGAGATTATCTGGACCAACGCCCCATCCAAAGCAGATTCTCTTACAGCAGTTCACACAGGAACATGCCTAGGCAGGTTTTGAATGTCTCTAGAGTTAGGAACTCCACAACACCTCTGGGCAGCCTGTCCCAGTGATCTGTTACCCTCATCATAAAAAAATCAGTAGACAGAAAAATCTTTCAAAGTCCCTTCCGATCCCTAATGATTCTGTGATTCTATGATTCTATAATGCATGAGGTTCTTCTTTCCCAGCTGCAGCACTCTATACTTGCTTGCCCTTCTTGAACCTCATCAAGTTTATCTCCACCCAACACTTTAGCCTATCCAGGTCACACTGCATAGCAACACAGCCCTCCGATGTGTCAGCTAGTTCCCCCAGTTTTGTGTAATCAGCTAGCTTGGTGAGGATACAGTCTGACCCCTCATTCAGGTTGTTGATGAATATACAGAATAGAACCGAACCCAGTACTGATGAGGGACACCAGTAGACAAAGGTCTCCAATTTGACTCCACCCCATTGATCACAACAGATAGAAGTGAGATTTGTCTTAAAACACAAGATGGTCCAACTTGATTTAAAGAAAACTTTTTTCACTACTTGAATTTTTTCAGAAGGACATCCCTTGGAAGATTGCAAAATCATCCAGACATAACACTACCAGGCAGGAGATTGGAGTAGGTGACCTCCAACATCAGATGTTCTGTTTGTAAGACTGAAAGGGTAAAAACGCTAACATTTTTATGAGATGTTGCTGGCACTTCTTTTACGATAATCGCTGTAAAATGTCTATTGATACACAGCAATGGTGGAACAGAAACAGGTGAAACAACCACTTGTTTACTTTCATCTGTACCTTACCATCTTTCTTTAGTCTGGAGGGTACTTCTCTTGCATCAAATGAACATAAAAGGCTCCAAGTCTTACTCATATCTGTATCATCACAATGCAGAAGGCTGATCTGTTATTTAACCGAGTAACTGCTGGATTTTCTTCCCCCCATCCTCAGTCCTGTAAGAGAGCCTCTGACTTCAGCAATTGCTGTGTCATCTGCTGCCATCTCCTGAAGAAACACAGCTTCAAATTTGTAGTAAAACAGAAAAATGGAGGTATCATTCTGGGCTTTCTACTGGTCAGTGATCCCCATCAATCCCAAAGGAAAACTGTAATCTGGAAGTTCAGGTTGGTAGGGATGAAAATGCTGAAAATGAACTTTTAAATGAGAAGGAACTATCACATCCCTCTGATTCCATTTCTCTTCCATTCAGGTTGTTAGTGTTTGTGGCAGTTGCTACCACGCACAACAGGGGCTGCTGCTTTTTACTGCAGCCTGAGGAAGGAATTCTTATCAGCACAAGCACAACAGGAGAGCCTATGCAGATACAGCAGAGCAAATCCACAGTATATGGGCTGCACAAAGAGCACCTAATTTAATAAGACGTGTGACTGTTGTTGTAACACAAATAAGCATAGTCTTGTGCCCAGGGGATGGACTGACACATTTCACATTTGGAATATCTGTATGTAGCTGCTCATTGCTGCACTGCTGTTTTGCAGCTTAACGAATATCTAGAAGTGAAAGCCATTAAGTAACCTCAGAAGGAAGAGACTAGAAAGGAAATTCCGTTCTCAAAACAAAATTGTTTGATAGAAGAATGCTACAAAATAAAAACAAACAAAAAAACAGGCAGCAAAAAAGCCCAAAACAAATCCTGCTTGGCCCAGTGACCCAAAGACATGGCTGTAAGATCTTCCTGACCACAGCCTGAAATGACTCTGTGTCTATACTTACATATATCTTCCTTTTTGTGCTACTCTAGTGTACCAGATAGCTCCAGTTTACCAGAAATAGAACTACAGAAATAGAACTATAACCATATATAAACAATTTTTCTTCTGTGTTCCTCCAGTTTTTAAAACTCATTTTAAAATCATAGAGCTATTTTTAAACTAGATTTTTGCAGTTTAACTGGCCTAGCATATCAAAACAATGTAGTCATCAAGAGAGTTACAAAGCCAGAGGAACAAACACTTGATAAAATAATGGCAGATGGTATTACTGTCATAATGGAAGCGAGATGGTGGTTGAGTCTACTCACTCACTGAAAGCTATGTCATGCCTGAACTTTCACACAGGAAGAGCACATGGCTTAAAAAAAGTTAATGATTTTATATTACAAATACGTTGGTGAGTAACAATCAGAATCCAGACATGCTCCACAGTGCAGACTTATGATGAATGCGGCGAAATCTAGCTGGCTGCCAGTCACCAGTGGTGTCCTACAGGGCTCAGTTTCAGGGCCAGTCTTGTTTAAGATCTTTATTGATGACCTGGACGTGGTGATTGAGAGTAACCTCAGTCAGTTTGCAGACAATACCAAATTGTGTGGGAGTGTTGATCTGCTCGATGGCAGGAAGGCTCTTACAGAGGGACTGGGATAGGTTGGATCGATGGGTCGAGGCCAATTGCATGAGGTAAAAGAAGGCCAAGTGCTGGGTCCTCCTGCATTTTGGTCACAACAACCCCAAGGCAACGCTACAGGCTAGGGGATGAGTGGCTTGAAAGCTGCCCAGCAGAAAAGGATCTGTGGGTGCTGGTAAACAGCCGGCTTCATATGAGGCAGCAGTGTGCCCAGATGGCCAAGAAGGCCTATAGCATCCTAGTCTGAATTAGGAGTAGTATGGTCAGCAGGAGAAGGGAATTTATTGAGTCCTTGTGCTCAGCCTTTGTGAGGCCTCACCCTGAGTACTGTGTTCAGTTCTGGTCACCTCATGATAGGAAAGAAATGGAGATGCTGGAACATGTCCAGACAAGAGCTACTAAGCTCATGAGGGGTTTAGAGAACAAGTTTTATGAGGAAAGGCTGAAGGAGCTGGGCACGTTTAGAAGAGGAGGCTGAGTGGGGACCATATTGCTCTGTACAACTACCTGAACCGAGGTGGTAGAGAGGTGGGTGTTGGCCTCTTCTCCTTAGTGACTGATGACAGAGAGAGAAGTAAGGGTCTGAAGTTCAGGCTTAGATTGAGGTTTAGTTGAGGTTTAGATTGGATCTTAGGAAGAAACTCTTTACAGAAAGAGTGGTGAGGCACTGGGACGGCCTTCCCAGAGAGGTGGTTGAGTCCCCATCCATGGAGGTGTTTAAGAAGTGGGTAGCCATGGTGCTTTGTCACCTGCTAGAGTGGCAGGCATGGAGGGGGTTATTTTGTGTTTTTCAATTGATCAGGTATTTAGGTTTTTTGGTGGTGTGGGGATGGTTGGACTCAGTGATCTAGGAGGTCCTTTCCAACCAGGATTATTCTGTGATTCTGTGCATGGGAAACCCACAGTTTTTTCAAGGGAACTAAACAGATCTATTTGCTAATATCAAACCTATTTCAACCAAAGCTGTTGAATCTGGCAGGATCTCACACCACAAGAACTATACTGATGTAGGTGAATCAGTTTTATCAAATGACTCCCAACTTACATTACTACAAATGAGATCAGGATACCATTTAATCTTCAGTGGAAGCAAAATCTAACCCATAAAGATGTATCTGCAGTTCAGTATTCAGAAAAATGGAAGTGATGAATCATTCTCTTGCCCTAAGAGTGACACAAAGGAGCAATCACTTTGAGCTGATGCTCTGGCACTAGTTAGGAACATACATTTCTCAGTCTTTAAGACGAAGCTCCCATAGCATGTAGCAACATCACATAGTCACTGATGATATTTAGGGTGCCTTGCATCCAAAAGCCTTCAGAGCACATTAAACTTGTTTAAAAATACTTTTACTAGTCACAAAGATAGAATTGACATTTGAGCTAAAGCTTCATTTTGAATTCACACCGTACCACACCGTACTTTGAAATTGAAAAATGCCATGAAAAATTTAGCTATTCTAAGAATTCGATCAGAATAGAAGAATAGGAGATTAGCTTGCTCTTCTGAACTTTACAAAAAGTCCAGTGAGATCTGTAATGACCAGAATTTATTGCTGTATGTGACAGTTACAGAAAGGTAACATATTAAGCAGCACAGTGAAATCCATACCTACAGTTTTATTGGCTTAGTACTTACCCAGAGGAAGAATGCAATCTGTCCACTAGCTTTACTACATCTCATGTCACCCTAAATTCAATTTGAAGCCTCATTCATTTAATAACTAGGGCTGATTTTGCTTATTTTGCAGGACTTCAGTTTCTAGTAATATGCAGAGCATGGGCTAATTAATTTTTAATGCATCTGTGAAGTCAGTGAATAAAATGATGTTCTTTATACTCAAATTCAACCAGAATAAACTGTAGGAATCTTGGAAACCTTGCTTGTAGCAAAAACATACTTAGAGAGGTAAGATCAAATGGATTTCCAAGTTAAGCAAGGGTATCAGGTCAATTATGTGTTAGGAAAAGAAGGTGAGTAGGTGGCTGCCTAGCAGTATTCTTACATGCTAATAACATCCATCTCTCTATCTATAAATACCTCTGAGAATGAATGTTAAAGGGACAATTACTGAAGAGTATATTCCTTCATCTCTGCAGTTAAATAAAATAAAGTGTGTTTCTGAAAACTTCTACTCCAGCTTCCATCTACTGCTTGTTTTTCTTTATATACAACAAATGTTCTCTTCTTGATAGATTCACCAGTGCAGTTAGAGGTATTATGTCTCTCAAAGGCAAAATGAATCGTAGGCGTGGGGAGTTAGGCATAAGGACTAAAAGATAAACCACACTTAGGACTTGTAATTAATGTGCTGTTTCCTGTCAGCCATGACTAAAGCATACAGGACATCATTTCCAAGCTGGTGGAGCCAGATGGCGTGATGTGGTACAGTTAATATTAATGGCTGCATGTGCTGCCTTCTCTTGACTAATCAAGAGTGCTGCTTTGTGGTGGTTTGGGGGAGAAAACCTGCAAAGCCAAGGAGTTCTGTCATTCTAGGGAAACATGAAGTATGTTTGTTGCTCTACAGATAGGCTTTGATTGGTTGGTGCCCAAAGTTTTAAGCAGACTTTTTCCTTCTAATTTTTATTATAGAGAGTTGTCACAGTATGGGAATGTTTTCAAATGTTGCAGAACATGGAGAAAAATGCTCTGCAAAACACAGTCAAGATCACATGTTCTAGTTGGAGTTGTGGATCATTGCTCTGAGGGCATTTATCTTCACCTCCAGTAATTTATTTTGCTCCCTCTCATAATTTAGCATCTTGCAAAGAATGTGAAAGAGTTTCTGTCATTGAGCTGAAAACTATCACCGTGTGTCACATTCCTTGCTTGGGCCTTAAAAGAGAACCACGGGATGCATTTTTACTCTTTCAATCCCATCAGTATATGATTTATCAAAGGAAGAATCATTTCCAAATGACTCAGGATACTGGAGTATTAATGATTGCCGCCACTACCAATTAGGCCACATTCTGCTGAAGTTGACATTTATCCAGGTAAAATGTTAATCAACCTAAGCAGTGACTTTATGTCAATAAGGAGTTCAGGACTGCACATACCATTGCTTTTTATTTTTAATAAGGATGGAGTTTGAAAGTCCATTGTTTCCTTGCAGGCAACTAAGAAGAATTTTAATACTAACTAATCCGTGTTTTAATGTTAAACTATTTTTGGAACACATGTTAATCTTAATTTATTGCACTTTGTGATAGATGGGAATCCTATCTTCTACAGTAAGCAAAATTGCCTCCATTTTAATTGGAAAGATCTAATTTCTATAGTATATGTTCTAGTACATAGTATATTCTCTTCTTTAATCAACAGTAATTCAACTATTTGTCTTTGTCACTCCTAACTATAAAAAATCTAGAATAATTCTGTAGTTTCTTGATAATGTTTAGTAACACAAAAACACTCCAAAACCTAGACTGGAAGGAATTATTTTCAGCTAAATTACATTATCAAATTTCATGTAATTTCTATTAATAATATCAACTAAAATCTGGTTTTGTTTTTTATACTGAAGTGGTACATCTGATCTTCTCAGGCACAAATGCTATTTTTAAATAAAAAACTGCTTCTATAAATATTTCAGCCTTAAACACCCATAATTCAGTTTCTCTTTTTTTTTACATCTAAAACTGCAGCAGAGCCTTGGAAAGGTTAAAAAACTACAAAAAAAGCTGAACATCTATGTAATGACTGGTAGTAGCACTTCTCCATGTTCAAAGCAGACTGTCCATAATTCAGAGGACAAGAAAAGGTCACTAATAAACATCAGTGAACTATGTCTGCTTTTCAAGTTCTATATAAAAATAGTGCATCCCTAGGAACACAAAACAGATAGAATAGATTGGTTCCCATCAGAATACACATAAACATGAGAAACTAATCATCTTTTGATTGCAACAGGCTCTGACTCAATTATTTTGCAACACTAGCAGCCCTCTCCTTTGTGTAGGGTTAAAAGAATAGGGGAAATAAAAGTCGTTTTGTAACTTTAAACAATTAGCTCTAATGCCAGAGCCAAATTCATCTCTTTGTAGACAAAAGTAAAAGACTCTATTTGGCCTGTTAGAGTCTGCACATCTGGCAGAACTGGACCTGAAAAACTACAATGCACATCACAAATGCATCACCAATCCAATTACCATCTCCCATCTGCAAACAAGCATGAAGAAGGGTGGGAACAAAGGCATTTTCTGCCCACTTATTTCTTCTGTATGTAAGAAGTGATTCCAGGAGGCACTGATGGTACCACTTCTCTGTAGCTACCTGTGTCACAGAATATATGGGAAGTAACAGGGGCTGGAGAAGAGAAGGCTGAGAGAGAATCTTACTAATTTCTACAAATATCTGATGGGTGGGTATCAAGAGGAAGGGGTCAGTCTCTTTTCAGTGGTGCCTAGTAAAAGGACAAGGAATAATGGGTATAAGCTAGAACATAGGGGGTTCCACCTTAACATGAGGAGCAATTGCTTTACTCTGAAGGTAGCAGAAACTTAAATAGGCTGCCCAGAGAGGTTATGGAGTCTCCTTCTCTGAAGACTTTCAAAACCCACCTGGATGTGTTCCTACGTGGCCTGACCTAGGTGATCTTGTTCTGGCATGGGGGCTGGACTAGATATCTCTACAGATCCCTTCCAACCCTTAACATTTTATGATTCTATGATATCTGACAAAGCAAAAATACTCTGTACACCCCTAACTCTCTATCTTCACCTCTGAAAGTAGAATACACCCACCAAGTGACCTGGGCCATAAGTTATTAGACGGGGAGGACAATACTGGGTAGTCACAAGCTAAGTAAGTAAAATGTGAGCCTGTGAAGGCCCAACACATGGAAGTTACTATAAGAGGTACATAGAGAATTTGCTCCTTAATTGTTTGCTCCTGTAATAAAGCACTGAGGAAGAGAGTGAATATTGGTACCTTTAATACCCACAAGGTAATGACTGTTGAATAATGGAAGATCAGTAACCTCTGAATTACAAGACCTTTGTTATTATGAACAGGCTCTCTAATTTCATAGATTAGTAAATAAATGGAAACTGTTCAATTCCAAAGGATAAGCCAGAGTATATCTTAAAAGGCATATTATTGAATAGAAGAACTGTACCAGCTGTCCCTCATTCCCCATCTCCAAAATAAAAAAAGGGAAAAAAGGAAAACAAGAACATGCAACAGATTTTATTTTCGTTTCTTCAGCACTCGGCACTATTTTAAGGTATCATCATGTGTTGCATGTTCTGCACACATCCTTCTCAGCTTTTCATTCTTACCCCTACTTAGGTTTCTGGGTGCAGATCACATGTCAAGTACCATAAAATAAGACAATCTCTTCCTTAATAGTGGCTTCAGCATATAACTCGACTTCGTCAAACTGTCATGTCGTACACCCTTCTCTTTTCTCCCCAGTCACCATATACAGCTAGTAAGGATGTTTGGACTGACATCTTCCCGTCTTTCCCCTCCATCTGTGAGGCACTGTGGAAGCTAGTGTGTTCCCAGCTGGGGGTGGGAGGAATGGATTTGTAAGCACAGAGAAATGTATTATTGAAACTGGCAGAAAAGGAAAGAAACACGTGACATCTCCTTGCTAATTTATAGTCGTGTCTCTGCCTAGGTATGCTCCCAAGATCTTTAGCCTCTTGTAACACTATGAATAAAATCCATCTAGGGGGTTGTGGAGTTTTCTTCTCTGGAGACATTTAAAACCTGCCTGGACATGTTCCTGTGCAACTTGACCTAGGGGATCTTGCTTTGATGGGGGTATTGGACTGGATGACCTTTCAAGTTTCCTTCCAATCCCTAACCTTCTGGGATTCTGGGATTGTTTTCTGGCCTGTGCTCGGTTTCCTCCCCCCAAAGATTCTGGACTCCACACATCACAGGGAAATAAAGCACCAGGGAGACAACAGTTACAAGGATGAAACCTGATCACAGCATGCACATGGCTTCCCAAGGCTAAGCACCGAACTGCAGGTGGAAAAGATTTAATTTACCATAAGTGTTGTATGGATTCTTGGAACTAATGAATAATCTAGAACATAAGGCTGCAAACACTTCCAATATTCAGACAGAATTCCTCACAACAGAATGCAGCATGCATCACGCATCACAGTTTCTTTGTATTAGTTTTCACATCTATCTATCACTTCACCTCACGCTCAAAGACTGAATTTTTGCTTATCCGTTTCATATATTTTGCTAGTATGACCCAGGCATTTGGATTAATGGTGGCAGGGGAAAGCCACATGCAAGTAGGCCTCCTTTCCTCAGAGTAGGGAACCAATGATCAGAAACTAGATTGTTCAGGAAAGAGACGTACATCGTAAAAACCTCTGAATCAGCCTGAAGATCATTTGGGAACTACCGATTCACTAGCACCTCTGCAGGAGAAACTTGATTTCATCTCTAAGTATATAACCTGCATATATATAGTTGACTGTATTTTTTCCCAGAAGACAATTTTCTGGTGTTCTAGCGAGTTATATACTTTCAGTTTTCAAATCAGAGAAACATTTCTCTCTCCACCATGTATACACTTCACCTTGTTGAGAATTCTGAAGCTAAGCAAATTGACCATTTTCATAATGTATTGCTTTTCCCTCAAACAGCACATGAAACAACGATGTCAGAAATCAAATATTTGCAAAATAAATTGCACGTGATCAACAAAACCATTTTTAACCTATTTGATAAAGGTTACTAAGTGTTCTGAACACATGTTCAAGCATGTGTACAAGATTTCCTGGAATACTATGAGGGAGAGAAGAACTCAGTACTTGGTTTCTTGGACCTCTCCTCTCTAACATGCACACCCAAACAGCATGCCTTCCAAAAAGTGATCCTGACAGCCCCTTTTAGTCTGGTTCTCTGGAACGACGCCCTCTGGTACATGGCTCATAGGTACATGCTGGCCTTCTCATACTGGGCAGCTCAACAGTTGACTATGCAGTTGGTTTGTTTGCTCAGACCAAACAGTGATACCTGATCTTATTAGCCATTTTACTCTCCTGAGAATCTTTATGTAATGTTGCATTAGTAGCCTTTACTAAATTAGAAATCCAAAAGGGAGGATAAATCAATATGAATGTACGTTTGCTGATATTGATTTTTCCCCTCGTAGTCAGCATGGGAATATTGTGGCTCCTATTAATACAAGGAGTGGAAGGGCTTTAAACAGTTCTGTCTGGATAATTACTCGGTAGCTTCTGAAACTTATTCCAACTCTGTTAGTCTGTAATTTTGAACTAGACGTTTCATGAAATCAAATCCTTCTCATTAATAATCATGTGAAGATGTTAATGACAATTTCTTGACGTAGATTATTAATGAGGTGACTAGGAGAGGCATTCAACAAGTTGCTCATGAAAAAGGATGAAGAGCTAGGCAAAGTGAAGGTCAAGGGCAGCTTAGGCTGAAGAAAACATGATATCCTGCAGTTCAACATGCTGAAAGAAGTGAACAAAGGAAATGTTGGAATCACAGCTCTGGAATTCAGGATGTATTTCTAGCTTGTTAAGACTGTGCTGTGTGAAATCCCACAGAAAACTGCCTTGCAGGGCACAGTGGTCCATGACACAGATTTCAGAGTCCTCATGACCTTCGTTTTCGGTGCACAGGAACAGGCCATTCTTACAGGCAGGAGCAAAGCAAGTGTGGCAGAAAGCTAGCATGGGTGAATAGGAGTCTCCCATCTGGGCTCAAGTGCAAAAAAGGAAGTACACAGAGGGCAGAAGCAGCAATGAGGTACCCAGAAGACACAGAGACAGGGCCCAAGAACACAGGGATGGAGTGAGTAAAGTCAGAGATCAGAGGCAGTTGAAAAGAAAGATATGAAAAGCAAGGTCTTCTGTAAGCATGTGAGCAGCAAAGGGAAGGCAGGGAAGAATGTGGAACCACAGCTCAGTCTGGCAGGGAAACTGACAAAGGACATGGATAAGGCTCAGGTTTTGACTTACGTTTTTGTCTGGGCCTTTTAATTCCTAGTAGTTCGACTTTAGTTCGACTTTAGGCAATGGTTCACTCCAAGCCCTGTGATAGTGGAGCACTTAAGCCAGCTGGACATACAGAGACCCCTGGAATGAGATGAGCTGTATCTGAAGGCATCAAGAGAGGTGGTCAATGTCAAAACAAGGTCACTCACTATTATAAGGGCATGACTATCAGGTAATATTTGATGACTGGAAAAAGAAGCATCATATCCATCACCAAGAAGGAGAACCCAGAGAACCATGTGGCAGCCAACCTAACTTCAATTTCTGGAAAGATTACGGTGTAGACCATCCCAGAAGCCAAGCACATAAAGAATAAAAAAGAACCAGGCAGAGTGGATTTACCAAACAATGCCAGACCAACCTCATCAACTTTTATGGTGAGATGATTTACTCCAAGAACAAGGGGAGAGCTATGGGTAGAGCAATGAATTTAGCAAGGCCTTGGAAAGTCTCCCAATAATGTGGAGTCAAATTGAAGTAAAGTGGACTGGTTAAGTAAGAAGGTTGAATATTCGCCTAGACTGGCATGTTCAAAGGGTTATGCTGCGCAAAGTATAACTGATGGCCAACAACTAGTAGCATAGAATCATAGATTCATAGAATGGTTCAGGTTGGAAGGGACCTTAAAGATCATCAAGACCCAACCCCCTGCCATGAGCAGGGACACCCTCCACTAGACCAGGGTGCTCAAGGCCCCATCCAATCTGGCCTTGAACACTTCCAGGGAGGGGGTGGCCACAACATCCCTAGGCAACCTGTTCCAGTGTCTCAGAATCTTCATCATGAAGAACTTCTGACCTCCAGTCTAAACTTACTCTCTTCCAGCTTGAAACCATTCGCCCTAGTCCTACCACTCCAAGCTCTTGTAAACAGCCCTTGCCGAGCTTTCCTGTAGCCCCCTTCAGGTACTGGAAGGCTTCTCTAAGATCTCCCCACAATCTCCTCCAGGCTGAACAGCCCCAACTCTCTCAGCCTGTCCCTGTAGGAGAGGTGCTCCAGCCCTCCAGACATCCTCATGGCTCTCCTCTGGACACCTTCCGACAGTTCAATTTACTTCTTGTGTTGGAGGCTCCAGAACTGGATGCAGTGCTCCAGACGGGGTCTCATGAGAGCAGAACAGAGGGGGAGGATCACCTCCCTCAACCTACTGGTCACCCTTCTCTTGATGCAGCCCAGGCTGCAGTTGGCTTTTTGGGTTGCAAGTGAGCACTGCCAGCTCATGCTGAGTTTTTTGTTGATCAACACCTCCAAGTCCTTCTCCTCAAGGCTGCTCTCAATCTGTTCCCCACCCAGCCTGTATTTGTGCCTGACGTTGCCTCGACCCAGGTGCAGGACCTTGCCCTTGGCCCTGTTGAATCTCATGAGGCTAGCACTGGCCCAGCTGTCCAGCCTGTCCAGGTCCCTCTTCCCCCCAGCGTGTCCACCACACCACACGGCTTGGTGTTTTTGGCAAACTAGTGAGGTGGCACTCAATATCACTGTCTGTATCACTGACAAAGATGTTAAACAGCACTGGTCCCAGTACTGACCTTTGAGTGATGCCATTTGTCACTGCTCTCTGTTTGCACTTTGAGCCACTGACCTCACCTCTGAGTGTGACCATCCGGCCAATTCATTACCTAGCAAGTGGTCCATTCATCAACTGCACAATGATCCAGTTTGGTGACCAAGACATCATGTGGGACAGTATCAAGTGCTTTATACAAGTCCAGGGAGATGACATCGGTTTCTCTTCTTTTGTCTATTTGTGCTGCAACACCATCATAAAAGGCCATCAGATTAGTGAGGCAGGAGTTGCCTCTGATGAGGCCCCGTTGGTTACCAATCACCTCTTCGTTTTCCAGATGCCTCAGCAGGGCATTTAGGAGGATCTGCTCCATGATCTTGCCAGCACAGAGGGGAGGCTGACTGGCCTATAGGTTCCAGGATCTTCCTTTTTTCCCTTTTTAAAGATGAGGGTGATGTTTCCAGTCAGCAGAAACTTCACCAGACGACCATGATCTTTCAAATACGATGGCAGTCGCCAGTTCCTTTAGGACCCATGGCTGGATTTCATCAGGCCCCATGGACTTGTCCGCATTTACGTTCTTCAGATGGTCTCAAACCTGATCTTCACTGAAAGTGGTTGGATCATCCTTCATTCTGTCTCTGTCTACTGGGACTTGAGTGAGTGGCTCGAGCCTTTGCTGCTGAAGACTGAGACAAAGAAGTCATTAAGTACCTCAGCCTTCTCCATATCATTGTGACCAGCTCTCCATTTTCCCTCCAGAAAGGCCCTATGTCATCCCCAGTCTTCTTTTTGTTACTGATGGATGCAAAGAAGCCCTTCTTGTTTCCTTTTATCTCCTTGGCCACATTTACTTCTCTCTCTGCTCATGCTTTTCTAATCTGAATCCTGGCTGCACAGGCAAGTCCTCTGCACTCCTCCCAGTCAGTCTGTCCCTGCTTCCACTGCCTATAGACTTCCTTCTTGTACCCAAGTAAGTCCAGGAGCTCCTTTTTTATCCATGCTGGCCTCTTGGCATTCTTGCCTGGCTTCTTCTTTCTTGGAATGCACTGTTCCTGGGCCTGGAGGAGTTGGTCCTTGAATAATGACCAACGTTCTTGGGCGCCTTTTCCCTCCAGGGCTTCATCCCATGATACCCTGCCAAGTAGATCTCTGAGGAGGGTTAAGTCAGCTCTCTTGAAGTCCAAGATTGCAAGCTTATTGTGCATCCTCTGAGGTACCCAAATAATCTAAGATTCAACCATTTCATGATCACTGCAGCCGAGACTGCACTGAGCCTCACTTCACTCACCAGCCCCTCCTTGTTGGTGAGGACAAGATCCAGGGCAGATCTTTTTTTTGTAGGTTCCTCTATCACTTAGATGAGAAAGTTATTCTCAACGCACTCCAGGATCCAGGAACCTCCTAGATCACTGGTGTCATGCTATGTTGTCCTTCCAACAGATATCTGGGTGGTTGAAATTCCCCATGAGGAACAGGGCTTGTGAACTTGAAGCTGCTCTTATCTGTTAATAAAGGGCCTCATCCTCCAGGTCTTTCTGGTCAGCTGGCCTGTAGCAAACCCCCACTGTGATCTCCCCTTTCCCTTGTTTCCCTTTGATCCTCACCCTTAAGCTCTCTCTTAGTTCTTCTTCCCTCCTCAGGCAGAGCTCCATGCATTCAAGATGGTTTTTGATGTAGAGGGCAACACCCTCCCTTTCCCCCTTGCCTGTCTTTCCTAAAGAGTCTGTACCCACTTATTTCTACATTCCAGTCCTGAGAACCATCCCACTGTGCTTCAGTGATACCAGTGCCATTATAACCCCGCGGGCATGCACAGACCTGCAGCTCTTCCTGCTTGTTCCCCATGCTCCATGCAATAGTATAAATGCATTTAAGACCAGCCGCTATTGAAGTTGAGTTACTGACTGGAGTTCCGTTGTCCTCCACATCAGGTGTTCTCTTTCTTGGCTGGAAAGGACCACCAGGATCACCACATGCAGCCCTCATCCTAACATCTTCCCAACCCCTAGACCATGGCCTCAAGTGCTAGATCTACTCACCTTATAAACACCTGCAGGGATGGTGACTCCACCACCTCCCTCGGCAGCCTGTTCCATTGCTTAACCACTCTCAGGAAAGAACGTCTTCCTAAGACCCAATCTAAACTCTCCTGAGGCTGCTTGAGGCCATTTCCACTTGTCATATCATTACTAATTTGGGACAAGATACCACCATCAGCCTTGCTACAACCTCCTTTTACGTAGTTGTAGAAAGCAAGAAGACCTCTTCTCTAGACTAACAACCCCAGTTCCTTCAGCCCCTCCTCATAGGGTCTGTTTTTCAGACCTCTGTCCAGCCTCTTTGCCCTTCTCTGGCCTTACTCCAGCACCTCATTGTCCTTCTTATACTGTGGTGCATACATCCCTTTGGTATTGTAACTGGAGCCAATACTATGTACTCCCTTTCTTAACAGTCACAATTAATAGAGGGAGTACCCTCTCAGCTAACTTATGGGTGATGCCAAATTGGGGGGTAGGAATCAATATACTGAATGTCTGAGCTGTTATCCCTAGGGACTTCAGGAGGCTGGAGATGTCCAATGATGGGAAACACACAAAGTGTGTGCATGAGCAGAATCCTGCCTGGGATGAATACTGGAAGCTCCATTCCTGTTGTTACCACTTTAGCTTTAAAGCAAAGATCTATTCAGAGTCACTTTTATGTGAAAGGCAAATTTTGAATCATTATTTTTAGTTACTACAGCAGTTTAAGTACAGTATTCTCATTCACAGAACAAAGATCATATTCCTCAGTACCATAGGTCACCTGAGAATCAATGAAACTACAGAGTTAACAGGGTTATAATTATCTCCTAGCACAGGGAGATTGATTTGCCATATGAAAGGAATAATGCATAAGTCAAGCCATCTTGTTCATTTACAATAAATGAAAATGCAGTCACCATTGATGAAGTTAATGCAGATAGCCAAATGCTAGAGAAATCGGGCTTCAGATAAGCTTTACATCACTTCATTGCTTGAAATTTTTAGTGGCAAGTAAAATGAGCTCCTCCTCTCTGTTAGGCTTGTTTTGGGTGTTTGGGGGTTTTTTGGTTGGTTGACTGGGATTTCTTATACAAATGCACTTATATATGCTACCTAGAGCTCAGACGAAACAGCATGGTTTATGTAATTCTTTCAAACACCAGTATCCAAGATAGAAAACTAAAAATACGCCTTTTCCTCCCCCCACACTATAAACCACATTCCAAACAGAAGTCTCTATTGGCATGTGGTTGCTTTTAGGCTAAAATGTAGCTGCTATTTATCAGTTGGAATTAATGATACCAAGACATTTGAAAATGCTAGACTGGTGTCTTCTATCTTGGAGCTGTGCAGGGGGCTTTTACATCTTGTGGCAACTGTTGCCAAGAGCTAGGAAAAACAGAGATGCCTTGAAGCAGGGTGCTGCCTCAGACGTAGCAACAATACTGGTGATGGTCAATCAAATTCTACTAGTCTTAAGATTATGTTCCTTTCTTCCTCAAGCAGGCAGAGGAATGCTTGTTGTTCCATTTCACTCAAACCAATCAGAGGCAAAGAGACAATATATAAGTGATGCTTCCCAATTGATTGGCTGCATGAGGAGACTTTCCATACATTCTGTGCTGTAACCACAATCTTCCAACTAAGTCATGTCAAAAGCAATGATTAAAATGACCTAAAAGATGGTTGCAGTAGAAGGGCAGTTTCCAGCAGTGATGGCGCACTGTTTACTCATCCTTGTGCTCAGCATATCATTACAAGAAAATCTCAAAACACTCCTCTTACTTTACTTTCATTTACAAAATCTACCTGAATTTTTCTACACCAAGTACTACACAGCACTGTCCTTTCCATTTAATTTTATTCCTAGCAAGCGTCTCATTCTGTCTGCAAACCTCCATTGCTTTTGCCCTCATGCCAATCCTGCCTTCCACTCCACTAGAGCAAGTCTTGTTCCACTACAGCTCTGCCCTCTGTGCTCCACACCATTCTTCCTGGTTCTTTTGTTCCCTCACCAGCACTGACTCCATCTGCCCACTGCTTCCCCAGTCCCTAAGATTCTCATGAATTCTACCAAGAATAACACAACACTATGGCTAGTTTTCTTCCAAACCTTCTCTCTCCTCTATAATCCAATTTACTAAATTGCCTCATGCATTTTCTCTCCACCCTCCCTTTTCTTTTTGATTCAGTGTTGAAATCTAGTGTGTTGGCTCTTGTATCAGAAAAGGGGAAAAATAATCTTCATTAGAATAAGGTCTAAAGGAGTTGGTTAAGAAGTTAAACTCCTGTTCAATAGAGCACATCCTCAGAAGGTTTGCAAGTGACACACACTAGGAGATGTGACTGATACACCAGATCTTGCTACCATTCAGAACAACCTCGACAGGCTGGAGAAATGGGGCAACAGGAACCTCATGAAGTTCAACAAGGGCAAGTGCAAAGTCCTGCACCTGGGAAGGAACAACCCTATTTACCAGTATATGCTGGGGGCCACCCACCTGGAAAGCAGCTTGATAGTACAGGACCTGGAGATCCTGGTGGACACAACACTGAACATTAGCCAGCAATGTGCCCTTGCTGCAAGGAAGGCAAAAGGTATCCTGGGCTGCATTAGGCAAAGTATTGCAGTATGTCAAGGTCTTTGATCCTTCCCTTCTGCTCAGTGCTAGTGAGGCTACACCTTGAGTACTGGGTCCAGTTCTGGACTCCTGAATACAAGAGACACGGGGAAATACTGCAGAGTCCAGCAAAAGGACACAATGATTAAGGGTCTGAAGAACCTCTCCCATGAGACTGGGACCAGCGCTGTTTAATGACATTGTTGGTGACATGGACGCTCGGATATAGTGCACCCTCAGCCAGTTTGTGGAGTGGCTGACACGCTGAAGGAAAAGAAGGTCATCTAGTGAGACCTTGACAGGTTTGAGAGGTGCACTCATGCCAACCACATGAAGTTCCACAAGGTCAAGTGTAAGGTCCTGCACCTGTAAAGCAAAAGTACAGGCTGGGCAGAGAACAGATGGGGAGCAGCCCTGAGGAGAAGGACTTGGGTGTGTTAGTTGATGAGAAGCTTAACATGAGCCAGCAGTGTGAACTTGCATCCCAAAAAGCTAATCGTATCCTGGGCTGCATCAAAAGGAATGTGACCAGCAGATTGAAGGAGACGATTCTCCCTCCCTACTCTGCTCTGGTGAGGCCCCACCTGGAATACTGCATCTAGTTCTGGAGCCCACCATACAAAAAGGACATGGATTTGCTGTAGCAGATCCAGAGAAGGGCCATGAAGATTATTAGAGGGCTAGAGCACCTCTACTATGAAGACAGGCTGAGAGAGCTGGGGTTGCTCAGCTTAGAGAAGCAAAGACTCTAGGATGACCTAGTAACAGCCTTCCAGTACATGAAGGGGGCCTACAAGAAAGCTGGAGAAGGACATTTTACACAGGCCTGTAATGATAGGACAAGGGGCAATGGCCTGAAAGTGAAAGAAGGTAGATTTAGATTAGATATTATGAGGAATTTCTTCACCATGAAGGTGGTGAAGTTCAGGAATGGATTGCCCAAGTTGGTTGTAGATGTCCCATCCCTGGAAGTGTTCAAGGTTGGATGGGGCATTGAGCAAACTGGTCTAGTGGGAAAGAGGTGGTCCTTCCCATAGCAGGGAGGCTGGAACTAGATAATCTTCAAGGTCCCTTCCAACCTAAACCATTCTATGATTCTGTGAGGAAAGGTTGAGAGTGCTGGAACTGTTCAGCCTGGAGAAGAGAAGGCTCAGGAGAGGATATTATTGGTAAGTGTACAAATACCTGAAGGAAGGATGAAAAGAAGGCAGAAAACATAGGCTTTTTTCAGTGGCACCTGGTGACAAGACAAGAGCCAATGGGCAAAAACTGAAAGAGTGGAAGTTCCCACTGAATGTCAGGAAACTTTTTTAATGCAAAAGTGACCAAGCACAGGCACAGACTGCCCAAGGAAGGTGTAAATCAGGTTGCAGTATCTCCCTCATTTGACGGACAACCTGCACAAGGGGGCTAGACAACAGGACCTCAAGAGTTTCCCTCCACCCTCAACCATTCTGTGATTCTGAGAACATCAAGAACCACATTGTGTTATTTGGTCTGTTAATAATTTAACTCCTTCAGAAGTCAAGTGAAACCACTTCAGAAAGATCTTTCCTTAAAGTTGAGCAGTGAGGTCAAGAACAGAAGCACCCAGCAAAAACATCCTGAACCTGTTTTAGTTTTACTTGGTCATGTTAGGTTTGCTAAGGCTTAAATGACACAGCAGTTTTGCTGTACATCACAAAGCAAGTTCAGCAGAAGATTATACTTACAAGATTAACTTAGAACAATAATAAGGTTAACACTTTTGAGAAATCCAGAAGAAAAAGTAAGATGCAGAAACAAACTTTGGCCTGTTACTGCTTGTGGAAGTTGTACTTTGAAAAATCCACGTAGTTCATGTTTCTGTCAAGCAAGGTAATGTGCCTGGAAATTCAATCTGACAGAAGACACAGCACAGCATCACCAGAGAATGACAAAATAAGATTATAGGAGAGCTGTCAACTACCTTCACTGCTCTCAGAATTCACCAGAGGGGGGGATGACAAATTCCCACAAGTGTAATAAACGAAGAGTTTGATATCTGCTGGAGGTTTGTGGTGTTAATACCTTTAGTTTCCACTTCAAAATCTCATTCAAAGTGTTTAAATCTTCTATTGGTTGCTTGCTGGAAGGTGCCTTTGCCCAATTCACCCCTCCAACAAAACAGGGATAGACTACATTCATTGTTTCCAAGGGCAACACTTCAAATGTTATCAAGTTTTATCTTCCAGTACAGCTACAAGAATCTGAGCTCCTTTTCTATCTAAACATTTCTTCTAATACCCATAAATCCTAAAGCAAGACAAATAAAAACAGAATTAAGAAATAAAATCAAAATTAAGCATTCATAGTTTTCAGGAAGAAGCAAATAATTGCACTAAGCATAGGGGTCATTGTGGATCCTTATTGCAACATACTACATAACAACAGAAAAGAGAAGTCAGTTTTTCAATTTGATTCAATTGTTTTCAACATTAGTTTCTGTAAAACAAATCTCTCATTGATATTTGCTAGCCAGATAAAGCTAATGACAAATAAAAATCATCACCCAAAGCATTACACCAAAATGTAAAGGTCATGCTATTATGTTACATGATCTCACATTTAGAGACATAAACAATAGCTCTGAAGTCTAACTTTGACCACAGAAAATATGTTTGTGAGAAGCTTCACAAGCTCTAACCACCTGCAGGAGTAGACATGGAATAGCTGTTACTATCATTAGCATTTCCTCATGGAAGTTTTCAAAAATACAAAAAGACTGGGGAAATATTTGAGGCAGAAACACCATTTGCTCAGATAATTTAAGGATCCTTCCTTATAATTTATCTGTTGCAGGGGTCTATAATTCAGTTTTGTTACAAACTCTAACATAACACTTAGGGTATGTCTGAAGTGATGAAGTCCTTTACCTTTACACTAATGTTCTTCATTAAAAAAGCAAAACGCAAGAGAAGCCAATAAAAGAAGGCAATAATGCAAATTATATTCATAAAGTAAACACTGTAACAGCTCACGTATAGCAGGCATTCAGAGCTTGTCCGTACTTTATCAATCAACTGAAAAGGAAATCAATAGTAAAAAAGGATTTAAACATACAGAACTCATTTCCATAAAAAGATGCTTCAGCACTACAGCCACTACTCCCTGCATACCCCAGCCAGATTCAGCAAAAGTAACACTCCAGCCTTGCTACCAGCTTCCACTGAGCAGCAACAGTAGCACATCTTTGTGGTGGCTTCATTTCATTAGAATGGCAGGAGCTCCTTTGCCAGGTGAGGTGTAAAAATGAGGTCCTGACTTAATGTAATTATCTAATGGAACTTTTCATAAGAGGAATTAATTAAATGAAGCAATCTGCTCTGTAACTAGTTGGAAAATAGCTGGTTTAGAGCTACAGGTGTTTGATTCTGCCAAATTAAATGGTGATTACTGTGAAGATGTGGTTGGAAAGGTATTATCTCAGGTAAGATGTAATTGCTACTATATCTTGTTAACCTATGGGAAATAGCAGCTGTGCCCTATCCCCACCAGTACTTTGGTGTTTAGTCTAGCTAATCAACCATGTAAGAATGAAGCTGATGGATCAAAACAGCTTATGGCAGTTTATCAGGAGAGCAACAATGTAGAATTTTATTAAGATATGTAACAGGACTGTACTCACAGTTGTGCGAAGTTTATGGATAAAGGTAATGCCTTCGATTGTATCAAGTGGTATGAACAGGAAATTTATTCCATGCACAAAAATCATTTTAGGTTCAGTATTTTCTTATTTGTGTTCTATTCCAAGTTCAGACACTGAATTCTCATTATCACTTAAACCACTGAAAACTTCACTGATGAGAAACGGAATTTTCAGTGATTAATTGAACACAAGAAAAATTATTTGTTTCTGTCTGACATTATAATTCAATGCAATTGTAATGGTGCAGCCTCTCCCATCCTCCTCCTAGACTGAATTTCCTTTTCAGCTTAGATTATGCCCTCTGATAAGTGATTAAAGCTAAACCAAAGAGCTCCAATCCAGAAGAAGACTATCCACACAGGAAGTTAAAAAAACATAGTTAAATTAATGATAGTAGGGAACATTCCTTTAGTTGTCCTCCAGTTAGGCCACTGGCAGCAGCCAGGCCAATAAACAAGGTAAAGTGCATATAAAAGTGTATACCAAAATACCAAAATAACTTCACAAAATACAGATCTGAGAAGAAACAGCCCTTGGTAAGAACCCAGATTCCTACAAGCAGAAAATCAGCAACTTTGACTGAAAACGATAGTAAATTACAGATCATTATTTCATAGCTGGTATGAATAGAATAGAATAGAATAGAATAGAATAGAATAGAATAGAATAGAATAGAATAGAATAGAATAGAATAGAATAGA
>VZRI01003301.1:1921-66165 GCA_013397515.1 Upupa epops
GGGAGGTTGTGGCTGCCCCCCAGCTCCCTGGAAGTGTTCAAGGCCAGACTGGCTGGGGCCTTGAGCACCCTGGTCTAGTGGGGGGCATCCCTGCCATGAGGAACTAGATGATCTTGAAGGTCCCTTCCAACCTGAACCATTCTGTGTATCTATGGAATCCCAGCTGCCTGTGTAGAAATGCCAGTGTGACTCAGTACCCTCATACTGGGAACAAGGGTCAGGAGAAAACCTTGTTCTTGGTGTTTTTCTCCTACAATGGGATTTTCCTTTCTGAATTTTAGCCTGCTCATCCCAGATAACTCCCTTCCCAGAAGCACCTTCCGCTTCCATCTTATTCATCTGTGCAGTCTCATTCATCTCTTCATTCCCTTTTTTCTACAAGCTACCAGTCTGCTCTCGTTCTGATCAGTTTTACCTTCTGATCTCTACAAAACCCTTCCCACATTTTGCTCTGATTTCTCCTCTTTTGTCCAATTGTTGAATTATGCTGCCTGCTAGGTCTGCCCTTTCTCTTTCCCTAGTGCTGTGTTTTCACTGAAGCGTTTTCACTCCTCTAAACTTTTATCTGCTCAGACAGCATCTTCTCATCCCTTTTCACTCCTAGTCTGTTCTCATGAAGGAAATATATCAACTCTGGGTCTCTTGGGACAGCTAACCCAATAGGAAGAACATCATGCTAGTCTATTGGTGAGATGGTTTTGAAGTGCCTATGGGGAAAAGAGAGGGGTAGCCAGGACGCCGCTGTGGTGGCTCCAATAGCACTCTCACCTCAGGTACATTTTGTGAAGGGGTTAATAATTTTAAGCCTATGGCAATCAGAAAATGGGACACAAAGCAGGGTGGGTTTACCCGGGGTAATCCCCAGAGCTTTACTTGCATGAGATAAGGGTGTTAGAGAAAGGTTGTGCATGGGAGCTGATCCCTTTGGGTGCAAAAGCATTGGCTGATCTGAAGGATGCAGTGAGACAGCAAGTTAGTCAGCTCACTTGTGACTAATATCGGGCTAGCTCTCCTACTGATCCTGCAACAATAGGGGACTGAGTAATGAACGATGAGCTCTTCATTCAGCATATGTGAGAGAGTTGTTCTACTGCTCTGCAAGGGACTCTGTTTCATCTTGTTTAGCCCTCCCCTGCAAATGAGCTGTTTAAGAGCATGGGTTTCCCTTCTCCTTTTGGAGAAGGACAACAAAAAGCTGCAAGATTTTCAGTTTCAGCTTAAATTTCAAGAGGAAGGAAAGAAGGGCTGGAAATCTGTCCTTTACCCTTAGGTTGCTGCTGTATATCAACTTATACGACTAAGCGGCACAATCTGAGCTCAATCTTTCCTTATCAAGGATAGATCATTTCTGAACACAGGAGAAAGTTCCAGGCAGAACTCTCGGTCCCTGGCACAAGGACTCGGTGCCTGCAAAGGTGGTGAAGTCGGAGCAAGCCTCAAACAAAAGCACTGGCACCGTGGAGGTGTGTTTTGCAACAGACTCTGTGCTCCTTGAAGATCAGCTTCTCCCATTTACTCCCCCAGCACGTTAATCATTAGCTGGGTGTAGATGTAGATGGGTGGAAGGGAAGTGATATTTGTTCAGGTTTTAGCTGAACTTTCCTGGGCTGAAATGGTTGGTCGGTTAAGAGATGACAGGGGATCAGATTAGAGGCTGTATTCACACGTTTTCAACAGCTCTGCAGTTCAAAAGAGCAATTCCAACCGACTTGCTAGTGCAAGCAGTGATGTATCAGCTAAGGGAGATCCTCCCTGGAAGTGTTCACAGCCAGGATGGATGGGGCTTTGAGCAACCTGCTGTGGTGAGAGGTGTCCCTGCTCATGGCAGAGAGATTGTTTGCAACTAGATGGCAGGGGGATTGAACTGGATGATCTTTCGAGGTCCCTTCTGATCCCTAAGGATTCTAGGATTCTATGATCTTGAGGGTCCTTTCCAAAATCATTAGGGATTGGAAGGGTCAGTTTGATCCAGAGCAAAACAACTTCAACCTGGGAGTCAGTAGACCTAGACAATTTTCTGGTTTCTCCCAGAAACCACAGATCATAGAATCACAGAATCATTAGGGATTGGAAGGGACCTTGCAAGATCATCCAGTCCAATCCTCCTGACACAGAAGGGTCACCTAGACAAAGTTGCACAGGAACACAGCCAGGCGGGGCTGGAACATCTCCAGAGAAGGAGACTCCACAACCCCCCTGGGCAGCCTCTCCCATGGACTCTCTGAGCTGCCATTTCTCCTCCTTGACTTCAGTTTCCCTATGTGATGTGAAAAGGCAGTGCTTCAAGGCCAGTTCCCTGGGTAGCAAACCACCCAACAGCCCTCTTCACCTCACACCAGAGCCACCTCACATCACCAGCAGCAGATGTGTGGACACAACGAAGCCACCAGCTCGAGTCCAGACCATCCACTCTCAACACACTGGACAAGTTATGAGTCTGAGACTCAGCGAAGGCAGCAGTTCTTGGACAGAAAGCCTGGGATGATTTCACTTTACAAAGTGTTGCAGTCAGCAGCCAACCAGACTCTTTACCAAGCACTCTTGAATTTTTTTAAACAGAAATAAATGGCAGAATTCCCACCATCTTCAAAAGGAGAGTCGAGTCCCGAGTCGGCATGTAATGCGGTACTGTGAGATGGAAACTCTAGCTGGGCTCTGTTACTGGTGAGATCCAGAGCTTTATTTTTAACTGCTGTGTTTTATTCTGGCACAGCAAATAAACTTTTCGGTTTATTCAAGGAAAGGAAGAAAATGTGGTCCAGGGGAGCTTTGTCTGTTGTTCTTTTCTGTAGTATGAATATCCAGAGATTTGGATCAACAAGCTGTATTCCCCACCACGGGTTTGGGAATGGAGAGGGAGGGGGTGGTGAACCCAGCTCTGCTTTGCAGCAAGGAACCCAATTTCAAACCTAATTACCTCCAAATGGTGCAGATGGAAACTCTGCTGAAATAAGAGAGGTGGGTTTGTTGGGGAAGCAGCGGGCCAGAACAAACCCTTGATGTGATCAGGTGGAGCCACACTGCGAGGGAGGCACTTGCAGTGCTCCAGCGTGGCTGTAGGTGACATGGGAAGGGGTTGGATGAGCAACACCTCGCGCAGGTCGTGAAACCACAGCGTCACGGCTGCTAGACTGCCCCGAGCTCCACATAGGAGTGTGGGATTTGTGGATGCCCCTGCAGCCAGCATCTGCATCCGTGGCTGGCTGCCTTCCCCCAGGGCTCTCCTCACCTGTGCACATACTTCATCTCGAATGCAAAACGCAGGCCAGGATCCTCAAAGGGGTTGCCAGCAACTGCAGGCTGATTTATGAGCTGCTGTCAGACGCGATGCGATAGAAGGAGGTTTGTGAGCTTCCCAGGGAGACCCAGGTGGCTCTGAAGAAACCTTTCCAGGTCAAGGCTGCTGGTGATAAGTGCCCTTGGCTAGTTACAGCTTGGAAAATGGTACTTTCTGCAGATGAACATCCGAGGGAACTTGAGACCAGATGAAATGGATGGGTGGTGATTCTTCATCAGCTGAACTCTTGCAGACAGGAGCTGGATTGCTGGGGGCAAGTTATTCCTTAATTGAGCATTAGTGCTGCAGCTGACCCAGCCGGCCCAGTCAGGGGCCATGACCACGTTCAACCAGAGTAATGACGTGCTCTCTGAAAGACAGCAGTAAATACAGAGAGCAGATGTGAGGAAGAGGGTGGAGGGAAGAGCTGTGATAGAGCGTCTGGCTTTCCTCTGGAGCACCTGCCTGTGGTCACAGCTCTAAGTGCAGTGCTTGGCCAGGGGACTGCTCTGACATAGTGACCTCTTTGTGCCTGGCCTGAGACCAGCCAGTTCCCTGGGTCAGCAGCAGGATGTATGGTGCAGGGAGCAGAGGGAGAGGTACAAACCCCCTTAATTGAGAAGAGCAGTATAGGTGTCCAAAGACCAAGTCTGGTCGAGAAGCACTGGTGCCCATGGCAGAGAGGATGGAGCAGATAATCGCTAAGATCCCTTCCAACCTGAGCTGTTCTGTGTCCATGAGAGAAAGCCCAGCCCCTTGTCTGTGACTGCATCTCCATGGGTCAATGCCAGAACCACGGTTCCTCAGCATCTCTGCTGAAAACCTCTAGGCCAGCTTCGCAAGCAGGGTGGGCAGATGGTACCTAGCTGAAGGACTCTGTGGCACCATTTGTCATGGTGAAGAGCCACCAGGCTAGAACCAACCTCCTTGGCTTGTTGCAGCCCTGCTATTGCAAGTGGCAAAGCCATATGCTGTCTCCCACAACCCGTGAGTCTGTTCACATCCCATCAGGAGCCAGGCTGAGTTGCTATGAGCTCCCTATTTATACGCAGTGGCTCGTAAGCTCCTGCATTTGTCACCCCACGTGTGTGCCTCATGCCACATTTCAAGCCTTTGATAGATCTTTCTGGTGGTGCAGGAAGGTTGGATCCCTCTCTGCCAAAGCTCTATGGGTTTGATCCTTCTGGTTCTGGCAGAAGCAAAGCTTTCAGAGCACATTTTTTACAAAGCTGCTTTTTTTTTTGCTCTTTCTTTCTCCTATTTTCTTTATATTTTCATTCCAGCAAGCCTACATCTTCCACACACTGCCACGGGCACCAGTATAGATCCACCTAGTCACACTGGGATCTGACCTGCAGCGGGCAAACACAGAGCCCAGGACACGCTGAAACGTTTCCTGAGCAGAAACCCCAGGACAAGATGCTCCCTGCACCTTGCTCAGAAGTGGGATCTTTCCTCCTAGGAACACTTTTCCTCCAGGAGCTCACCCTGCCATTGGAGTTGAACCCTTTTTGCTGCCAGTGGATCTGTGCCAACGAGCATCTGAATCTGTGCAGGAATGCGGAAAATGAGATGCTCACCAGAAAATGCAGGATCCTCCAGCAAAGGGAGGATTCTCCAATACATTAAGGACTCTCAAAAAAAGGAAGGCATTCTCCAAAATAGAAAGGATTCTCTAAAATATAATGAATTCTTCAAAATATAATGAATTTTCCAAAATATAAAGGATTCTCCAAAATATAAAGGATTTTCTAAAATTAAAGAATTCTCCAAAATATACTGAATTCTCCAAAATATAAAGGATTCTCCAAAATATAAAGGATTTTCTAAGATATATTGGATTCTCCAAAACATAAAGGATTATCCAAAATATAAAGGATTTTCCAAAATATAAAGAATTTTCCAAAATATAAAGGATTCTCCAAAATATAAAGGATTTTCCAATATATAAAGAATTCTCTAAAATATGAAGGATTTTCTAAAATATATAAAATTCTCTAAAATATAAAGAATTCTCCAAATATAAAGGATTTTCTAAAACATAGAATTCTCCAAAATATAAAGGATTTTTCTAAATATAAAGGATTTTCTAAAATATAAAGGATTCTCCAAAATATAAAGGGTTTTATAAAATAGATAGAACTCTCCAAAATATAAAGGATTTTCTAAAATATATCGAATTCTCCAAAATATAAAGAATTCTCCTAAATATAAAGGATTCTCCAAAAAAAAAATGAGGGATTCTCCAAAACCCGAAGCATTCTCTACAGATCCATCGCAGCCGCCTGTGCCAGTTGGCACTGCTTTGAGTAAGGACCACAGGGCACCTCTGAGTAAGAGACTGGGTGCCAGCACGGCTGCACTCCCCTGCACCCACTCTGAGGGACTGGCTGCTTACGAGGAGGAGACCGAGGGGGACTGCTCACATTGAGCTGCTGAGCAGCGCAGGGCAAGGGCTGAGCTGTGCCAGCCCCATCGAGCAAATCCAACCGGCTGGCTGCCCCCAGCCCTGGCACTGCTGGCAGAGGAGCTGCTGCCCGGCCGCTCTGCAGCCCGAGCGAGCCAGGCTTGTTGCCAGCGATGGATGTGGCACGTTGCCCTGCCGTGTCCCTTGCAGAGGGCAAAGGTCACTGTGCTGGCTGAGCCATCCTGCTGGGCTCACGTGGAGTGAGGAGTGGCTGTGGCGGGTGCCCACGGGTGTCCCCACAGCTGGCAGAGCCGGCTGCTTCATCGCTAATAGGATCAACACTCGAGGAGGGAGCAGGGATGGCCTCTTGACGTAGGGCCCGTGTTTCTCCGCCTGAGGAAGAGTCATCTCGTTGCAGGGCATGTGAGAGAGAAACCAGAGCTGCGTGGATTGGAACTGGATGCAGCGCAGCAGGGTAGGGCGAGCAGCCAGGCTTCCCCCGCGCCCCAGCCGCCCTTTGCTACAGGGTTAGCTTCTGGAACCCTCCTCGGCAAGGTTTGCGGGGGGTTGTGAGCTAAATGTGACTCCCCCTTGGCCCCCTGCCCAGCGCTGAGTTCAGGCTGTGAGTCAGGGAGTGGGGGAAGGCAGCCCGGAGATGCAGTCATGCTGCGGGGGAGACTGGCACTTCAGAGCATCCTCATGTCTAAGGGATGGCAGAGGTGGCTTTTAGAGGTGGGAATGTGCCCACCAAAAGCTGCTGCCAGGGCACTACCAGATACCTGGGAGTTGTGGCAAGGTGGGGGCTCTGGGCAAGGGACTACAACTCTGAGGTTAGTAGAGAGCAGCAGAAAATCTCTGTCCCTCACAGTGTCTGGGAGCTCCCTGCCTTCCCTGGGATGCTAAAGATAGCTCATGTGCCCTTACATCATCTGGCCAGTGTCACACAGTCCTACTGAGCTGACACAGCCTCGCTGGACTTGCCAAGCCCCTGACTCACCTCAGTAACCAACCACTCTCCACTTGACAGCTTTGGGAAGGAGAAGAGGTGCCTGTGCCTGGCTGCTAAAAATCAGCCCTTGGCTGCTCTACGTGGGACCAGCTGGAGATCCTGAGGGAAGTTAAGAGCTGAGGTCTTGTAGCAGATGCCTGTGTGCACCACGACTCCTCTGGCTGTTAGGTTATGGGGAAAGGACTGGAGAGCTGTGTGGGTCAGCAGCATTTCCAGAGCCAGCTGATTTCATTTGGTTGAGGACTGACTTTTCCTGTGGTGACAGGGTAAGGGGAGATGGTTTTAAATAAAAAGAAGGTAAATTCAGGCTGGATGTAAAGAGGGGGCTGAAACACTGGTTGCCCAGAGAGGGGGGTAGAAGCCCCCTTCCTGACAACGTTCCAGGTCAAGTTGGACAGGGTTCTGAGCAACCTGCTCTAGTTGAAGATGCCCCTACTCATTGCAGCTTTGGGACTCAGCAACAAACGGTGCTGTGCGTGGACAAATTGGATCCCAGTGAGCCTTGCAGTCAGTTATGAATCAAACCCATGCACCTGGGGCATGGAGCTGCTCTGAGACTCACTCAGAGTCAGGCTTTGCCTGATTTAAAAATCCCCAAACTGGGATATTTTGCAATCCTGAGCTCCCTTCAGGATGCTCCATTTAGACAGAACACTGCATCCCTCTCCTGAAATCACACACAGCCCAGAAACCAGGGGTACTGGCATCTGCTTGGATAATTTGGCTGACTGAGCATGACTTTGATTCATTTATTTTTTGAGAGGGAAATATCTGGCTCAACTGGAGACTAATTCCCTCCCGCTCCTCAGCCTGTCTTTAATAGCTGCATCTCAGCTCTCTTGCTCGCTCTCGTACCTCTGGAAACAACTGAATCAATTCCTTGTTTATGAAATGCCTGCTGTTTTGTACAGTTGACAAAATAAACCCTGTCTTCTACTTTGCTGCAGATCCCAGCAGCATCAGTCTGAGGAAGATGTTCACTTTATGTTGTGCGTGCTTCTTGCTCTCCAGCCGAGAGAAGGATGTGAAATGGGAGACGAAGTCCAGAGCAAGAGACTCCGCTCACGTGAAATAATCTGGGGTTTTCACATAAATCCATTTTTCATCCAAACCTGATTTTCAGATGCTGAGAGCTGGAGCTGGATCTGAAACAGGACAGATACCTCTGCTATAGGTACAGCACCTCTGCTGATTCCCCACATCCCTCTAGCTGAGATTTCATTTTCCATGGCCTCAGCCAGCCCATGGTATGGAGGATCCGTGCTCTTTCAGACTGAGCAGCAGGGTGGCATGAAGCACTCTGTCCTTGCAGCAGGGGTTCCTCTGATCTATTTTGAATGTCTGCTTTGGATGAGAAGAATCACACCAGGACCTCACAGACCTTCAAAGGGAGCTGAGGGCATCGTCCTTTCGTGGAGACACCCACCTCAGGTACAGACATGCTGTGATTTAGTGCTGGAGGGGCACTGCTCAGCTCCATCTGATAGACACATGTGAGAGTGGGGCTGATGGGGGTCACTGTGGACAGGGAATGAGAGGAGGACCTGGGGTATTCTGAGTGAAGAACCCAAACACTTTCCCTCCGAGCAGTGATTCAGATGTGCTTCTCCACAGCAGAGAGTTTCACATCAAGACCAAGAGATGAAAGACTACTAACACTTGTTACCTGCACGTACAACTAACACCCAGTGATTTAATCAGCTCAATTCCTTGTTCTAATGTCAGGCTGGGAACACTTCCCAGCTCCTCCTGGATGGTCACCCTTGGCAAACACTGCTCAGCTCTAGCACAAGTTTGCTCTCTCCCATTCTACCTTTGGCCCTCAACCACGCCGTGTTTTGCTGCTCCCAGGGTTCAGGGCGAGTCACTGTCTGTGCTTCACAGGCAGGTCCACAGGGATTTGGTGTCAGCACCCACCCGCCTGGCATGGCTGTTCTGTCCCAGTCCCTTCCAGCAAGAAGCAAGGGTTGAGAAGTGAGTGCACCCCCAGAGCCAGTCTGGCACAACCGTGATGCCTTTCATTCACACCCTCCTTTTGTTCGAGGTGACATCCTCGTGTAGACAAGCTGCAAATTCAGCTCTGCCAAAAAATCATGTTCATCTCTGCATTTCTGAGTGTTCATCAGACTGAGTTTTCTTTCTGGCTCAGAGAAGGAGCTTCCTCCAGGGTTTCTGAACCTTGAGTTACCTGAAAGACAAACACAGCAGGGCCAACAGCATCCTGGGGGGGATCAGAAGGGGGGTGGTTAGCAGATCCAGAGAGGTTCTTCTCCCCCTCTACTCTGTAGTGGTGAGACTGCATCTGGAATACTGTGTCCAGTTCTGGGCCCCTCAGTTCCAGAAGGACACAGAGCTGCTGCAGGGTGTCCAGCGTAGAGCAACGAAGATGATGAAGGAAGGAGAGCAGCTCCCTGATGAGGAAAGGCTGAGGAAGCTGGGTCTCTTGAGCTCNGGCTGCCCAGGGGGGTTGTGGAGTCTCCTTCTCTGCAGACGTTCCAGCCCCGCCTGGCTGTGTTCCTGTGCCACTGGGTCTGGGTGACCCTGCTGTGGCGGGGGGACTGGACTGGATGATCTTTTGAGGTCCCTTCTGATCCCTAAGGGTTCTGTGATTCTATGGTTCTTCTGTCAAAGGGAATTTGAAAAGTATTTCCCATCCAGGCTGGAGAAAGCAGTCTAGGGCAGTTTTTACAAACAGATGGGTTTTAACTGCCTGGGGAGGTTGTGAAACACATCAAACAGGGGGGCATGGGTTTGAGGAACCTGTCAGCCTGCAGCAACATGCACGGGAAATGAGAAGGACCTTGGTTACTGGTTGCAAGAGGTCACACTAGCAAGGGAGCTCCTAAATGTCTTTAACTGCTTTCAGAACTCAACCCCTGTGCTGCGGGCTGCATTTTTTACCTGTGCAGCCGGTAAACACCAGAACATCTTGCTCCTTGCCTGGAGGGACTCAGTTGCTGCTGAATAGACTGGCTGGAAACTGGTCCCAGCATGAAAGAGTTTGAAAAGTGCCAGGACATTTGCAAAAACAAAAGTGGTGGAAAGGAGCCTTATCTTGAGGCTGATGGAACGGGCAGCTATTTTTACCTCAGCCTAGGAATTTTTACCTGTAATCTAAGGTAAACACAATGCAAAGGGTTCAGTCAGCAGCAAACTGCACAAAGGCAGCTCCAAGGAGGAGATAATCTTTCATTTGTCTGGTTTGTTTGGAAAGAAAATGAAAGGTGCTTGTTCTCACTGTGTGGTTAGCCATTACACACCCCTTGGCTCTCCGGTGGTACAAAGTGCAGCTTGGGCTGCAGCGCACATCAGGTTCCCAACGTGTTCACCTGCTTTGGCTGCTTTCTTGACTTGAGATTCGTAGAGTCATAAAATCATTGGGGCTGGAAAAGACCTCTGAGGATATGAAACTCAGTCTATGACCTGACAGAAACACAGCATCACAGAATGACCCTGGTTGGAAAGGACCGCCTAGATCCCCAAGTCCAACCATCCCCACACCAACAGTAACCGTCAATCCCTGAGAGACTGACAAACACAACCTGACCCCCTCCCTGCTGCCACTCGAGCAGGGTGGGAAGCACCATGGCTACACGGTTCTTCAACACCTCCAGGCAGGGGGACTCCTGGGAAGGCCCTGCCAGTGCCCAACCACTCTGCAAAGAATCTCTTCCTCAGGATCATCCCATCCATCCCTCACCCCACCATCTCCCCAACCACTAGACCATGGCCTCAAGTGCTCTAGCTACTCAGTTTTNATCTGTGCTAGAAGCCCATTTTCAGCTGAGTTTTGCTGAGAATGAAAGGAGAGGTTGAGCTCTGTTTAGCAGTGGAAGAGGAGACTTCTATTTCTATTTCTTTTGAGCACTGATGACAACCTGTGCAGCAGCAGGAGTGTTTCCTGAGGCATCTCACAGCCAGGACCTCTACGGTTGCTACTGCAGTGAGCACAACAGTGCAGCCCGTGTTGTTTCTACAAGGTGAATTCATGATGCTCAGAACTGAGCCAGAGGTGCAGTGCAGTGCTAAGGGGTGACTCCAGGCTGGAGAGCAACAACAAAAGAGAACTCATGCTCATGACTAATTCATTGGGTTGATCCAGAGCGAAGCGATGGTGTAGATACAAGTGCTATCTCTAGCAGACAGTTAAAACCATATCAGTGGGGATGTTTATAGGCAGCTCTGTCCGTTGACTGATTATGAAAGCACAGTAAGGTCATTATCCTTCATAGAATCCTTAGAGATGGGAAGGGACCTCAAAAGATCATCCAGTCCAACCCCCCTGCCACAGCAGGATCACCCAGACCAAGTCACACAGGAACACAGTCAGGCGGGGCTGGAACTTCTCCAGAGAAGGAGACTCCACAACCCCCCTGGGCAGCCTGGTCCAGTGCATCACCAGTTAAAACATCAGTGGTGTGAGTTACTCCTGGACCTTTTATTAAAGAATAAGAGGCTGGCATTTTCATTTTGCCTTTTTCCATGGCAAAGGTGTTCTGGGTGGTAGAAACCACACTGATGTGAGGGGAGAAGATGATGTGTGAGGTCTTTGGAAGCAGCAGCTGATAGGATTCAAGTGACATAGCCATCCTTTCTCCTGCCCTCTCCACTCTCATTGCAAAAACTGATGAATAGAGCAGTCAGGTCAGCAGTTGAACTCGATTTTAAAGGCTTTCTGCAACCTGAAAAGTGATTCTAAGGCAGTGAGATTTTGGGGTCTACCCTCAGTAGCCACTTGGTCATGATTTTTGAGCCAAACCAGTGAGGTGTGATCACTGAAATGTGTGTGTTGAGGTGAAAGGACTGGAGAAGGGAGCCCACCTGGCACCTTCAATCCATCTGCTTAGAGCTCCTCTTGTGGGAAAAGCTTGTTAGGGCTGAGCCCACTGTGCCAACATGCTTGCTTGGGAGGTTCCTGCTATCGCAGGGGGAATGGACTAGATGATCTTTCAAGGTCCCTTCTGATCACTAATGATTCTATGATTCTATCAGACCCTGATAGCACCACCGCAAGGCTTCTTGCAGCACTTCAGCTTAATCTGAGCAGAAGACATTGCAGAAAGGAGAGGGGGGGTGGAAAAAAAAGAGCAACCCACACAGAACTCTTTCCTTTTTCAGCTGCAATTCCACACATGCAGGGTACTCCAGGGTTGCGGAGGTGGAATATGTTTTCCCCACTTAGCTTTTTCCTCATCCCTAACCTCTCAGTCCTCTTCAGCGTTTCCTTTCTCTCCATGGTTACTCCACACAAACAATTTCCCTGCTGACATGGTCAATGCAAAACTGCCAGAAATACAGGCATTACTCACCCGCGGGGTGACTCATCTGGAGAGGCTGAGGAGCCATCCTGGGGCCTGTGAGTCAGCAGGGCTGGTGCGCTCTGCAGCTCACACCTACAGGGAGTGGAAGCGCATCTCAGTGCTGTTTGTGGAAACCCAGGGAGCCCTGCACGGGTGGCCCTGATGGCTGATTCAGGAGATTACTGGGAATTGAGAGAGGGAAAGGATGTTGTCACTGGCAGAAGAAGGAGAGGACTTGTGTAACGAGAGGGTGGCCACTGCGATCAGATGTGGGAGTTGAGCCTGAGACCTCCCACGGTGAGAACATAACCCTCAGTGAATGGAAGCCAAGAAGACATTGGCACCCAAAGGAGGGCAGGCACAGCAGGGAGCAGAGGAAAAGCCATAGAGGTGCTGTCTCTTCTTCGTAGGGCAGAAAGCGAGCTGCATGTGGGGAGTGCACACGCTGTGAACTTCCCTGCGGTGCTGACCTTGTGCTCAAGCATGTCATGAGCTTGCATGGCCTCAGCATCCTCAGGATGCTCAGAAATAGCCTCTCTCTACCTGTTACTGTAGGCTGTTGATTCTCAAGCATTAGATCATCACTCACAGGAGCTCGGGGAGCCTGCCCCCATCCGATTAGCATTTCACACCGACAGGTCAGAGCACATTTTGCTTACCAATATAATCAGTCACTGCAAAGAGCAAACACCCGATAGAGCGAGGCAGATAGGGCATGCAAAAGTTATGTGTGGAACTGGTAGGAACTGTATGCAAATGTGAAGGCAGACTAGAAATAAACCCAAATGTAAAATGAAGAAGCAAAGGCAGGCACAGGCAAAAGGGAAGCGTCATGTTGTTTTATTTTGTAAAGGGATAATAGAGAACTGAGGGGTAGGAATGTTGTAGGACTTGTGGATGAATTTCATTCAAGGCTGGGTCATCTGCAGGTGGACACTGGATGAGAGTCAGCTTGGGGACAGGAGTGCAGCTGGGGCACCCTATCCCTCTGTTATTTTCTTAATAAATACTTTAAAATATCCTCCTCTAGCTGAAACAGATGGCTACGATCACACCATTTCATCTTAATCTGAATAAGGAAAAACTTGTTTCCTGGCTTCATGACACTCAAGCTGTTTCTCTTAGTCTTTTCCCCAGGGAAAAGCCCCCCCAAACCTCATACCTTTGACATTCTCAGGGTCTTTACTCGGTGGGCCACACTAACTCATGATAAAGTTTCCTAAGTGTCCCCAACGATTCAGATAGGCTAATCTACATCCCCTATTCTGCCTTATTCCAACAGATGTCCTATGCTCTTTCATAGATGGTACTGTGCTGTGGGTTAGGCTTAACAGGGTGTAAAGCCCTCCTAGGTAATCATTTGTGGATCGGTTTGATCCTGCCAGGTCCAACTTGCACTCATTCCACTCTGCTGAGCAAAGCTGAAGCGATGCTGTGATGCACAGCATGCTTGGTCACTCTCACACTCTGAGAGCCCTGCAGTTCAGCTCCACCTTCAGCCAGGCTCTGCTACTTTGCAGGATGGCCGGGATGATATGAGGGCATAGCCCCAAACCCCAGACGGAGCATTGTCTGGAGGAGGATTCACCCCAGCACCCTGCAGTCAGAAGACTATAGGGTACCTCTGGGTTATGGTGCCTTGGTCTTTCCTTCTCCTGGCCACAGCATCCAGCTCTCTTGCCTCCTTTGCAGTGAAGACTGTTTCTAAACCTGCAGAATTAGTCTCCAAAAGGGTTGGCTCACAGCCTGTTGCATAGAGGAGATAAAGTTAGATGATCCTTTATGTGCTGTGAAACGCTCCATGAAACTTTGTAGGGGATAGAACCTCAACCACCTTTAAATAGACTCCTTGTGACCGCCCAGGGTCTGCGTTTCTCATTACGACTGCTTTTGGTTTTGACGAGCAAGGGATTCTTGGAAAGCGACTTCTTGCCTGTGTTTAAATGCCTCCTTCCCTTCTCCATTACACTGTGTCTTGGCTGTCGTGGTGACACCTTTGTGGGACTCTTGGTAACCTCAGAGCAGTTGGTTTGGTTCCTAGAACAACTATACCTTGCTGGGTTCCCTTCTTTGGTGCCTTGGCTCCTGTCCACGTTGGCAGGAGATGATGGCTTCACACAAACCCCATCTGAGTCAGAGGAGTGGTGGCTGGCTGGATGCAGGGGTAAAAGTGTGAAGCCGTTTGTCATGCTTCTTGCAATGGAGAGGGAAAGACCCATCAGCTGCTGCCAAAGCACAGGGTAGGGGTTTCTGGTGGTGTTTTTCAGAGGGCAGTTAGCAACCTGAGGAGATGTTAAGTGGAAAGGAAAGACCTGATACATGAAAAGAAGCAGCAGAGTAAAGCTCTGCTGGTGGAAGTGGAAGGGTGCAGGCTTCCTCCAGACCATTTGTCAGCCTGGGAGCTATGGACTGCTTCCAAGAGGTCCAAGACTGGTAGCTAAGGATTGAACACTGCTAGGTTTTAGTTTGCTTTGTGGAAGTCTGCTGCACAGTTGGAAAATGTAATTAGGTCCTTGTGCTGTAAACTGGGCTGCACGCATGCTGCTCCAGGCTGAGATTAGCAGGAGAATCTGGGAACAGCTTAGGCACAGGCTACGCTGCAGAGGAAACGTGCTTGCTGCGAGTCTAATAGGAGAAGATTCATCCCAAAAGCCACCTTCTCCTGACCCCAACCATTTCTTTCCCTGGCATGGCGAAGGCAATCAGAATAGTTTCTTATAAAACTGGAAAATCTCATCTATGAAGAAATATCAGAGGGAACTGCTTCCCAGGGAGGGTCCCGGAGCACTGGACCAGGCTGCCCAGGGGGGTTGTGGAGTCTCCTTCTCTGGAGACGTTCCAGACCCACCTGGCTGTGTTCCTGTGGGACTTGGTCTGGGTGATCCTGCTGTGGCAGGGGGATTGGACTGGATGATCTTTGGAAGTCCCTTCCGATCCCTAAGGATTCTATGATTCTTCTTTTCTGGGGTGGGGGAGTATTAAACCTTGAGAAAGTCCAACCAAGAACAACAGCAAAACTCCAAAGGCTGCAAAGCCAAGCACCCTGGTGACAGAAGATGCCAGAAGTCAGGCTGTTCTCATCAGTTGAGGTTTGATTTCTTTTTGACGAGATCCTACACATCTCAGCAGAAGGCCCCAGCTTCATTCAACCGGTCGGCTGGAGACAGAACCAGACAGACTGAACCATAAAGCAAACAATTCCTCTCGTGATTAAAGCACAGTGTGGGCATCCAGGAGAGGTAAATTATATTCTTGGCTTTGCTACCACCTTTTGTTTGATGTTGAGATGGGTGAGATAGTATCATAATGGAAGCGTGTGAAGTGGCTGCATTATAGTGGTGGCTTGGCAGCATGAATGATGGGCTTCTCCACTGTAGTGCTTCTGGTCTGTACTTCCCAACCTTTGTGTTCTTGCAACCCATCTTTGTCGTAACACACACTTTCCTGGAGGACCTGTTGGTTTTAGTGTCCTCAAAATACAAGAGCATCTTGCTCAGCTCACAGCAAGATCATGCCTTGCTCCACTGAGGGTGAATTGACCTGATCCACTACACACAAGAGGTAATTGTATATGAAATTAAGAGGATAACATTTTGGCATCTAGCACTGGGTTTCCAAATGAGGTCTAGGCATCTGAGTTCCTGCTGTGGTTGGTGGCATTCAGTCAATCCAGCCGGTGCAGTCAGCTTTCTCTAGAATAGCCAGGCATCAGCTGAGCACATGAACTGCGTTCACTTGGCTGTGTTGGATGGGGTCATAAATCTCTTCCCACTGAAGTGTCTCATGTCTTTGCAATGACCTAGACTCTCCTAGACCCTAGACCCAGAAGGGTCTCCCATCTGCCTGTTGTGTACAGGTTGGCTATCCTGAGGCATCTAACTGAGCAACCAAACCATAGCCTAGGTCTCTGCTCACTGTTATGGGAACCTGGACATGTAGCTCAAGGGCAGACAGAGAAACTCAGCTGCCTGTGCTTTAGGGTCTAGCTTTCAAGTTAATCACTGATCAACATCATTGAAGAAGGAAAGGTGTCCAACTGGGTGGGGAAACACAAGACATTCTTGCTAAGGGGACTGCATGGCCACTTCTCCATCAGGCTGTAAGGAAGGCATTTTGTGGGTCAAGAAGCTGATGAGGCTGACTGAAAAGACGAGTGCTGCTCCACTGCCTGGTTGCACAGTAGGGTTTTGCCACAGAACACTTGGTGACGAGGCTTCTAAAGGACTTTCACTATACAGACCCCCAGGAAAGCCACCTTGCACTCCAGGAACATCAGAACATACAATGACTGCCTGATAGATGTTAGCTGATTAAAGCGATCCACCTCAGTTAGGTCTGTTTTATCTGTCACGTTGATCAACAATTGTTTGCAGGAGGAACAGGAGAGAACGATAATAGATGGAATCATCTCGGTCCCCTTAAAACTACATGAAACCAAATCAGTGTTATAGTGGCAACTGAAGCAGACGTTGCTAATTAACAGCAGCTTAAAATACCCAGCAAAGGTCTGTAATGAAATAAATAGATCACCATTGTCTCTAGCAGTAAGGAAAGTGTTGCAGGGTGCCAGATACTCACGAGAGAGCCCTAGCAGCTCATGTTTCTTTCTAAAGCTTGCTTGCCACGATCATATTCAGTCTTCACATGTTCAGTTTCCTTCCTAAAATACAAGTCTCCTTCCAATTCCCTTCACCTCAACACAAGATAGACACTGATGTTGGAGTGGGTCCAAAGAAGAGCAACAAGGCTAGTGGAGGGCCTGGAGGACAGGTCTGATGAGGAGTGGTTGAGGGAACTGGGGTTGTTTAGCCTGGAGAAAAGGAGGCTGAGGGGAGACCTTACTGCTCTTTAAAACTACCTGAAAGGAGGTTGTAGAGAGGTGCAGGTTGGTCTCTTCTCCCTAGTCAGCAGCAACAGAGCAAGGGGAAATGGCCTCCAGTTGTNCTGCAGTTGTACCAGGGGAGGTTTAGATTGGGCACAAGGACAAATCCTTTCACTGACAGTGATCAGGGATTGGAACAGGCTGCCCAGGCTGCCCAGGCTGCCCATCCTCAGAGGTGTTCAAAAAACATCTAGATCTGGCACTGGAAAATGTGGGGTAGTGGGTATGGTGGCGTTGCGTTGATGGTTGCACTTCCAGTGGTCTCTTCCAATACTTGAATTGTTTTGAAGCACAAGGGTTTATATTTTATCTTACTGGGCATGAGTGCTGTTCTGTGGTGAGAAAGTACCCTCTGGTACCTCTGGCTCAGTGAGGAGACAAGAAGATCAAGTCTGGGTCTTGGTGCAGAGTCCAGAACTACTACTCCTTGAAACCAGTTCAAGTATAGATAGACCTGTAACACAAATCTGTGTCCCTGAATATCTTCGTGGGTACCCCCAAATAACTCTACTAGTTGCTTGGGTCTGGTCATCTTCTGATGGCTGATCTAGTAACACTCTGGCAGCTCGCTTTGGAAAAGAAAAAGGACCTAAAGAGCTCTCTCAGTAATTCATGTGCTAGTGTGGAAATGGTTCTTGGATTACTTATTTCAGACAGACAAGGGACAAAAGCAATAACAGAAGAGAATTAGTGAAGGGGGAAAAATCCAACGGGGAGATTTCACGCTGATCTGTGGACCTCACTCCCACTGGATTGCAGAGAGACCAAGACTCAGGACAACTGCCCTTGCCTAGCTAGCTGCACTGAGTCTGACAGACACAGCCCTTCCAAATACCCATCGTGGGGCTCCCCGAGCTCGGCTGTGGTCTTGCGTTTTCTCCACAGACAGCAGTTGTGCTGACCTGCATCCCAGTGAAGCTGTCCAGAAAGTCCTGGCACTGTGTTGGCTGACCCTCCAACCATCTGCTGGTAACAGCAGGAGCCTTCTGGTTGCCTTGTTGTGGGAAGCACATGGTGACATTCTTGTGAGAGGGGCTTCTGCTGAGCAATCACTCTGCAGAAGGCTGAATTTACTGGCTGTGCCTTCAAAGCTTCCACTGCAGTGCTGGAGGTAATGGGAATATACGTTCCGGCTGGCCTGCTTGCTGCTGCTTTGACATCGAGCCACGTGGGGGAGGTGTTGGAAATAGGCAAATAATACTGAATTTATAAAAAAATATTCAATAAAATCATTCTGAGTTGAAAGGGAGCAGAGCTAGGAAAGGAAATACCTCAGGCAGAGAATTACTACTACTGTATCATAGCCAGCAGCTCCTTACTATAATATTTAACACCCAGGAGAGCTGAGGGGGAGGATACTAAGAATGGGTGAGAATTTTTCAAAGGCACCCGATTTCTAGTGATGTTTCCTTGGGTGCTTATTCCCGAGGAACATTTAGTTTGATGAGGAAGGGGACGTTGTGATTATCAGAAGCACATTTACATGTCCGAGGGCAAACTGCTGAATAATTCCAGCTGGAAAGCAAAGTGTGGCAGGAAAGGGAGGTGATGCCAACCCCTACAACCAAAATCCAGAACTCTTTGCTGATGCTTTTCTTGCTAGAAGTCAAAGTCAAGTGTTTCCCTCTTGGGCAAAGGTGTCGGGAGAAGAGAAGGCAGAAGGAGGAGGCAGCTGTGTTTAGCTACTCAAAGGAGGGCTGTTGGTAAGGAATGAGCAACGGAAGATGAAATGGGCACAAGCTGCAGCAGGGGAAATTCCTTTTGGACATAAGGAAAAATGTCTTTCTCCTGAGAGCACTGAGGCACTGGAAGAGGGTGAGAAGTCCCCATCTTTGGAGACACCCAGAATTCAGTGGAGCAAGGTACCCAACTAGTGGAACAACAAGTGGAACGGCTAGGTATGAACTTGAACCTAAACCTCGTTTGATCCAGATATTGAGCTACCGACCTCCAGAGGTCCCTGGCAACTCACATTACTCTCTGAGCCTGTGAAGCTGAGACAGAGATTGAATAAAATGAGTTAAAAACAGTTCCCCCTTTCCCCCCTCATCCCCCTCCCCTCAGCACAGCTGGAGGCTGGTGTTCTTGTGCCTGCCATGCTTTTGTTGCTTTTAATACCTCTGGCCCATACAGGGCACTACTATCCTCTTCAGCTGCTTAGCTTAATCAATTGAACGAGTTTGGAGTTACTTCAGTCCCCAGTGATGCCGTTTGCATCGGTGACAGTGAAATCAATAGCACTGCAACAAGAAGCTCTCTTATTGCATTGCCAGCACTTATGAGCAGTTCTTTTGATGCCACAGGGACAGGGAAACAAATAAGACAAGAGCTTGACGAGGTACAAGGTAAGCCTACCAGCTCCCCAAGGGAGAAACAGAAGGCATTGGGAGGGTTGAAGGTGGTTGCCCAAGGGGCATGGTACATGCAGAAGGGTCTGCTCCCTCTCTCTGCTCCTATAACTCATCCTGTTGATAGGAACAGTGTATAGTGAAGTCCCAAGAGTTGAGACAGTCTATATGAGGCCAATCTATTACCCAAACCAGCATTGTGACTGTATCCAGGTCTCTTCTCCTAAAGGAGGTGCTGTGCAGGAATCCTAGAGGCATGGTTTATCTTTGGGGCTGAGAGGTTTGGGTTTATGCCACAAAACCCTTTGCATGAGGCTTGGACTCCACACCAGAGGCAGGGGAGTGAAACAGTGCACTGCAAGCGGGTGTTAACAGGTAAGGGCATTCACAGTGCTTGCCACGTGTGTGGGTAACGTGGAGCTCTGCGCCTGTTCCAGCGGGAAAGTCCATGGATGGACTCTGTTTGGCTGGAGGTCACATCCCATCCCTGCAAGCACCTGAAAAGTTAGGGAAGGGCCAGTCTGCAGAGATAAACAAAGCACTTGCTGGCATGTGTGTCTTCTTTTGCACTGGTAAAAGCCCTGTTTGAGTGGATCCAGAAGGCTTTTGCCCCAAATATTTACAATAGCCTACTAAAAGGAACTGCCAGGTGTGACCCAGGGGCTTTCTCTCCACCTCTTAGCCTGAGGGAGATCCAAAGAAATGCAAGGGAGCTGAACTGCCTGCTAGGCTGGTCTCTGCCTTGGGAAGGGATGAAAGAAAACAAACCACAGGCAGCAGATGTCCCTTACATCACATAATAGAGCCTGCTGCTGGGAGCAGCAGCAGAACCTGTAGCAGACAGACCAGCTGAAAGCTCTTCTAGGAAACAATCTTCCCACAGCTTTTGGAAAGGGCTGGAGTGACCAGCCCCTCGGCCACACACTGGGTTGTTGCATCCAGCTCAAACCTGCCTTGCTGTGATTCACCACATCTGCCTGGTCTTCACCTCAAGCAGTGATAAAAAGGGGAAAGCCGGTCTTTAGCAGTTATGGGAGGAGGATACTATTCTTCTGGAGTTTTGGACTACTCCAGTGAATCAGAGAAAGCTCTATTCCTGCTCAATGCTGCTCTTCTAGGCTTTCAGAACAAACTGTGCAAAAGCCCCTTCATTCTTGCATTTGTGCAGTCTGTCCCAGTAGGGCTTTATTGGTGGCTCTCTTAAGTTCAGAGAGTTTTCCCTGGCTTAAAAGGAGCTGGTAATTGAGTTACAGCTGCCTCTCCACAGGAAACTGCAGCATCCTGTTCCCTTTGATGTTGCTGCACGGTGGAAACATTGCCATCAATCTGGGGGAAAAAGAAGAAGAAAGAGGTGACAGTGGAACAGAACTCTGTCTCTGCTTGGTCCTGAGTCTGCTGCTGCTTGTCCTAAGGAGCAGAGAGGATCTAGCTTTGTCCTGATAAGGGCTTCCATTATCAGGGGCTATGTACTGCTCACTTTCATCGTAGCCCACACAGAGGACCCTTCACTTGGTCCTAGATAACCATTACTCTTGAAGTTTTCTTGAAGGGTCTCTCTTGCTTTCAAAATTGTGCCTTCTTTTCTGTTTCTAGAGGATAGTGAGAGCAAGGTCTTTGCGTTCAGTCCTGGCTACGCTCCCATTCCAGTTCACCGTGTTCCAAAAGCCAGGCTTTGCCACCTTGAGTGCCCATGCAGAACGGTTTGTCTGCACTTTCGTGTCGCTCGGGTCTCTCTGTGGATTTACTGACCACTGAACAGTGAAGGAGAAGACAGTGGCAAGGCTCAAACCCCAGACTTTCAAAGCAAGAAGGATGCTAGCAGACTAGACAAGCAGACAGGCAATGCTAACCATATTCCCAAGGGCTAGCCAGCTTCTTTCCTTAGGGCAAACCCAGCCCTAGGGGATGCTCAGGAAGACTGTTTCCCCCATGGGGCTGGATTTTACAAGCAGGTGTACGGAGCAGGTTTTATGACTGAAGTGTGTAACAGCTGGAGGCCCCAGCACCCCAGATGAGTAGATGTCTTGGCCCAAGATTGTTCATTACCACCAGGATTGCCAACGATGCACGATCTGCTTCAAATCAGATAAGAACATCTGCCTTCTCCCTCTGCCCTTCACTGATGACACATTAGAACTGGCTCCCAGGGTATTTTTGCCCGAGCCAAGCACTGTTTGGGTCTGCAGATAGTTTAGTCCAGCATGTTGTGAAGAGTCAGAGCTGCCGAGGCTTGGATTACTGTGGCCACAGCTGCCTGGGGTGGAGCTGGTGGAGATCTCTTCTTCATTCATCGCATGATTCCACTTCTTCTCCTCCATGGCTCCAGCAAGTGAGACAGCTTCCACCTGGCTCTAAAAGGCTTTTCCCATACATTCAACTGAGTGCAGATGGAGAACCACCATGGGATAGGTGCACGTGGACCACATGGCTATGGCTGCATGCTGTTGCTTGAACATCTTCAGACTGGCAAGGATGCTTATTTGGGGCTGTTCCTTTGACCAGGGTGTTGGGCCTCCTCATTTAAACTGTATTTCTAATGGGTTGCACTCAATGGTCCTTGGGGTCTCTTTCAACCTGGCCTGCTGTGATAGTGTGTGATACTCTGCTGCTGTGAAAGTCTGACCTGATTAATGCTTTGATAGGGATCTAAAGTGGAATGAGATGCTGAAGCATCCATGCACATGTAAACCTTTTACTTAGGAAGACTGGTTATCTGAGGAAGCCCATCTGAGCCTGGCCCATGCTTCACAAGACCCTGTGGGACATGGTGAACCATGATCTGGTGGTGGTGGAGTCACCACCAGATGAGTAGATGTGGCACTTTGGGACGTGGTCTAGTGGTCATGGAGGTGTTGGGTTAAAGGTTAGACTTGATGATGTTAGTTATCTTTTCCAATCTTGATGATGCTAGGGTTCTATGATTTCTGAGTGGGCACAGATTGTCCTCCAGCATTCTACAGAAGAGCACACAAATCCCAGAGCTGATACTCAGGAGGACAGTGAATACTGCAGGCTGTGACGTGAGGAGCTCTGTATGTGACAGGGCCAACAGAGTGGGCTCATCCGAGCTCAGTGCTTCAGCTTTGCAAGATACAGCAGAGACAGAGAGAAGCTTTGCACCAGCAGAACCCCGTGAAGAGTAGGAGCAATTTCTAAGTAATTTGGATTTCTTGAGCTTTCTGGTCAAAGTGTCACAACTGCTCAGCTAGGAGGCTGGAGGATAAAAGGCTATCGCCGTCACAAAGCAGTGTCATTCAGAGCCTGGGACTGTAGCTGAATAATCAGGCAGGGGCTGCTGAAGAGCTGTGATAGGCAGCCAGCTGACCCAGGGAGCAGCTCAGCGGGGAGGCACGTGTTGGCCTGGCAGAGTGGGTGAGCCCTTGGGAAGCTGCAGTGTTATCTCCTCCAAGATGCCTTGGCTGTGTGTACAGGACATGGCGTGCAGCCAGAGCTGGAGACTTCGTTGCCCTGAGGGGGAGCAGAGCTTTGGCAGGTCTACGTTGGCTACTCAGCAGCTGTGGGAAAGGCACGTGCTACCAGTCCGAGAGGAGACCTTTAGGGCTGAGAAGAGCCAGGGAGGGTGCGTGCATCAGATACATCTCAATGGATAACCTACACAGGTCCTCAGCATAGGATTCCATGGCAGCACGCGTCTGCCTGTGTCATTAGGTGATGAGCACAGTCCTTGGCATGGTGCTACTGGCATTTCCCAGTGATGCCCGTGCACAGTTTTGGGCTTATCACAGGCAGGAGATGTCCTTCGTGGTTATCACAGGCAGGAGACATCTCCAACAGGCAGCAGTTTCTAAAGGACAGGATCATTTTAGTGAATTAGATGCAAACTGTCCTGCTGCACCCTGTATCCTCAGAGCTGGAAAAGGAGCTCATGCCCCCCTTGCTGGCTGGTGCAGTGAGGATGGTGCCAGGGTGCAGAATCAGCTCTGACAGTCAGGGGACTCTTGGCTGTCCATCATGCTCTCAAACCTCTTCACATAATGGCCTCCTAGAGATTCCTCTGCTCCTTTACAGGCACCTCTGAACTCTCCCCTGCTTCCTCCAGTTAACACATGCACTCCCCAGCCCTGCGAGATGCCCAGGGAAGTTCAACCTAGGTGGGATCTGCACTGGGAAGCAGCAGTGGGGATCTCATCCTCTCTACCGTGATCTGCAGGAGGGGACCCTGTTCACCCTGATTGAAAAACCCTGGGTAGGGGTGCAGCCCCTCAAGAGCTTCCATCATCTGAAAACACAAGCTGCGACCTTTTCTGGTGCCACCTGGGGTTGCTTGAGAAAAAGCAGTGAAAACCTGCTGCCGGCTGCTGCTTTTCGGAGCCATCAGCGAGTTAACACTGATGAATGGTAGAGAGAATCAAATAAAAGAAGGGAATTCTGCAGGGGCGGGTGAGCAGAGGTGAACAAAGCGTTAAACCCTGGCAGAGCAGCTGCCGCTGACCTTCTGGTCCCGGCACCGCTAAACAAAGCTCCTGTTACAGCTGAACTTTAGTACCAACTTCTGCTGCTCCAGGGATCCTCGCAAAACTACGTGCCCAGCTGCATGTGGCGAGGAGGGGGCTGGGAGAGGAGCAGGGGAAGGAGGGTGGTGGAGCTATGAAGGGCATGGAGATGACTGTGTCCCCTCCCCAGGCTCTCCCAAAATCAGCCCTCTGCTGTAGCCAGGGGACTCTTCAGGCTGAAGGGTGCTTCCAGACCCAGGTTGTCAGCAACCATAAGGGATCTGGGCAACCTGGTATAGGGGAAAGTGTTCCTGTCTACAGCAAAAGAGGTTGGAACTAGAAGATCTTTGAGTCTCCTTCTCTGGAGATGTTCCAGACCCGCCTGGCTGTGCCCCTGTGTGACTTGGTCTGCGTGATCCTGCTGTGGCAGGGGGATTGGACTGGATGATCTTTCGAGGTCCCATTCGATCCCTAAAGATTCTATGATTCTATACATCACAGAATTGTTTAGGTGAGAAAAGACATTTAAGATCATTGAGTCCAACCATCAGCCTAACTGCACCAAGCCCACTGCTAAACTAAGTCCCTAAGCTCCACATTGCAACCTAAACCATTGTGTGAGTCCATCTATCCACCATACATTTTTTAATTGCCACCCAGATTTCTGGTCTCCACAGCACCCTGCAGCACTGGGTTCCATGGATAAATGATGTGGGGAAAAGCAGGGGTTTGTGTTGAAAATGGCCTTAATTGCAAGGTTTTTGAGTGCTCCTGGGTCCTCTGGAATGGGAAATAATGAGCAACTGTTTAGTATTCATTTTCCCCTCCTTATACAGGCTTTTACCACCTCTAATATCATACCCTCAGAGAATTCTTTCCTTTCAGAGAGAGAATTCAAAGCCATTCAGTCTCTACTCATAGAACCATAGAATGGATTGGGTTGGAAGGGACCTCCAAAGGTCATCTACTCCAACCTCCCCTACAACGAGCAGGGACATCTCTAACTGGAATAACTTGAGAAAGGTCCATAGCTCACACTCACACTGGGCATCCTTGCTGCCCTCCAGCATTCATTCCACAGCAACCAGGACCTGAGGCACTTCCCAGCAGTGTTTTTCTTACAGGTATGGTCCAGGAACATAAAGATAAGTAAGAAATGTTTCCAACCGATGGCAGTTCTCATCCCCCATTGGGGATGATGCTGGAATTACATCCCACAGGAAAAAATGCACTTATTCCTGTGTGAGACTTGATAAGAAGCATGAGGCAGTCTGGACATAAGGCATCTGGAGCCTCCTCGTCTTTATTCATGCCCCCAGACTGTGAGGAAGAAAAGGATTTGTCCTGTGCAATAATAAATAAGGCTCAGCAGGCTTAGATGAGCGTGAAGACTGGTTGTGGCATGGGATAAAAACCAGGAAAAACCCAAGGAGTTTGGGTTGAAGCAGCAATAAACACGAGTCTTGGTGCTTTCTGCGTGCAGCAGAGTTCAGTTGTGCTGCCAGTTTGAACAGTACCAGCTTGAAATGTGCCCTCACCTCAGTGTTTCTACGCACACAGCTTACAGGGTGTTCAACCCCAGCTCTGGTCAGGCCCAGAGCTCGAGATAAGTCCTAGCTGCTCCTGGCCTGTTGCTGTTGCACTGACAGGCAGTTGCGACAGGAGGTGGGAACTATGCGGTTGCTGGAGGTGAACTTTGCTCCCCAAGTGTGCAGGCAGCTGAGGATGTGTCTTGGGAGGCAGGTGGGTTGGCCACCAGAGGTTTACTGAATAGCATGTGTCAATAGGGCTGTGTTTGAGGTCAACTTTAAGATCAGCTAATTATGGGTAATACTGTCTCCTGGGCCCCAGGAAAGCAGGGAGCCTGGAAGGACAGGAACTCTCTGGGAGACTCATTGGATCATCTTCTTGTTCTTCATCTTCTTCTCATCTCTTCTTGTTCCCAGAAGTTGGTTGAGCACTCAAGTCCATGCTATGCAGGCCCTTGGGAATAAAAGAGGGTGTCAGTTACCCTCTTGGATCATTCTGGGTGTGTAATGCCCTGTCTTGGCATGGCTGGGAGCTTCAAGAAAGCTATGAGGAATGGGGGATGCATACACTGCTTCTCCTACCAAGAGCTTCTCTGTGTGTTTGTGGACTGCAGTGTTTGTGGTCCTAGCTGCACTGAGGGAGGACAACCCCATATCCCATCAGCGTGCAGTCAGCAGAGGCAGCCAACAGTCTTTTGATCATATGTTCGTTAAAACCTACGTGTTATGGGTTGGACTGAACAGCCTTCTGTGGAAACCAGTCTCATGGGACAGCCTGTACCCTCCTCTAAGCAATATTAATTACTGGGGGTGGTCCTTCACCTCTTAATGGAAGCTCAGTCTCAGCTCCAAACTGGCCTGTCCCACTGGCATCCCAGCTGGGATGGAGTGGGACTATAGCTTGGAAATCACTTGGGTTGGAAAGAAGCAGTTTCCACTCTGCAGGGAGAGTTTGTGGTTGCTGCTATAAAGTCACATGCAGAGGAGATCACACGGGAACCTGGAGGCTATGTGGCAACTCCTTTCCCTGTCAGGACACCTACAAACGTCTTCTCTCCTCAAGATGGATGGCAGTGGCTCTGTAACTTTGCCAGGGCTGCCAGCTGAGTCACATAATCCCTGCGTCTTTGCCCCAGTTCCTGGGATTCCATTCATCCTCGCCTTTCATTTTGAAAACTTGTGGAGCTGATGGTTGCTGGGGAAGGCTTTCCAGTCTCCTGCATGGTGCAGGAGTAACTGGGAAGCTTAATACCCCAACTTTTATGCTAGAAGCTGACACTTCTTGGATTCAGAAACCTTCTTGGATTCAGAAACCTGCCAAGGGTGGGTGTGTGAGGAGGTGGGCAGCAGCACTGGTGCCTTTGGCAGCAACACTGACAGTGTTAACAGAGCCACCGTGGTCCAGGGCTTCATTTCATAGTTGCTCTGTGATAGCAACTCATCCTGGAGAAAGGTCTCCTCTAGGTGCTGTAGAGGTGTGAGACCACTCAGCCCCAAGATGCTCCTGATGCAAGTACAAGGGGTTTTTATTGCAAGCTCAGCCCTTGTCGCCTGGGTCATCAAAGCCAGTGACCAGACGTCAGTGGCTGGCATGCAATTAGCTGTGCAACTCCTAGAGACGCTGGGGACCTGGTAGTGGTGGTAGCCACGCTACTCCTTCAGGTATTGTGTTTAGAGAAAGCACAGTGTAAGCAGAGGTAGAGCAGACATTTAGAGAGGTGCCCGGAGCACGCTGAGCCTTTTCTCCATGGGTGCCTGTCAGGAGAAATTGCTGCAGCTGTCTGGAGATTTCTTCTTGCCTCCCCCTGCTAGATCCGTGTGTAACTGGTGACAGACTGGTATGCAGGGTTCATGTGTACCTGGGATAGAGTGGGAGTCATCTTGGCATGCTTGGAGCTCACATACATCATCCCAGGTCAGGAGAATCTGCAAGCTTGGTTGCACCACTGCCAGCGTTTGTCAGGAGCTGAAATCGTGGTACTGGTGGCAGTGGTGGCCAAGTTTCCAATCTGGTCGACGCTGAGGAAAGCTGCCAGGACTTAGTCCTCATCCAAGACCTCTGGGAACGAGCCTGGGGACTGGCTCATCCTTGTTTCACACCACCCACAAGCCACCCCACGCTCTTAGCACTCCCCTTCCTCTCCTTGGGCAGGCAAATCCAGCAGGAGACTGTGCAGCAACAGGAACTAGATCCTGGGGTCTCCCTGCCTGGTAAAGTTGGCACGAGGGGCACTGCCAGCTTCCCAGGACCATCAGTGTAAATCGAAAAATGGCTTTGGAGGCTGCCAGACAGCCCCGTGGTGCTCTGCCTGTCCTAAGCACCATGTTTCGGGGTTGTTGTATTTCAGTCTCCTAAATCAATAGCCTGCTGCACTGGGCGGTGCAGCCTGGGCTTAAAGAGGAGGGAGAAAACCAGACCCAAAAGCCAAACCTCCAGCCTTTGCAGTCACTTTGGACCTCATGAATTACGAGGATTGCAGCAGAGAGGATGGGGAGAGCAGAGGTCCGTAGCGATTCCCTACCCCCAGCATATGGCTAATTAAAATTTCTAATTAAGGCACCGTGGGGGTGAAGAAAGGAAGCTCTTGGCCAAAAGTCCCCTCCTTTTTCTGTATTTCCTTCCATAGCTTTATAAATTCTCCCCCCTAAATTAACTAATTAATATCACCTAATCAGTTAATGGAATTAGCTAATTAGATTGCTTAATGGAATTTCTGAAGAGAAGATTTAGAAGCTCTTAAGGAGACTTTAATCACTTTTTATCTGGGAAGCTGGGCACCAGCTCCCGCATCCATTCAGCAACTTAGAGCCACTGCTGCTATCAGCAGAGCGTTTCTGGAAACCCCTGATTGCGTTTCACCCTGCTCCAGAGTCACACCTCCAGTCACCCAGGCTTCAGAGGTCCTCCAGAGGTGTTGGGTGAGCTTCTGCCTCACTGCGGGCGCTGCAGACGTGCACTGTTTGCAACCAGCAGCAGAGATAAGGGTCTCCAAGGAGCACAGGGCAGCTCTAGCAAGTGGTTATTTGATTAAGCCTGGCCACTGAGGAGGGGGGAGCATGGGGCTGGGTGTTTCCTCAGCTTAGTGCTCAGGTCCCTTGATGGACTTTGAGGAGTGTGTATTGTTTGTAAGGCTTGTACCCCCTGGCATATGAGATTCATGAGAGCAATAGTAATATCACCCCTCTCATTTCTCCATGGAGATTTCTTAGCCTGCCAGGTGGATTTCTGTCGTACTCTCCTGACAATGGCAAAGTTTGTTTCACTAAGAGAACCAAAACTCTTCTGGGAAATTAAACTTCAAACAGTGAAATAGGCTGATAGAACTTAAGGACTGCTGGATCAGCCCATCCCTACTGGCAGCTACAGGCACAGAGAAAAGCTGTAAACCAGGGAAAAGGTAGATGTAATATTTCCAGAAGACACCTCGAGGCTTTAGCTCTAATAACCCCAGATGGATTTTTGGGGGGAAACTTGCTTAATTCCTCCAGGAGCCCTTGTGCACTTCCAGCATCCATGAGATCCTGCAGCAAGGAGAGCCGCAGCTCAACTGCCTGTTGGCTAATGAACCACATCCTTCTGTTTGTTTAAGCCATCTGCCTGTTAGTTTTACTTGTTGGTCTCTAATTCCTGGACTGGTGGAGATCGTGGACACCTGGTCATTGCTTATCTTCTTTGAGCCGCTGAGGAGCTTTTGGACACCGTGTCCCTGCTCCTTCCCCAGTGACTTTGAAAGACAGACAAGTTCTGGGTTGTTTGATCATCGCACGCTGTGTAATGCACTGGACATTCCATAACTGAGCTATATCGGTCCATTCCAGCTGTTTCATATTCAGAAACCATTTGTGATGGCCAGCTTGATGGAAACTCCTGAAAAGCACGGCATTGTGTGATCCTTTTGCAGAGAGGGAGAGAGGGATGTGAGCGTAGAGGTACAGTGAACACAGCAGGAGTGTGGATAGAGACTTTAGCTCAGATGCAAACCTCTAAGTAGTGTTTCCTATTTGCACAGGCTCTCTAAGGAGAGAAAATAAGATTTCTTTTCTTATTTAAAACTCTCCTGAAACCCAATACTCCCTGCAGGGTTGGCTTTGCTGCTGAGGTTTGGCTAAGGGTTTGTATTCTGTCCCAGTGTAGAATGGTTAACACTGAGAAGCTGCACTAACCCTCTCCTGGAGACTCCTCCAGTGTGTCCGTTTCCACTCCTGGGCTCCCTGACTACACCAACATTTTCTGGCTTCCAAAAGTGCAAACTTCTATTACCTTTCCCCTAGTCGGGTCACTCGCAAAGCTGTGTAAACAAATGACCTGTAGCCATAATCTTCCTCAGTTGCCCTTATTGATTTCACTCTCTCTGTCTGCCAAATATTAGCAGGCTTTCCTTCGGAAACGGAGACACTTCGGGGTGCTCCTTACCTGGAGTGGGTCAGGGGAGACTGAAACCCGGCTGCTGGGGTCTTACGGTCCTAGGTTGGGGTTGAGGAAGCGCACTGGTTCTGGCTGGGATAGAGTTAATGTTTTTCATAGTTGCCTGTGTGGTGCTGTGTTTTGGATTTGAGCTGAAAACAGTGCTGATAACGTGCCAGTATTTTAGCTGTTGCTGAGCAGAGCTCACACAGCCTCAAGGCCTTTTCTGCTCCTTATCCCACCCCACCAGCGGGCTGACTGGGGTGCACAAGGAGCTGGGAGGAGACACAGATGGGACAGCTTACCCCAGCTGACCAAAGGGACATTCCACACCATACAACATCAGCATCAGCAATGAAAACTGGGAAAGGAGGAGGACTGAGGGGATTATTAGAGTCACAGTGTTTGTCTTCCCAGGTCTCATGATGAAAGCTCTGCTTTCCTGGTGGTAGCTGAACATCTGCTTGCCAGTGGGAAGCGATCAATGAATTCCTTGTTTTGCTTTTGCTTTACCTGTTTTTATCTCATAGCACAAGTTTTCTCACTTTTACCCTTCCAAATCTTCTCCTTCTATCCCACCAAGGAGGAATGAGGGAGTGGCTGTGTGGAGCCAAGCTGCTGCCCAGGGTTAAACCACACCAGGAAGACAACAACCGTGCTGATACCAGTCAATAAAACTTCTTCAAGGAATAGCATCAGCATCACATGTGATATCATATCGTGACATTTCGACTCTGCAAGTGTGCCCCGTGCACTGTCAAGGCGACAACAATGAGGTGGGCCAGTTGAAAGATGCATCTTGAAAGCCATTCATGCCATGGCTCCAAGGAGTAGAGCTGTTGTTGAGTGGTTTCCCCAGCTGTTACAAGGTCTTGCTCCACTGCTGTTTAAGGATTTCTTTAAGTCATCTGGCAGTGATACAGAAGGTACAGAGGTGAGGAACCTTGCGTGGCATTATGGATGACACAGAGATTTGCAGGCTAGCAAATAAGGAAGGCAGGGGTTACTTACACAGAGAGATATGGATCACGCGCTTAACTGGTCGTGGTTCAGCAGGATGCTTTTAGTCCAGCTAAATTGAAGGGAATCCCTCTGGGAGTGATGAATGGAAGGCTGTGCTTACAGAAAAGCGAGCTCTATGTTTGAAAGCAGTGTCTTGAGGAACGACTTCAGGGTCATCTGTGATAACCTCTCAAGATGAGTTCTCCCTGCAATGCCATAGGGGAAAAAAACCCAGATATAATCTTCACATCGGTTAAATAGGTGGGTAGTGTCATCTGGGATACAGAAACCAGTCTGGAGAGATGTGCTGAGTCCAGACACGTTGGTGAAGGATTGTTCAGAGAGACAGCTAGAGCTGGAAATCAGAAGAAATTCTGTCTCCAACAAGATCGCAGCTTCCTAAGGCTGGAAAAACCCAAACGTGTGGAGAGCAGTGTCAGACTAGGGTCTCCCCAGAGAGGCTGCTGAGCTGATGTTGTAGCTCATCTTCGAGGAGACCACATGCAGGAGTGATGGACTTCTGGATGAGTGAGGCTCTGCCTGTGAAACCTCATTTTCCCCACTTCTTTTCAGGTTTCACCCACAGCAAGATAAACCTGATGACCTCCAGGGTGTCATGGAGCGTGGCAGGAAGAATTCTGGGTGTCCTAAGGAGAAACCAGTTTGTGACTTGCTGGCCATGCAGGAAGCCTCTTAGATGACCCAGTGCTCCCTCACCCCAGAGATTCCTGCTGCCCGTGTGTGGGCGCAGAGATCTGTGGGCTCACGTGCCCATGAGTGTGCAGCTATGCGTCCCCAGGGTGCTCAGCCCCACCACTGCTGCCCAGGGCAGCACCATCACTCCTCTCCCCACTCACCCAGACGGAACATATATTTTTTATCCCTCCCGTTCCTTTGCCCTTCAAATCCTTTGAAGCACAGAATCTGTACAAGCGGGAGCCGGTTGCCTTTTGCTTCCCCCGCAAAACAAAAGGAGAGGCAAGGGGGAGAGAGAGAGAGGATTGTACATATATAAAGAACAAGCTCCAGAAGAACAACCTGGGAGCTGACAGCTCAGACAGGGTCTCCCTGGGGGAAAGGAAGGCGTTGTATTAACCGTGGTACACTAAGGAGCCTCGCACATGCATCACCTTCCAGAATGGTTTTAAAAGTTCATTAACTTCCAGTGGAAAGTTGTGGCTGCATCAGTTGCCTTCGAGCCATTTTCGCCGACTCCTGGCCCTGGCTGGGGAATACTTTGTTGATTTAGACGGGTCTATTAGAAAGTGTAAGTCTGCTGGGATATATAAAAGGCAAAGCTTCACTCTCCTGAACATTTCCTTAGTGCAGCACTTTAAAAATTGCACGGGAAGCAGCCTTTGAATGCCTTGCTGCTTTTTAACTGCTGGACTTTCAGCTTGAATGTTTCAACTTGGTTAGTAACCTGTAAATGACACCAATAAAAAGGAATCTGAATGCAGAGGGAGGAGAGCAGGGAAAAGATGAGATGCATCCAGCACTTCTGCTGCTTCTGGGAATTTGTTTCTCACCAGTAAGAAAAAACACCTGGCGTCCAGTGAGGACCGCGTGCTGGAAAATTGGATGTGACCTGCTTACCCGAGGGAAGAGCCTTCTGGGGTGGGGGCAAAAGAAGCCTAGATTTATGCTATCAGAGTAGGGATAATAGGATAATAGAAGGGTGAAATGTTTTAGGTTAATAGCGGGGTGAAATGTTTTACTTCTCTTTGCTTTTTAGAGGTGGCCTCCAAAACCAGTGCTCCCAGAGCTTCAGGTGGGGATGGAGCATCCCTGGGGGTGCAGCTGGACCTGGGGATGCTCACAGCTTGCCCTGCTGTGTCCTGAGCTCTGCTTTTGCTGTCACACAAATGGCTTTTGCTAATGTTCCTGGGGCTGATGGAAAAAGTCTTGGGCAATCAGGCAATGCCTCTCCTAAACACGTGCCCTTGTGAAACTGTTAACTAGGGCCAGCTTTTGAGGAGATAAAAATGGACCCCTCTTTCCCTCCCCATTAAAAACATGTATATTTCCTATTTCCATTCCTATTTCTTTCCTCACCCTGACCACCAAAAATTCCTCAGACCCTGCATTTTCCATTTCTCCCATTCCCTTTTCCTCCAATCTGACTCTTGCAACGAAAGAGGTGGAAAACAAGGAAGGAGCTTTGGTCTTTATTTGAAAGCAAGAAAGAACAACACAAACTCCAGTGCTAAATGTATTTCATGCATCTATCCTTTCCTTTTCCTTTTCCTTCTCAATCAGACCAAACGCTGCTCGGTGCCCAAAGCTGAGCTGCTGTGTTTTTGTGTCTCTGACACACTCTGTGAAGCCTAATACATATTTATTTAAAATATTACTGCAGATGAGTGAGCACTGCCTGGCTGATAAGCTTGTTCATCAGAGACTTTGCTGCACGTTGTCTTCCGTTGCTCTCCGAGCCTCGTTGGAAGGAGGAATGGACTGGAGAGTAGAGGGTTGCTTCCTACCCTATAGGAATTTTTTAATCACCGTTTTGACAGAGAACAAGTTCAACTGGCTCTTCAGCCACAGACTGTAAGGTCATTGCTATCAGAGACCATAAAGAAGATACAAAAATGAGGTAATAAAGTCTATGGGCTGTGTATGTCTGGCAATTTAACATTATTCTTGTAACCCTGTGAGTCACCTGTGACTAATTTAAAAATGCTGATGCACTTAGATGAAAGCCACAGTAAACCACCTAAATCAGAGTCTGAGAGCAGTAAACACTGGGGGTGGGGAGGAGGACGCAGACGAGGAATGGATCCAGGCTTTTATCTGAAAAGATGCAGTCAAGATGTGCCTCAGCCCGTGGTTTGCAGATCTGGAGAAGGATCCTAATGTGCTTCTCACCCACTGCGTGCCTGCGCAGTGCTCGAGTGCTCTCCCATCACAGCAGGTCAAATTCAAAGGGTTTTAAGTAGGCAGCAGTTTCCAGGGGTGAAAACCACTCCTGGGGGGTGCAGGTCCTAGCTTCACACTGTGGAGGTCCCTGGGTAGATAATCCCTGGGCAGCTAATCCCTGGGCAGCATCCCTCCAGCTGCTTGCCAAAGCTGTTTTAGCACAAGAGAATGGGAGGACAGAGGCTTGAGCTGCTGATTCTGCTGTGCTGCATCCAAGAGGCACTGCCTGTGTGGGATTTTGAGTATCGCACTTCTGGGTTCTTTTACCCCTGTGCCCTTTACCAGCAGCAGTTTGTTTGCTCTTCTGCAAAAGTTGCTGGAGGTGGAGAAATCTTTCCTCACAGGTAGACAGCATTTTCAGCCGAGTTACTCAAGCAGACAGGTGTCAGAGGTGCACAGCCAGGCATGGGTGCTGTCTGCAAGGGTGCCCCTGTGAGCTCTGTGCTCTTTTGCTGTGAGGACTGAGCTCTCAGGCAGGTCACAGTGTCATTTCCATAGAATCATAGAATGGATTGGGTTGGAAGGGCTCTCCAAAGGCCATCCAGTCCAACCCCCCTACAACAAGCAGGGCCATCTCTAACTGGAACAGATTGCCCAGAGCCCCATCCAGCCTGAGCTTGGATGGCTCCAGGGATGGAGTCTCCACCACCTCTCCAGGCAGCCTGTTCCAGGGATCCCCCACCCTCAGATTCAGCAACTCTTTCTTGCTGTCCAGCATCAATCTGCCTTCTCCAGCTTAAACTCATGACCCCTCATCCTATCACTCCCTGCCTTTGCAGACAGTCTTCCCCAGCCTTCTGACTGCCCCTTTCAGGGACTGGAAGGAATTTTCTCCTTAGTGAAACCAATTCCAATCAGCTCAGCCCCACAAACCCCTGTTTGTCCCTATCCCCCCTCAAGCTGTACATTCCCACTCCTTGCCTGGCACAGCTCTCCATGGGCTGAGTTGCTTGACGGAAATGAACCAGTGTGAAATGATTTGTTCGTTTGGGATGTTTTCTGATGGCTTAGCTCTCCAAACCAGCTGCTCACTCAGGGAGCTGGGGTACCTCCAGCGAGATGATGGAAATGCCCAGGCAGGACTGGAGTGGAGGGTGGGGTCCCCAGCAATGCCAGTGAGTTAAAGATTCAGGGAATGTCCTGCATCTGGAGAGACTTCTGTCTTCCTCATCTCCCCTGTCCCATGCGGGGATGAAATGAGGTCTTCCACAAGCTGGTGCTGGTGAAGAACAGGAGTCGGAGGGGCATTTTTAGCCCCTCCTGGTACATGTAGTACCAGTGATTTTCTACTTCCAAAGTCAAAATGTCCAGAGTAGCTCTAATCCAGAGGCAAATATTTCCCCTAATAACATGTGAATTAGCACTGGCTCTCAGGAGCTGAATTCTAGAGCAGTCTTTGCGGGGCAATGAGGTGAATTCCCACTGTGGAAAGCAGGCCAGGAAAAGAGAACGGATGCATAATCACAGGGGTTGGGGACACTTGGAGGAAACAGTGGTGGTCGATAGATATTGATCCCCCTCTTTAGTGTTTTCAGCCACTGCAGGCTGGAATGAGTCTTTTGTTCCTCTTGGAAAGGTGCGGGAGGAGGGTTGTGCGTGGTGACCCCAGGAGCAGATGGGCCAGAGGGGGTTTTGTGTGCTGTCTGGCACAGCAAAGGCTAGCCCATGGAGGGGGGAAGGGATGCTCCCACACTCACAGATCCCCTCTTTTCTGTTGAATTCTCAGCAGAGCAACCTCACGCAGCATTAACCGGGGCTCCGCTGGCATGGCACAGCCTGTGCCTCTTGTTCTGGGAGCCAGGCCATTCTGGCTGGGGGTAACAGGGAAGCTCTGCTCTGGTCTGCTTTGTGCGGCTCATAAGTCTGCTCTGGGCCTCAGAGTGGTTCTGAATGACCTAGTGCAGGACCCACAACTTTGGGGGGTTTCTGTAGAAGAGAGAGGGATGATGGACTGATGGGCGACATAGCTGCAGAGTCCCTCAGAAAAGATGCTGGAGGATGAGCTGTCAGAGCTATGATGAGCTATCAGAGCCATCAGAGTCAAGAGACTCTGGTAGGAAGGGAGTGGACCTGTGTTAGAGGCCAGATTGGTTCTCCTGACCTCAGGAGACAAGGTGATCATCTGACAAAACATCCTCCCTTATTCACTCCTTGCTTGATGCAGCCATCAGACCCATCATGCCACCTCCAGACTGGGAATCTGGAAATACCAGTTGGTTTCCAGTATGATTTCAGGTGAGTCACCCCGCTCCTTCATGCTGCCCTTTCCCCTCAGTGCCTTGTGCTGTGAGCTCTCTGCTGGCAGCGCTCACACGTTGTCCAGCACAAAGAGACTCCAGAACCCACCGTGACCCCCATCTCTCAGTGCAGTGCAGGTAGTGAGGATTTATTTCATTAGGCAGCCTTCACTCGGTGTCTTCTTCCTCTGGGGATGGAATTCTGCCCCTATCCAAGCCTGCAGTGTTTGGCTTCACTACGACACGACGTCAAAAGAGATGACTTGAGGCCAACCCCACCTGAGCATCTTCACAGGATAACAGAGTCTGACATAAGGCTTGAGCGTTTCTGACAGAAGCGATAACGTTTTCAGTTAAACCCACAACATTTACAAATGGTGATTGGAAAGGGAGAGAGAGGGGGGGGAAGGAACAAGCTGCTTGATGAGACTTGGTGAAAAACAGGAGGGTGTCACGGAAAGTCATGGTTTTGAGAGGAAACTTATGCTTTGCTAGAACCCCGTCGCTCAGGAAGAAAGAGCTCCTGGTTGCAAGACATCGCCTGACCCTCTCTGCTCCTCCCTGAATCCCAACAAGATATGAAGTGCTGTGCTGAAGCAGAGACAGAGGGGCCACGCGGATTCCAAGCAGCTTCCCACCACACAGACTCTCTCTCTTCTCTCTCACTTTTGATTTCTTCGCTTTGTAAGTTATATTTTGAGCAATGGAGGCAGACCCTAGGAGCGAAATTGCCCAGTGAGTGACTTCCTGACACATAATCAATGGTCTCCCCGCTGACTGCAGACTAGCTGTGTTAATATGGCTGTGAAGTCCTTCAATTTATGCGGCAGGGCAGCAGCATCTCTAAACCTGGAGCTGGCTGGTGATAACAGAGGGAGCAGAGGAACTGAAGGCAGCCCACTCTTCCTCGAAGTAACTTATCATTCAGTCTATATTCATGGATTAGCCCGTGCTGGGTTTTTCAGCCTCTGTTTAGCTTGCAGCCTGTTTTTTTTTGACTCAGGATGTGTGAAAAACAGTGTTTGGTAGGAAAATGTTAAGCGGGGTGTTGTAACGAGTGGCTGCTAGATCGTATTTATTGATGGCATTTTATAGAAGGAAAAACCTGATGGAACTCTGTGGGTCAAACTCTTTTCCTTTTTGCTGGGTAAGTGGCTTCCTGAAGCCTCTAAAAATCATAAGAATCCTTAGGGATCAGAAGGGACCTCAAAGGATCATCCAGTCCAATCCCCCTGCCACAGCAGGATCACCGAGACCCAGTGGCACAGGAACACAGCCAGGAGGGCTGGAACGGCTGCAGAGAAGGAAACTCCACAACCCCCCTGGGCAGCCTGGTCCAGTGCTCCGGGACCCTCCCTGGGAAGAAGGTCCCGCTGATACTGATAGGGAACCTCCTCTGTTCCAGCTGGCACCCAGTGCCCCTTGTCCTATCCCCAGATGACCTTGAGCAGAGCCTGGCTCCATCCCCTGACACCCACCCCTCACAGATTTATAGACATGAATGAGGTCCCCCCTCAGCCTCCTCTTCTCCAAGCTCAAGAGACCCAGCTCCCTCAGCCTTTCCTCATCAGGGAGATGTTTATCCTGTTCACAGGCATCACCCAGCGTTAAAGAAGGACAATGTGGGAAACCTTTTTGCTATGATTAAACCACACCAGAGATGCTATCACAGCCCTGTGAGGAAGAAACCTTCTTAGGTCATAAATGTGGTCTGGGCTGAGCAGTGGAGAACTGAAATACTCGCCTTTGGGACAGAGGCACCTAGATGGGAAGCAGGCAAGGAGCTGGAATAAACCAGCTTGCCAGGCTGAGACACCAGTTGGCTGCGGCAAGAGGATGGCAGCAGCTGTGGTTGTCCAAGACAGCTTTGATTTCCTCTCATCTTTCCTTGACACCCTCAGCAGACCATGGGAAGGATTAGTTTGCCCTTTGCAAGCAGCCAAGCTGTGCCCCCGTGTTCTGCTCTTTAGCAACGGCAGTCAGAGCATCTCTCTGCCAAGACTTTTAGCCTTTGTTCCCTTGGTTTTTTTTCCCCTGCTCCTTGGTTATTTGTCTGCTTCAAGAGGTTTAGGTGGAGAGGGAGTTCCACCAAAGGAGGTGAGCTGAGCACCCCTCATCTGTGCAAAGTGTCCCGGGTTACAGCCCCCAGTGCAGCTGGAGCTCGGACTAGATTAAAGAAAAATATTAGGGGGATTTTTAATTTCCCTGTGTGGAGCTGAGAGATGAAGAGCCACCATGAGAGAAGTTTGCCAGGGGCAGTGAGTAGATGAGAATGTCAAGCCCAGTGAGAAACTACTGAGAAGTACTGGAGCAGCATTTTTATTCGAAAGGAGTTCTCATCTCCAGCACTCAATGCTCCGGGCACCGAGCTGGAGTACAAAATGAGATCCCCAGGGTCCTGCCAACAGGACAACATCTGAAGAGCCCCACTCAATTACAGCCGTACGGCTGTTGTCACTCCCAATCTCCCCGTGTTCTCTGCGTGAGGGGAATGAAACATGAGGATGGGGGCTCTGCTGCCGCTGCAAGGTGGGGAAGAGTGTTTCTTAGAGCGCTGTCTGGTATTTCCTGAAGCTGCAGCTAATGTCACCCTCTCTTTGCTCAGCTTGCTGTGTTATCCATCACCTTACAGCAGCTACAGCAAGGACACCGGGTTCTGTCTCCTGGGCACTGGGTTGGTCTCACTTGGCTTTTCACAAAGCTTCTAGTCCTGAGGAAGAATGATTTTTCAAAAGCACTGACATACCTCAGATCCTAAATGCCATCTAACAGCAGGGCTTAGGAAGAGGAACACTATTTTGGGTAGAATTCAAAGGGAATCGGTTAAATCAAGGCCCTGCACAGAAAGGCTGGACATCCCTGCAGTCCCTGCCTGCAGGCATTCCCGTGGCTACTCTAGACCTTCACAGTCAACATCACAAGAGGAATCAGTGCGGATAGTGCCAGCTTCCATGCTTTAAGCTTTGTCAGAGGACACAGTCCATGTGATGCATTCCCATTACCTTATGTGAGCTAAGAGCATCCTCTTGCCCAAGCTCCTGCAGATAGATGATCTTTCGAGGTCCCTTCCAATCCCTAACATTCTGTGATTCCCTGATTCCCTTCCTAGCATCCCCGGTTAACCAAGCCCAAAGCAGAAGGAAAAACCCCAGACAGTTTTGACATGACTTTTCAACTCACAGATTCTTTTAATTCTTCACTGAAAAAAACCCCAAAAGTTCTCAAAACTTAAAAAAATAGGTATTTTTAGTGTCCTCCACTGTATATATATATATCCATGAACATAATGTTTGCTGATTTCAAACAGATTTGGCAGCAGGAGAAGCATCCCAGAGAGGCATCCAAATGTTCTGAGGAAAACGAAGTCTCAGCTAAGGAAGAGGCACTGGTGAAGCTCCTAATACGAGCCCCAAGGGGAAACAGGGCTCACCTTTGCAGATACCATCTTTCAAGCCTACCTCCTTCTCCCACACCAAAATCCTGCGACACAGATGCCAAGGAAGCCAGGTTTCCTCCATTTCTGCTCCCTGCCAAACGTTCCGGGAGTGTCTGGCTAACACTTGGGGTTTTAGAGGCTGAAAATAAGCTGGAGGATCAAACCCCTGTTGCACATCAAACTGCCAGAGTGCTTTGGTGCGGCTCAGTCCTCCTCACTGCATTGGTTAACTTGAATTAGCTGGTTCGGGAATGACGCCTTTTATCTGGCTGTCACATGCGTGACAACGGCAAGGAGAACAGCAGAAGAATAAAGGTCTTTGATGGGGGTTTATGAAGATCATGTGTCTTAATTCTGCAGGGGTGGAAGTGTGTGCTCAGAGGGTCTATGGGAAAAGGTACTTGGCAGGTAGCTGTAAGTGCCAATACCTGGAGGAAAGAAACAGCATCTAAGGACCCAGATACAAATTCACTGAGTGTTCGTGCCCAGAACCACAGTAATCCCGGTTGGAAAGGATCTCCTAGATCCCCCAGTCCAACCATCCCCACACCAACACAACCCCTCAGTCCCTGAGAGACTGACAAACACAACCTGACCCCCTCCCTGCTGCCACTCGAGCAGGGTGCGAAGCACCACGGCTACACGGTTCTTCAACACCTCCAGGCAGGGGGACTCCACCACCTCCCTGGGAAGGCCCTACCAGTGCCCAACCACTCTGGCTGCAGAGAATCTCTGCCTCAGATCCAGTCTGACCCTCCCCTGCCTCAACTGCAGAGCAGTGCCCCTGCTGCTGTCAGCAGGCACCAAGGAGAAGAGGCCAACAGCCACCCCTCCACAAGCTCCCTTCAGGGAGTTGTAGAGGGCAGTGAGGTCCCCCCTCAGCCTCCTCTTCTCCAAACTCACTCTGCCCAGCTCCCTCAGCCTCTCCTCAGAACACTGTTTCTCTAAACCCCTGCTGAGCTTGGTAGCTCTGCTCTGGACTCGTTCCAGCATCATCCAGCATCATCGTGTTGGGTTTTGAGTGTGAAATTGACACAAAGCTTTTGGATGCCTGACAGGGGCTTTTGGAAGAGGGGAGTCCATCTCCACCAGCACTGTGCAATTCCCAGTGGGCAGAGTGATTCCAGCCAGCACAGAGACAGAGCATTCACGATACCCATCAGAACTGACTTCAGAACAGGCAAGCAAAACCCAGTCCTGTAGGGTCAGCTCCGTGGTCCAACTGTGAGAACCACAGCAGTCACCCCAGAGAGAGACAACTGCTGAACCCATCTGTACACCTCTCTCAAGATGCCGGGATTGGAGGTAGGATGAGCCAACACTTCTTTAAGACCTGGAAACAAAGTCAGAGTGTAAGTTATGGTTTAGAGGCAGGCAGCAGCGAGATGCCCTGGATCAAGGGATGCATTCAAGGAAGAATGCGCCCAGATTGTCTATTCCTGACATGAAAAGGCTACAGCTGATGGGACCATGAGTCCCTTTTGTTTCACTGGGTTTTATTGCTTGCAGGTTTCTATCTGTGCCAGCTGCTCTTTTCCCTTGGGAAAGCTCCAGTCCCAGCACCCAGGAGGATGAGATAAACACTGAATTGTCTGGGACAGGGACTGGAAATGGCCATGCCTGCTAATTTAAGGTAACAGGTCAGTGCATAAGCCAGATCCTTTGGTTCATAGCAGGCAGCTACTGACTGGCTCCAGAAGACAGAGTCATAGAATCATCAGGGGTTGGAAGGGACCTCGACAGATCATCTAGACCAACCCCCTGCCAGCAGCAGGATCACCCAGACCAAGTTATCTTGTACCAACTGATAGGCAAGACAACACCTTTCTTTCCCTTTCCCCTCTCCCTCCCTTAGCCCCGGTGATCTCTATCCCCTTTGCCAAGATTCCTCCGGGTCAGTTTCCCACCAGACCTTTGTCTGGTCTGCAAAATCTCCTGTCCCAGGGGGAAGCTGGTGGTGATGAGTGCTGGAACATGCACGTGAGAGACCATGGGGCAGACAGTGGGTAACAGGGCAGTTCTGGGGTCTCTTCTTGGATGCTCACCTTTCCATCCCTTACCTCTGCACTAAGGTGCCCTCCTTCCCAGCAGTGCAGGCTGCTCAGAGCACAGTTCTGCTCTCTCCCGAAGGAGAGCAGTGCACACACAGCCGTACGGCAAGGAGTGCCCTATTGAAGGCTGCTTGGCTCCAACCTTGAAGCAATTTAGCAATCTGCCATCTTAAACTGCCTAATGACAACTCTTCAAGCAATTGGAAAATTGAGGCCTTCAGTAAACTCTCCAGCTGAGTGAGAGCCAGTTTGTGTCTCCTCTGCTCTCTCAGCAGGGCTTGGCACTCGCAGGGAAAGTCAGGCTGCTCTCCATGCGCTTGGCACGGCGTTAGTGCCAAGGCAGGATGCAAAGGGCGGTTTGAAGAGTGGCCAAGGCTGTGTCTATAGCATGAAATGAAGAGGGCTAGGGCTTGCTCCCTGGCATGGGCAGCCACTGGCGGAGCTTACGTGCCCATCTATAACACTCCTCCTCCTCAGGCCTGGACAGCTGCACCATTGAGGATGGTCTTAGGTGTCAGCCTGGACTCAGGGGGCTTATAGCAAGAGATCAATGACCAGAGATTGGCCAGGGACTGTGCTCCAAAAGGGCTGGCCTGGATGATCACGGACATGTGAGGACATACCTCAGGCTACAGACATCCAGGGTGACTGTGTATCCTCATGCTGGCCCTGTTTGCAGTGTTGGCTTCTTTGCTGGGGGAGTGTGTAAAGCAGTGTGGGGTCTGCTGTGCAGCTGCTTTAGAGGCTGCAGCTGAGATGCTGGGGAGGTACAAATACATAGGAGTGTAGGAGTCATTCCCATCACTGGTTTGCCATCGAGGTGAGTAGAAATGGAAGGAAAATGTTGTGAGGTACCCCGTGCTGCAGGTGGGGAAACGAGGCCTGAAGGGACCCAACCACTGCTGGAAATGCTGTGGGAGGGTGACCACAAGGAGCTGTGCTGTTGCCTTTTGCCGAGAGCTGGATGCTGAGTGAAGAGATACAGAGCAAGCAAGGCTGGGGTTATCTCCTCTCTAATGAAGCTGTCAGAGAAGCAGCAATCGGAGCACACTCTCTTGCCCAAAGATCTAGCTGGAGAGATGACATTTTTTGACACACTCGAAGCTGCCTGGGTATCTGACAGTGCTCTTGCTTGAGAAAAGACTATCTAGATAAGAGATACGGTATACTGTGTGTGAGAGCAGGACAGCAAGGAGGTTATGGGAAAAGAGTCAGTGTGAGGGTGAGGCTTCACCTCATAACCACAATGAAGGTGCCTGCTTTGACTCAGCTTGCCCACCCTTTCCTTGGTCAGGCAGAAAGTCATCATCACACCACAGAGCCAATCAGGTTGAAAAGGACTCTCCAGATCATCCTCACTGAGGGTGCTGTAGGAAAATTCCCAGGGTCCTGTGAGTATCCTGGCCTTCCTGCAGCAGTCTGAGGCTGGCACTGGAGAAGAGGAGCTGGAAGGGTGGGAAGTCACATACCCTGACAGTGGGAGGCTGGGATGCAGAGCTAAAATACAAGTGGATGGATGGTGTGTTCAGGGTGTAGCATGTGTGTGCTGGCAGCAGGATTGGATGGAGACAGTGATGATAAACTCAGCAGACATCCATGCAAGGAGTGAGGGGAATGAAGAACATCAGGGCTGTTGACTGACAGTGGCTTGGGTTGGTCACCAAGCCCAGCCAGGGTACTTTGGCCAAAGCGTTTGACTGCTGTGCATCAGGACTGGTAAACGGGGCAGATAAGGGCAAAGGAAACTCAGAGACTCAAGTTCATCTCTGGTTCTCCAGCTGCACTTCATCCCTGACACAAATTGTGGGAGTCTTATTCCACTCAAAGCATGTGGGAGCAGCTCCCTCTGTATCTCAAGGCTGTGATGAGGAGGGGAGTGGGAGATAGAAGCAGTGTGTGGAGCTGTCTGCCAGCAGTCATGCTGCTGAAGGGATACCGTGCCAGAGCACAGCTGTAGCACCAGCTACACCAGGGCAGATGTGCTCAGCCAGCTGTAGGACCCCACTGGGGACCACAGCATCGCCTGTTGCCACCAGACCCCCCTCTCTGCATGGAACATGACAGCCTGAGTCAAAGCCTGAAGCCCAGCAAGGTTTTGGCTCCAGCTCTGCCCACTCGGGCTTGGACTCCACAAGGCAAACTGCAGCTGGAGCCAAGTGATCCTGCAGTTTGATTGTGTAGTCCAACTCGAGTGCTGCCAGCTCCAGGGACGAGCACAAACTGGAGCTGGGCCGAGGTCAGTGAGACCAGCGCTGGGCTGAAGGAGCATCTCTGCAACACTTGAAGCTCTGTTTTCGGTCTGTATTTCTTTACAGCTTGTTTGCACCGGGGCTCTGCAGATAACAATCTATTAGCAGTGAAGTGAATTAGATCACTGCCTGGTTATTTCGCTCAGCTGAGGCCAACCCCCTCGCGTCCATTCAAGAAATCTCTGTTCCTTTATTCTCTCTGTGCACAAAGGCATGTCACTCGCATTACCTCCCGGCTCGTTCAGCTCTGAAACCGTTCGGGACCCAGGAGGAGAGCTATAACCTCGTTAGGGCGCATTATCGTAAGAGATCAGACACGGGCAGGGGTTTGTTGTGACGAGCTGCTCACACGTGTTTGCTTTTCAAACTAGAAAAGGGGATGGGAAGCCTTGACATAACCCCCTCCGGTCGTACCCTGAGCAGGTGCAGAGGGTCATACCCTGCTCTTTGCTCAGTCTGCAAGGGGCCACAGAGAGAAAAGCTGGTGGTGATGGGGATCTGTGAGGGTGCAGCATGCAGCTTAATGCCCTAAAGTGGCCCTTTCCTCCCCAGATTTCAACTCTGAGAGAACATTTTGTGAATGTTGAGGGGAATGTGTGCCAAAGCAAACAGACCCTGGGCATGAGGAAAGGTTTCTTTACTGAAGGAGTGGTCAGGGGTTGGAACAGGCTGCCCAGGGAGGTGGTGGAGTCACTGTCCCTGGAGGGGTTCAACAAACGCATGCATGTGGCAGTAAGGAACATGGTAGGGAACTGGTGGGCATGGTGGGGTTGGGTTGATGGTCGGACGAGATGATATCAGAGGACTCTCCCAATCTTAATGACTTTATGATCCTCTGATCTTCTGTGCAGCAGAAGGGCAGGTTGACTGGAGTGGGCTAGTGGGCAGCAGGAGGGTGGGTTTGGGGTGTGATGGAACCTGGCTGTGCTGCTGCACACCCCTCTTCCCAAACCTTCTGGGATCTCTAATCCATAGATGCTTAATCCCTAGTTGCTTAACACAGATGCTTGTGTTTAAATCCCAATACCATTAGTACTTCTGATCGAAACAAGAAGTCTTCCCCTCCATCCACAGCAAAGTAAATCCTCAAGCAAGACAACCTGTTTGCTAAAGCCATTGCCCAAATTAACAAAACCCAGTCTATTTCTGGTCCTTGTGGGGTTTGTTTCATTGCAGAGCCCATTTTGTTCCTAACAGATGTGCCAAGAGGAGTGACCATGTGTGGGAACAGAGCAACCTGGCTGAGTCTGCCTGTGATGGAGAGGACTGTCCCCAGACCCTGTGCCTTCACCTTGGAGGAGCAGCTTGGTCATGGCCAGCCGTGCTGGTGGGAATTCAGGGTAAGTGAGCTCAACCCTGCCACAATACCCACCACAGCAGTGATTAAAGTTATAAGCAGCCCATCTTCTTGCTGATAGACAGGCCCTAAACACTTCATAAACACCAGTGAGCAGCTTCCCAATGAATCTAAATCTCTTCTTTCATGTGTGAATACACTTAAATGACCCCTTTTACTATCAGCTGCTGGAGAAAAGCTGAAGCTATTAATGTTTAATGAAGGCAGTGCCCATGAACAGCCGTGGCACTGCTGCTGCGTGTGCCAGGTCCGTCTGGCAAAGGCACAAGTCCCACCTCGCCAAGGGCGTACGGCCAGAATCTGGCAATTTATTGGTGAAAGTCATTTATTGTGGTGTTAATTTCATCACCAGGACAGAAGAAGGAGCAAAGAGGTTAATGCAGAGCCACCAACATCCCAGTCTTGCACCCCTTGGATTGCAGCATGGGCATGTGAGACCACCTGCCTGGGCACTTTTTACTCAGTGGGTCCATCCCAGCCAAAGGGAAATGTGACCTGCTCACTGCTTCAGCAGCTTCTGAACTTCATGTTCACTTTGACCTCTGCTCTGCGGGATCGTGGCTGCCCCTAAGGCAAGCGGGGCCAGGGCAGCCTCGCACAACACCCATTCCTGTCTGGGTTTGGTGACTGCTGAAATGAAACAACAAAGAGCTCGGATCTAAACCCTCTGAAGGGAAAGGTGGGGTTGGGTGGGTTTTTTTCTGCCTTTGATATCCAGTGCTCTGGATTGCTCCAGTAGTCAGCAATGTCCCTTAGGTGGTTGCTGATCAGTCGATCTATCTTAGCATCTACACTCACAGATATGTGATTGCAATGCTTTCCAAGGGTTCTGGCTTCAACCTGATGGTCCCATTCATCTCTTGACAATCAACCAAGCTGAGGCCCGGGCTCTAAACACCACTAACATCTGGGGAATTACACACAGACCAGGACAAAACCCACCCAGCAGCTGTGCATACACATCCTCCAAACATCTGCAGGAGACCCCAGTGCTAAAGCCCTGGGCAACCTTCTTCCTGAACAGCAGTACGTGTTGGTGAAGCCACACTCCACATCCACCTACAGTTTCCTCCCTTAGAGATGTCTGGGCCAGCTCTGAGTCTCAGATGCTGCAGTTGCAATTTGAATCCAGCCCTACATCTGGCTTAATGAACTTGAATGTCGTTTGAAGGGGTGTCCTAGCACATTGGGTTCAAGGACCTGTAGATTTCAGCTGGCCCATGAGGCCAGGAAGGACAGAAAAGCATAGATTTGGCTTTTTATCTCAGTTTTCCACTGGAAATGTTTCTTGCAGGTCCCTCAGAGACAGATCAGGTAATGAAACCCTGAGACAGAGGGTGTTCAGACTCCAGCTGGGCCAAACACACAAGCGTTGACTACTGAGTCCTGAGCACAGATCGTTCAACTGCTCCCTGCTGTGGTATGGGGGAAACTGAGGAACAGCTGCTGTGACTGCTCACACCTAGGTACCTACAACACACAGGGTCCCAGGGGACTCCTGTGCATCCCTGACCCCTGCAGGAGCAGGGTATTTGAAGCAGAAGAGAAGTTGCAGACGTTTAGCCAGGCAGACTGTCTGTGAGACCAAAGGGGCTGTGAGATGGGAAGAGGGAACCTCTGCTCTGATGGACACATCAAAGCCCAGCAAGGAGCAGGGGAGTGTTCCCAGTGGCAGTACAAAAGGTGACTTTCTGGCAGCAGTGGAGTCGCTGAGTCTGTTCCGTTGCCCTCAGTCTCTGCTCTGGCTGGTGAAGCTCTTGCAAAACTCTACTCCAGTCTAAGGTTCTGGCTTCGCATCAGCCTAGCACATGTTTCTTCCAGAAACACAGGGTCAAGCAAGTCTGCAAGCACAAAGCCTGAACGGAGCCAGTCTGCTCCCGAAGCCTTTTGGCTGTTTGGAGAGCAGAGGCCAGGAGGTGACAGAGGGTAGAGGATAGATGGCAAAGGGGGCAGGAGGCTGCTTAGCCCAGGGGAGCCAGGCGAAACACGGGGGCATTGAAGGCACGTACCTCTTACAGTTGTGGAGTGATTTATTGAAAGCTTAAAAAAGGAATTGCCAGGCTCTCTTTGTTTCCATGGTACCATAAAAAATGGATGGGAAGTGACTGGGCTGTCTTGTAGTTTGAATGTTTCATTGGCATGTCGTGGAAACCTCCAGAGGATGCCTTGAGGGCATGAGAACCGGCTGATGGCATGTGCTAGTTAGTTAATTTCATGGGATACAGCGTTTGCCCCTAATATCAAACATGCAAATCAGGGTGCTGAATCAGGTCAGAGCATCTCCCCACCACCACCACCACCACCACCATCCTCCTCGCCCTGTGCCGGGACTGCCAGGACCCTGCTCTCATAAGGCATCTCCTGCAGGATACTGAGGTGGCCCAGCCCGCCTTGCAGAACCCAGCAGAGTCAGATTGAGGGAGCAGTTAGGGACTCCGATGTGTCCAGTGGGAAATGAGAAAGGGTGATAATGCGGTGTGGAAGCCAGGGTGAGCAAAGTGGAGGTACAAAGGCAATACCAGCTCCACTGGCTGGAGGAGAACAGATCAATGTGCACATTGATAGGTGTCTTAGAAAGTGCAGGTTGTGTGTGGTTCACTGGGGACTCGAGCAATGAGTCCTTCCAGATGATTAAGGGAGAGGCATCCCAGATTTATTTGGGATTAGCCAATTTACTTCAGCTTTTTCAAACCAAGCTCCACCGTGCCACAGTCCTGACCCTCTTAAAGCTCACAAGGCGCATCTTCAAGTCCCACAGAAAGGGTGTCCACCTGTAATAAGATGTATATACAGTTTGAGAGCCCTTTCTGTGAAGCCACAACATGTTGATCCCCATCAAATTCCCCTCAACGTTTTCCAAAGGAGGTCGGTGAATCTCAGGTAAGTGATGCTCACAGTGCCCTAAAGCAGGTCCTTGCCTCACCCATCACTAGACATGAGCCCAATCCTTCTGAGCTGGATGACTAAAGTCTCCTTTTGGGAAAGGTTCATCTCTGTCACAGACACAGCTTCTCCAGGGGATAGAATTAATCCGAAACTAATTGAATTCGGTGGAGCTCCACTGGTTTAAACCAGACAAAGACATCTGAACTCGATGACTTACCCTGTCCCTTCTCCTTCCTGCAGCCAGGAGAGAATCCCAGCTGTAGCTTTGCTCTGAAATACCCGGGACATCTGCAGTTGGTGTCCTTGAGCAAATATCATTTCATAACTTCCTGAGGCTTATGCAGCCATCCTGCACAGCTGCAGAGAGACACCGGGCATGGGCTTCATGTCAGAGAACTTCCTGAGGGATGGCAGGGGGATCCCGATATCGGCACTGATGTGCTTCGGCTGCGGATGGCAGGGGGATCCTGGTGTGCTTCGGCTGCTCTTTGGGGAAATGATCTAGCAGAAGCAACCTCATCACCTTGCTGTGATCCCCACCACGTACAAATGCCTCCTGCATGTGGGTGGCTGGGCTGGCCCTGCTCCAGCTCCAGTGAGCAGCCAGCCGGTTTCATTTTGTGTTGCCTGATGGCTTGTGCTCATCTTTCCTCTCTCAGCATCTCGTGCGTTCCCACAGCACACGGCTGGGTTTTGCCCTACGCTGGAGCAATGCTGCTCCAGCAGCCAGGGGAAGAGGTGGAGAGACAGTCTCATCAAGCCGCAGGAACAAGATCTCATGGGACTTCATAGAATCAGAGAATCCTGGAATCGTTAGGGATGGGAAGGGACCTCGAAAGATCATCCAGTCCAGTCCCCCTGCCACAGCAGGATCACCCAGACCAAGTCACACAGGAACACAGCCAGGCAGGGCTGGAACGTCTGCAGAGAAGGAGACTCCACAACCCCCCTGGGCAGCCTGGTCCAGTGCTCCGGTACTTCTTGGTTCTGGCTTTTTTGGTAGTAGTCTTGTTACTGGTTTTTAATGGGGGAGGGACATGGCTAATTTCTGTCGAGGACTCGCTGTTAGGTGGGCAGTCTTTCCTCAGACTCAGTGTTTTGTTCTCAAACCTTGAAGATCCCGGAGGACAAGCATTGTGCTTTGAGAAGAACACCACCAACCTTCCCAGTACCCCCCCCAGCTGCTCCCAGCAGGAGTCAGGAGGATAAACACAAAGTGAGAACCTTCTCTAGAGAAAAGAAAATAAAAGGGAACAACTGTCACACAAATCTGACTGGAGCTGTTTCCCAAACAGTTCAGTGCCAGCTGCACAGCGGGAAAGCGGATCCAAACGGACAGTTGCAGCCGTCGTGTTTGATCTCTTCCACAGAAGAGGCCAGAGGCTGCATCAGTGCCAGCTCCTGCATCGTTACCAATAGCTCCTGGCTGATTGGTACCCTGCTCCGGGCGGCATAGCTGATCTTAATGTAATGACTGGGTGATGAAGAACACACCACGCCTCTTTCTAATCAGCGATTACATCCTTTTGGTGTTGCATTTACTTCATCTGACTTGCATCGTGTGCTTCCCTCTGGCTACAGCTCTATTACGGTGGGTAGCCGTGGGCTTGGACGTAGCAGAGCTGTCATTCCTGGGGCATTTCCAAGTCAGCTAAAACCAGGATGTGTAAAAGCCCAGACTAGCTGCAAATGCACATCCAGCCCACACAACACCCACTCAGACTTGAACCAAGTGCCTGAACCTTCTGGAGTTCCTCCAGCAGTTGTCCTGCTCAGGGGTGGATCTCTATTTTCAATAAGAGACTGCTTGGTTATCTGCCTAGGGAAGGGAGTTTTAGATGTGCACAGACTGCCCACCCTGGCGTAGAGTGTGGATATAGCCAAACAAACTTCAAATCATCCTGGTAGGCACCTGTTTGCCATGCCAGGATGTTCCACGAGGATTATGAAACCTGGCTTAGGAGCGAGACTAAGCAGTCTGGTGCTTTGTTACAGCTACTGCTGCCTCGTGTGAAGCATTGTTTTGGACTGCACTGTGCTACAGGATCACAGAGTAATCCTGGTTGGAAAAGACCTCCTAAATCACCGAGTCCAACCATCCCCACACCAACAAAAATCCTCAGTCCCTGAGAGACTGACAAACACATCCTGACCCCCCCCCTGCTGCCACTCGAGCAGGGTGGGAAGCACCATGGCTACAGGGTTCTTCAACACCTCCAGGCAGGGGGACTCCACCACCTCCCTGGGAAGGCCCTGCCAGTGCCCAACCACTCTGGCTGCAGAGAATCTCTGCCACAGATCCAGTCTAACCCTCCCCTGCCTCAACTGCAGACCAGTGCACCAGTGGTGTCAGCAGACACCAAGGAGAAGAGGCCAACAGCCACCCCTCCACAAGCTCCCTTCAGGGAGTTGTAGAGGGCAGTGAGGTCCCTCCTCAGCCTCCTCTTCTCCAGACTCACTCTGCTCAGCTCCCTCAGCCTCTCCTCACACAGCTGGTTCTCTAAACCCCTTTTGAGCTTGGCAGCTCTGCTCTGGACTCATCCAGCATCTCTCTGTCTTTCCTCGAGGGGCCCAGAACTGAGCACAGGACTCAAGAAGAGGCCTCCCAAGGGCTGAGTCCAAGGGCATCGTCACTCCCCTTCTGGTGCTGCCCATGCTATTCCTGATCCAGGCCAGGATCCTGTTGGCCTTCTTGACCACCTGAGCACACTGCTGGCTCCTATGAAGCCGGCTGTCTCCCAGCACTGATCTCATGCACAAAGCAAGGAGGGAAGTGCAAATCTATCAAGGGAGAGATTACAAGAGGTTTATCAGCAGCATGACTGCAACAAGATCATCCCGTAGCTCGGCAGCACTCTGTCTGTAGGATGCTTCAGAACAGCCATGGAGACAGATGGCTAGTGCAGAGTGAAAAATCTAGTTGCATCAAGCAGTATCCAGCAAGGACTCGTCAGGCTCCTAAGCAAAGTGTGGCTAATCTGCACCTGCACTGTACGTGTCCCATCAAGCTTTCCCGACCACATCTCTGGAAGGACAGTGAATTGAGACTCTTTTTTCTATAGCCACTTGTCCTCCAGGGGTTCTGAGAGGATGTACAGCATCCTCCACCAGCGATTCTTGTCATGTGTCCAGTTCAGCATCCTCTCCTATATGTGGCACTGACCTCTGCTGTGTAATGGATACCAGAGGACGAGAGTTAACCCCTCTCTGTTGTTGTTTAGGAAGCAGTAACCTTTCAGTGCTCCCTGATGTACCAGTTATGTCAGAGCATCCCACTCTGACTTCAAAGGAATGTCACAGGAATAGGAAGCAGAGAATCAGCAGCAAAGCAATTAGCAATACGATCTGGTCGAGCAGTTCCCCTTGTTCTGCTTCCTAATGCCACTTAGTGTGTTTCCATTAAGGCTGAAGCATGATAAAAGAGATTGGGCACTGAGAAATGAAATCCCTCCTAGAAAGAACTGGTCACAGCTTTACTGTGGATTCCCCTGAAAAATCTGAACGTCCACAGCAGTGGGTTCATGGCAAAGTGAGGCAGGAGGGAATAAACCAGCACAGGGAATGGATTTAAATCCTGCACTGGGAAACAGGTTTCCCTTTCTTGAGTATTTCCCATGCAGGCCAGTTTATCTGAGTTTAAATAGGAGGGAATGAACCTCTCTGCCTGGAACCCTGCTCTGGCTATACAGTGGGTCATAGGCAACTGGCAATATGAATGGAAGTAGCCCCAGAGGGGTGGGAGAAGTAAAGTCTGGTTTCACTTAGCTCTCATAGAATCATTAGAGATTGGAAGGGACCTCCAAAGATCATCCAGTCCAATCCCCCTGCCACAGCAGGATCACCCAGACCAAGTCACACAGGAACACAGCCAGGTGGGGCTGGAACGTCTCCAGAGAAGGAGACTCCACAGCCCCCCTGGGCAGCCTGTTCCAGTGTTCTGGGACCCTCCCTGGGAAGAAGGTCCTGCTTATATTGATATGGAACCTCCTCTGTTCCAGCTGGCACCCAGTGCCCCTTGTCCTATCACCAGATGACCTTGAGCAGAGCCTGGCTCCATCCTCCTGACACCCACCCCTCACAGAATGAGAGACAGGAATGAGGTCCCCCCTCAGCCTCCTCTTCTCCCAGCTCAAGAGACCCAGCTCCCTCAGCCTTTCCTCATCAGGGAGCTGCTCTCCTTCCTTCACCATCTTTGTTGCTCTACGCTGGACACCCTCCAGCAGCTCTGTGTCCTTCTGGAACTGAGGGGCCCACAACTTGACACAATACTCCAGTATTCCTAGTGCAGAGTAGAGGGGGAGAAGAACCTCTCTCCATCTGCTAACCACCCCACTTCTGATCCCCCCCAGGATGCTGTTGGCCCTCTTGGCCACCAGAGCACATTGCTGGCTCAGAGTCACCCTGCTGGCCACTAGGACCCCCAGGTCCCTTTCTCCTCCCCTGCTCTCCAACAGGTCAGTCCCCACCCTCTCCTGGTCCCTGGGGTTGTTGTTGCCCAGATGGCAGACTCTCCCCTGCCCCTTGTAGTCATTAATGATGACAAGAGGTGGTTTCTGCACGGATTTCTTTATTTACTTATTTCGATGCATTAACCAGCTCTGCAGTGCCAGACATTTCTGCTGGCTTTTCCCTTGTTTACTTCATCCAGTGCTCTCTACCCACCTGGGATCTGTGTAGCCAACACCTGAATATGGCAGAGTCTGCTGATAGGGTGAAACAGAGAGGATTTATGCTGCAGAAATCCTGTTGCTAAGTTCTCCCTGCCTGTCTCTGCAAAGCTGAGCTCTGCTTTGCACCAAGCACACTCCTCTTTCACCATCTGTAGGAGCATTTCAGGGCATCCTCATCTAAGAGAACATTTCACCTGATGTGTCCAAGGCTAAACAGGGACAAGGAAGAAGACAAGCAACCAGCTCAGTTATCCTGCTGCTGTCCCACTGCTTCGGCATTGCAGAGAGCCAAGTGGATGACAAGAACACCAGGAGCACCCAAGTGGTGGTGGTCCTGCCTGGTCCTTGAAGTCTGGCCCTTCCTCTTGATTCTGGGAACAGTTTTGATACTGGGGCACATGTTCCTGGGGAAACATTGCCCCCCTTAAAACGTGAGGAAGTTGGTGGGTTCATTGTGAACAGGAGCTTCACCTCCGGCTGCCTGCACCTGCCTGAAGGGAGGATGCTCTCCTGCTTCCTGAGGAGTGAGACCTGCTTGCAGCAGCCACATCCAGGCAGCTTTAGTCCATTTCTGGGCTAAGAATTTCTGAACTCAGGTCTGCATTAGCAGTCTGTGAAAACTGGGAGCCTGCTTGCACCGTGCACTGCTCACTGTTATTTACTGCTCTGGTGTTTAAAGTCTCCAAAGGCTTAAAGCAGAGAAGGAAAAGAAAATCATCAACAAGCTACTGCACAAGGTGAATATAATCAGCCCAATAAAACACACTCATGCTGCCCATGGGCAGAAGGCTGGATGCTGATCCCCTCTGCGGGAGCCCTCAGATTTCTGTGCAACAAAACTACTTCAAGTCTCTGGAGAAACAAGAGGAAAAGGGTTATCGCCCTCCCTCCTTCAGCTGTTCAGTCTGTGAGTGCTCCAGGGCAGGACATGCTTCATTGTTTGTACAGTGGCTCAGAGGGCTCTAGAGCTTTGCTGCTCCTTGCAGGGGCAGCACTGTGACTGCTAGGTTAGCGTGGACTGGTTCATGTTATTCTCTGTCCTCTCTGTGCCCTGATTTCAACCTTGGACTGTGATCAATCCTGAAGCAAGCCCTGGATGGCTTCCTACTACTGCCCTACATCATGGCCAGCAGGACTTGCTGTGCCCCTGGAGCGTGCAGAGGATGCCCAACATCATGCTAGCCTTGGTCCCGGTGTGGGGCCAGCCTGACCCAGTTCACCTCCCTGCTGTGGTGAGGAAGGTGATGCTGAGGGGGAGGAGGTGAAGGGAAAACATGCACAGCGGCATCTCTACAAAGGAGAGCAGCCAGGGGCAGAGCCTGCTCATAGGCAGAAAGAAAAGGACTGGAGGATGGAAAGAGAGAGGGAGAGAAGCAGTGGAAGAAGATTTCTTGCAGGAGCAAACCCTGTAAATGAGACAGGTGTGTTTCCCCCGAAGCCTTTTTCTGTCAGCATGTGGGATGCACAAGCTCTCTCCTTCTGTTGCAGGTGTTTAGTGAGTCTTACGGCTCACACAACAGATTTAGGCTCGTGGCTCTTGCAGCTCCCCTCCTTTTTCTCCCTAAAGTGCCCTCCTTGCTCAGCTATTCATTCTCTGCGTCTCCATCTCTAATTATCTTTTCTCTCCTGCTGCTTCTGATGAATTGCTCCATTTTTTCATATCTTTGGGGCCCCGCTGCTTCTTGGGGAGCTAGGCTAGAGACTTGTATTTCTCATCCCTCTCAGTCATTATGAAAGACAATCCTCTCAAGATGAGGACATTCATTAAACTGATTTGGGATGCTCGGTCTATCTTCACTGTGTGTGTTTGCATTAGTGTGGGGGAAATAATTAAAACACACAGGAAATGCTGGAATAATAAGAAAAGATGGCCCTAACCTGAGGAAATTTGGGGGAAGGGCACCCATTTACTGTTTAATAGGTATTTCCATCACTGCCGTTGTAAAACGCAGCGGAGTGATTACTTTACTCCAGTGTCTTTGCACGTCAGGGAGCGTGGAAGGCTCAGGTGATGAGACCCTGCACTAACAAGGCCTGAGGTCACCACGGGACCTTTATGTGTGACAGATAATTAATGCAGATGGAGTAGGGGAAGGCAGACTGCTTATTTGCCCTGTGACTTTGGACTTCTTTCAGGTTCCCAGGTCCCAAGTGCTCAGCACAACCAGACAAGCTCAAAATTTATCTGCACTGTTAAAGCTGAGATGAACCCAACTCCAGAAGATCAAGGATGAAGGAGGGGGGAGTATGGAGAATAGGAAGCACACAGTGATGAGGGGGGGTTTATTCTGCTGGTGGAGCTGGCTAGCAATGCCAGAGGTACACCCTGCAAGTGAGCAAGAGCAAGCATAGGGTGGATTCTGCAGGGAGGTGGCCGTTGATCTGAGGGCCATGAAACCTCACCTCTGTCACAGCCTATCGGACCAACTCCTCCTTCTGTTGCTCATCCCTATAAAAAGTCTGTTTATCCTTTTCCTTTCATCCTTCTTCACTTATTGGTCTTGAAGAGCCCTGGGGCAGGGAGGGCTTTTGCAGTGCACCAAATGAATGGTGCTGGTGCTGGTGCTGGTGCCAGCCTATGGGAAAACCTGGATTACTCGGGTGCCAACAAGGTCTCTTCTTGCTCTTGGAGGTGAAATGAAAGCCAAAGGGAGGCATGTAAGGCCCCGGAGAAGCAGAGCATAATGAGTCTGGCCTGACTCAGTGTGCCTAACTGACTCTGCACCCATGTCCATGGGTGAGCAGACCCGCGGGCACACATCTAGCAGACAGATCAGGCTCACTTCAAGGGTTTGGGAATAAATGAGCTGCCCTGGGCTGAGTTACACTAAGACACTGAGCCAGGGCTGTCTGGGATGCTCTTAGAGATTCACAAAGGGATGAAGACCAACCATAAGAAGACCAGGACCTCACCAGTTCTGCAGCCTCCTTCCTGCTGTGGTCTCTGGAGGGACTTTCCATCAGGTCAGTGTTGCTGGTTCCCTCCCTTTGCAGGATCCTCAAGCCATGACTCAGATGGGGCGAGAGGACAGGAGAAGCAGCACACACAGATACCATGGGAGGGTGGCGTGATACGGATCAGAATGAGTGTGTTTCATGCTCTGCATGACCTAGTGCACTTTGGGTCAGCCCTTTGGCTGGGTTATTCTTGCTGAGGACATCACAGCAGCAGCGTGACATCCCCGTGTGCACATACTCCTCATGGGTCTCAAATAATAGCACTGAGAGTAGGGATTCATCTGCCTTTAGGCAGTTACCTGCATCTCAGGCTGTTCTCCTTGCTCCTCAGTAGAGACTTGTCAGAGATGTCCAGCGTTCAGCCCTTCCTAAAGGAAACACCTCCAGGGAGCAAGCAGATAGCACACTATAAAAACTTCTCATGCTGGATTGCCTGTCGAGGAGGCAGGAATGCCTGGCTCAAGGGGAGACACCTAATGTGCAGGTATCTAAACTTAAGCTGCCTAGCATGACAGACGAGATTCTGGGCTCCGGGATGGCAAGGCTGAGCGTGCAGAGCATCTGGTTTGGGATACTCAGGTCGTGGGAACCCATCGGCTGGCAGACAGGAGAGTTTTCATTTGAAAGCAGTACAAGATGAACAGATACTCCTGTTCCAGCTCCTGGCACTGAGGCAGAAAATGTGTGCGTGTGTGTGTGTGTGTGTGTGAGAGTACATCAGTGTGGGTGTAAGAGACAGAGATACCCATGGAGAGGGAGGGTGGGAAGCAGGAAGAGATGATTTAGTGCTGCTCGCAAGGTATGTCCTGTACTTGCCTCCTCTCCAAGGTCTTGGCACCAGCACATTTCTCTGCAGAGAAGCCAGAGGTGCATTCCTCCAAAGTGATACTCTATCAAACAGGAAAGCCATTTACTTTCTGCTGGCTCTGCAGATTTTCAGTGCCTGCAACTGCAGATCTAAAAGTTTATCTTACCAGAGGAATTTATATGGGGCTGTGAGAAGAGCTGGTGTTATATGGCTCTAAGTAGTCACACGGAGCCTCTGTGGGCTAATAAAACAGTATTAATTGTATTGCTAAGGTTGCATTTTAAACATTAAATTATGGATGGCTTGATAGCATCGTGAAAGCCAGCATCTTGACGTGACCTAACCATTATCTATGGAAATGGCTAAAATGCCTTTTTACGGTGTACTCGGGTTGATTTAACTCTTTGAGGTGACACTTCACATTAAATTATCTCCTCGGGCTGAGGGAGAGCAGGGAGGGCTTCTTCTTTCTCCTGACTCTTCTTCTGCTGCTTCTGAGCTGCTCTTAATCTGCCCAGCTTACTTCTTTAGTTTGGAAATAGCAGACGGGAGAGACCAGCCCAGATCACAAGTCCTTTTCCACTTTGTCCCAGGTATCTCTGATAGGGCAAGAAGGGACCCTGCCAGGCACAGGGAACAGTAGCAGCAGGAGGTGTGGGATTGCAGGGACACGCTCAGAGGAAGCCCTAGGATGCAGTGGGGGGTGGGTGCTGTGCTCTGCCCAGCTCTGGTAGAGCCCCAGGAAGAAATCAGAGTGAGAAGGCAGCAATCCCTGTTCATCTAATTAAAGGGGTCAGCCCTAAAGGCCAATTACAACACAGCCAGTGTCAACAGAGGAGCCTTTCAGTGCTGGCAGCGGGTGTTCGCTGCCAAGGAGGTCACCCCCAGAGAAATAAGAATGTAGTGGGTTTGCTTTTTTTTAAGACCCATAGATCAATCACTGGAGGTGACTAGCTAAGGAGCAGACAGACATCCCTGAGGTGTTGTATGAGTCCCTCCCATGCTGCCCCATCCCTCTGTGTCACCCACTGTCTACTTTCCCATGTGTCTCCTGCGACAGGCGAGGCACCACATCCCCAAGGGTTCTGTGGTGGGATCCTAGATGGTCACACACTCCCATTGCAGCAATGGGAGCCCCTCATCACCCCCCTGCTGTGTAAGGTACAGCTGGCAGGTGGGATGGCTGCGTGGGACCCCAGCATGCCCAGCATCCCATGGCTGACGTGTGAGACTTGTCAGCTCAGTGTTTTCAAAGGTGCAGGTCTGACATGTCCCTGGTGACCCTGGTCGAGCAGCCGGCATATTGCTCCCATCTCCTGAGCTGCTCAGAGCCCCAGCTGGAGATTAAACCCCAAGGAGGTTTTAGGAGAAGCCCTTGGCTCACCCCAGGACTGATGCACTCAAGCTGAGGGAGATATTAAACATGAAGGAGAATTACACCTTCTGCCACGGTCCCCTCAGTCCCTGAGCATCACTGCCTGGGTGCAGCAGTGTCTCTGTCAGGATAGAGCGCCCCAGTTTCCACTTGGATTCATCCCACAAGCCATGGGCTTCCTTCCCCATTACCTCTCCACTCTCATCCATGCACTGGCAGACATAGAAACGAAATGTAAATCCCTCTGCCAAGGGCTCTGGGAGCACAGTTTTCCTCTGCCCACCACAGCAGCGAGAAAACCCCAGCTGTGGGCTCTGGGAACCAGGCGGGAGAGGAAAAGGGCTAAAGCTCGTGGTCTGGTGACCTTGATTTTAAAAACTAATAAAGCTACTTGATTGGGGTTTTATCAGAAGGATCCTTTTCCATCCTTTCCTAGGTTGCTGTCCCCTGATAGCACCATGACATCAGAGCCCCATCACGCCTCGTGTCTGACCGAGCGCTAATTTATCCTAGAAGCCAGCGGCAGCTGCTCGCCTTACAAGTGGGAATTTCTTCCCTTTGTTTTCCTCGATGCTGCTCTCGTGCACTTGGGTTCAAGAGCTGCTTTAAGTGGATCAGCATTACAGGCTGAGGAGATGTTTCCAGCGAGTGAAGTGACTGAACGTGGCACGTTGAGTGTCTTTGATGGATCAAGCTCGCCACCCTTTTCTGGCCCTTATAATAAGCCTTGCTTTGTAGAGCTTGCGGTCTGAGGGCTGGCTCTGCACAAAGTGCACTCGAGGGAGCTGCACTGATGCAAAATAACCCTGAGGTTCTCATCGTGTTTGTGTTCCACACAGCCCACCAAGACCCCAGTTACAAAGCAGCTGGGGAGCCAAACTGTTGCAAGGAACAGAAGAGCCTAGAACTGCAGCTCAAGTGCTCAGGAAAGCCAGTAATAACCTGAATATGAAGGGGAAGAAGTAAACTCTGCCACAAAAGTGCAGAGGGAAGGGTTAAGTTGCAAGGTTTAAGCTTGATTTAAACGTTTGAGGGCTGAGATATCCTGGGAAGTGTCTCTTCTTAGGTCCCAGAGGAGCCACCCAGGTGCAGGTGAAATGGAGGAGGTGGCTGCAGATGCAGAAAACTCGAGCGTATCCCTAAGGCAGCTCACCTCTCCTGCGTGCCTTACAGTAGGGTTTGCTAAGCTCCCAGTTTCTTTCCTTCTTCTAGAGAAACAAGGATCCTTCATCCAACCTGGAATCCTCTGCTGGGTGTCTGGGACCAGCAGCCACTTAGTGAACAGACCTAAAAGTGGTGTGTTTGGAGGGTCTGACTGAGGGAAGATGCCCTCTCTGGGACAGTGCTTCTGAGAAAGAAGAGCTGGTGACAGCACTGCCATGCTAGCTGATCCATCATGCAGCCTACACTGCATAGCTGGCCTGGGACAAGCCAGCTGGCCCTCCTGTTTGGGCGAGTGGTGCATGACTGAAGCCTGGTCCATGCCCAGGTTCTGCTGGTTCATGCAGGCTGAATATGCAGAAACAAGCCAGCTGGCTCTGGGAACACCACCAGGAGCTGAAGCACAGCTCTTAAAGGCAGAGCAATGCAACCTGAAGAGACTGAATTCTTCCTTGACCTGCACGTTGTTGGAGAGCAGGGGTCACTTCCCCCAGAGGTAATGCGACCGTCTGGCTCTGTTCCTGCTGCACATCCCTGAAAGATGAAAGGCAGACCCTGGGAAAGATTATGCCAGAGAGTGGTCTGAATTTTCCTTTAGAGCCTGTTCCTTGCTGAGAGGGGGTCCCTACAACCCTACGTGAACTGTAAGACTGAGGCAACATCTGCATATAGTGTGAGAAGTGAAACCACCGCTCCCCACCAAGCCAGTTCCCAGGCTGATGGAGAGGGTTTGGCTCATCTTTACAGCAGCAGCCTCCCGTATTCCCAAGGTCTGCTTACTCTTCTGGCTTCCTCTTTGTTCTTCAGACCACCAGGACAGAGCCACATGCAAAGCCAGCTGTGCCCTGGCAATGCAGTGGTGGTCTCCATCTCGCTTCCACACAGAGTTGTGACGTTACAAGCAACCCAGGATTTGCTTCTACTGGTTGCTTTTCTGCAGAGGTCTCCTATGGTTTGATCAAAAACCCCATCAGCCGTGTCCTTTCCAGCTAGCATTCTGTGGGTGCCTCTGTGGGTTCCTCATGCTCTACTGGTCACTCCCACCAGCAGATTCATAGACAGGAGATCTGCTGCTTGAGCTGATAGCAACAAGCAGATCATGCCCTTTCATGACAGTTTGGGAAGTGATGGTGCCCTTGGACTCAGCCCTTGGGAGGCTTCATCTCGACTACTGTGTTCGGTTCTGGACTCCTCATGATAGGAAAGACAGGGAGATGCTGGAACGGGTCCAGAGCAGAGCTACCAAGCTGGGGAGGGGGTTAGAGAACCAGTCGTCTGAGGAGAGGCTGAGGGAGCTGGGTAGGGTTAGTTTGGAGAAGAGGAGGCTGAGGAGGGACCTCACCGCCCTCTACAACCCTCTCCCTGGGCAGCCTCTTCGGAGACCTGATGATCCATTCAGTGAAGAGAATCCTCTCTAAAATCCAACTCAAACTTCCCCGTGTTGTGCCTGCCTTAGGACAGCACCGCTAGTGCACAGCTAGTGACAGTAAGTGGGGATCACTCCTGTTGATGGGTGACCATCTAAAGATTTAGGAGGTTGGTTTGGAGCAGCATCTGAAACTTCAGATGCTTCTCTGAAGCTTAGCCAAACCCCTTTGGCCTGGAAATTGAGCTGGGAAATATAATGAGATTAGGCTGTCGAGTGAGATTTACTGCTCATCCTTCTTCCAGCTGGGTCAGAAATACCCCGAGTGCAGCCTCTCTGCAAGTGCATCTGGGCCTCCTCTCTCAGAAAAAGCCAGGGAGGGGAGGCAGACAGGTGGGGCATCAGCCTTTCGAGTGAGCAGTTGGTTATTAGGTTGGAAAGTTCAGCTGGTGCTCCAGGCCGGTTGGTAGCTCGGGCCAGATACACACTGATAACACACTGATCCCACATCCAGAGCCTGGGAATGGGACTCACCCTGACCCCAGTGGGGAAGGCAGCAGTTGATGGGGGGCTGCAGATCTCAGGGACACTGCCCTAGTCCTGCTGCTTGACAATATTATTTGCAAGTCTTGTTCATAATGTGCTCTGGTGGCCAAGAGGGCCAACAGCATCCTGGGGGGATCAGGAGTGGGGTGGTTAGCAGATCGAGAGAGGTTCTTCTCCTCCTCTACTCTGTGTTAGTGAGACCACATCTGGAGTACTGTGTCCAATTCTGGGCCCCTCAGTTCCAGAAGGACACAGAGCTGCTGGAGGGAGTCCAGCGCAGAGCAACAAAGATGATGAAGGAAGGAGAGCAGCTCCCTGATGAGAAGAGGCTGAGGGAGCTGGGTCTCTTGAGCTTGGAGAAGAGGAGGCTGAGGGGGGACCTCATTCATGGCTATAAATCTGTGAGAATGAATAGAGAGATGGTAGTCAGAAGCATGGAGTTGGGTAAAGTAATCTCAGCCAGTCCAGCTGGCACTAGAAAAGTGGATCCCTGGAACAGGCTGCCTGGAGAGGTGGTAGAAACCCCACCCCTGGAGCCATTCAAGCTCAGGCTGGATGGGGCTCTGGGCAGTCTGTTCTTGTTAGAGATGGCCCTGCTTGCTGCAGGGGGGTTGGACTGGATGACCTTTGGAGGTCCCTTCCAACCCAACACATTCTATGCTTCTCTATTCCCTAGCACAGAAGGTAAGCACAGTCTCTCACCCTTCAGCAGTGATAGGGAGATCCATGAGGGAAAACCATCCTTCTCTGAAGTCTTTTGGATTCCTGGAATATTTGGCCCAACCCCTTTTCATTTTCTTTATTTTTACTCTAGAAAAACAAAGCAGCCAAACTTTTATAGCATCACTATTTCTTCTTTTCCTGGAAGAAACAGCCCCTAAACTCAAACCAGCCCGACTCTAACTTTGTTTTCAAAGAAATCCCTCATCTCAGTGCAGCTTTCCATTTCACAATGTATTCCGCTTCTCGATTTCCTCATGGCTTTGGTTGGGGTTGTTTTCTTTCCCTAAACAGTGCTCAAAGTCAAACAGATCTTTAGTCTCCAAACTGCATTTTTTAAATTCTCAGTTCATGGAAAATCTCCCAACTGGTGCCTTCCACAGCACAGTGAGAGGAAGCCTTTGGAAGTTCAGAAGCTGCTGGCAGCCGGCAAAACCGGGTGCGTGAGCAGTTGCAGCTATCGAGAGCCTCTTCAGCAGCTGTGAGCAACAGCTTCACGTCCATTCTGTCCACATCTGCCAGCACATAGTAGTATTTAGCCAATTAAAGGAGATGTTGTCGTTCTTGTGCTCTGCAGATTGGCCTCATCTGGTTTCAGCGAATCTTATGGCTGCACCAGAGGTGGAGCAGGTGGACCAGAGTGGGTCCTCAGCTGGCTGAGCCCATCAAAGCCTCTTTCTCTGATTGCAAGGGGATCATAGCATCATAGAATCATTAGGGATTGGAAGGGAACGCAGNCCTGTCACCAGATGACCTTGAGCAGAGCCTGGCTCCATCCTCCTGACACCCACCCCTCACAGATTTACAGACATGAATGAGGTCCCCCCTCAGCCTCCTCTTCTCCAAGCTCAAGAGACCCAGCTCCCTCAGCCTTTCCTCATCAGGGAGCTGCTCTTCATCATGTTGGACCTCAGTCACTCCAGCAAATGACCAAATGTCCCATGGCCCCAAGGCTCTGTTCACGGGGCAGATGGTCCCCATGCACCTGGGGCCCTCCATGTGCCATGTAGCTTAGTGGAGTGGATGTAGAAAGCACAGCGCTGCAGTGCCTGAACAGCTGGAATCACCCATTCCTCCTGGGCTATTTCTTTCCCTCCCTCTTTCTCTTCATTTATTTACTTTCCTTCCCCTCTCTTTATTCCTATTTTTCACTCTTTTCTTCTATTTATCTTGCTTTTTATTTTTTATATTTTTATTCTTTTATTTTTATCTTTCTTTTCCTTTTTATTTTCTTTTCCTTTTATCTTTCTTCTCCTTTCTTTTCCTCCTTATTTTCGTTTCCTGTTTATCTTCCTCTCTTTTTCTTTTCATCTTTCTTTTCCACCTTTCTTCCTCTTTTTTCATCCCTTTCTGTCTTTCTCTCTCTCTCTCCCTCTTCATCTCTGTGTGACATTGTCTCCCTTCTCTAATTTCCTCTCTTTTTTCTTTCTCCCCTTCTTTCTCTCCCCTGCCACCCCCTTTGGCTGCCCTCCCCAGCATTCTCACTGGGGTGCCACTGGCTTTGCAGCCATCCCCGAGGCACTGAGGAGCCGTGGATGGGTTCCCGGGCTGAGGGGGGTCTCAGAGCTCATTTGTGAGCAGCAGGGTGCTTTCAGCAAGGATTTCCCACCACTACCATCACAAGCTCCATCCTTGCAGGAGCACAAGGAGAGCAGTGATGTGAGAAGGAAGAACTTACCCCAGGGGCTGAGCCACCTGTTTGGCACCTTCCTGGGAGACTGGATTTGTCCCAAGGAAAATCCCTTCTCTTCTTATGGATGGGGAAATTGCTCTGGGATTGTCCTGATCCTACAGGATCACTCCATCACCATCTCTCACTCCTGGTGTGTTCTGGGCATAGAGATGCTCGGGACTTGTGAGGTGCAACCAACCATCTGCATCCTTCCGCGAGGGCTCGGAAGGCGGTTGGTGGACTAATTTAATATAGCTTGGTCTCAGCTCTTTTAATTATGCCTTTATAGTCTTTTAATTAGCTAGAATCCTACTAATTTAAACCACTCTTGTTCAGAGAGACTTCTGCTGAGCAGCTGTTCTCACTCAGAGCTTTCTCTGGGCTAGGAAGAGGAGCTTGGGATGTTTGCTGCTCCCCTTCAGGCTGTTTTTCTTATTTTGCTGCATCAGCAAAAGGTCACAGAGCAGAGACGGTTCCTCTGAGATAGGGGAACGTGACTTACAAACAACTGTTTGTGCCTGGAACCTGTTTACAGGGTTCAGTCAATAAAGACAACCAAGCCCAGGGTGTTTCCCTTTGTGCACAATACTGCTCTGGTCTTCCTTCAAACACAGCAGAGATCAGAAGCTTTGAGGACCACGATGGCAGCCTCATCCGAAAGGCAGGGTGCAGCCAGGATGAGGTGCTGGCAGCTGAGCTTAACTTCCAAGGAAAGCAGTTGGAAAGGGGACTCTAGGAACGGCTATTTCATGCCTGTTGCATAGCAGGCTGCTGCTGGCTGCCTGTGCTAGGGGCTGCAGAGCCCCAGGAGGGATGGGGGGTCCCCAGGGCACGGCACAAATGAAGACACCAGCCCAGGGATTCATGTGGGACACACGAGCTTCCTCAGTTCTCTTCCCCAAGAGGGCTTGAGCACAGGACTCCTCTGGGAGGTGGCACTGAATCCTCTTTGTCACTGAGCTCCAGGGAAAATAGGAAGGGATCTGCAAAACATGGAGCTTTCTCCATCAGCATCAGCTGCGGTGCCTCCAGCGGGGGTGAGAAGGGGAGGGCTTGGGAGCTCAGGGCTGCTCCTTGGCTGCTGACGGCCCCCAGCACCTTCCTGTGGCTTAGTTCTGCTCTTGGGAGATGCTGGGTGCTGCCCAGCTTCAGGTCTTAACAGGAAAAATTGAAAAAGAAAGGAAAAAGAAAGGAAAAAGAAAGGAAAAAGAAAGGAAAAA
>VZRI01003301.1:66388-96261 GCA_013397515.1 Upupa epops
ATAAAAATAAAAATAGAAAGAAAAAGAAAAAGAAAAAGAAAATAAAAATATAAAGATAAAAGAAAAAGAGAAAAAGAAAAAGATTTTAGAAAATAAATAAAAGAGTTAAAGAAGGAAAAGGAAAATAAAAAAGAGAAAGAAAAAAGGAAGGAAAAGAAAGAAAAAAAATAAAAAAATAAAGAAAAAGCTCAAAGAAGAAAGAAAGAAAAAGAATTTAATGAGTTAAAAATAAAATAAGAAAGATAAATGATTTAAAAATGAAAGGAAGGCAGTGCAACAGCTGGGCGGGACTATCAGCGAGCACTGTGCCGTCCTGCTCTGCCAAACCAAGGGTGCTCTCAGTGCGGGGTGAGCATTATTGATGGCGTGTAATTGCTTCTGCCCCATCCTGGGCTGCAGCGTGCCAGGCTCATACAAACACACACACACACACACATGGGACAATCCCTGCTGAAAAATGCCTGCCGTCAAGGGCCGAGGCGAGTGGGAGCCAGCCTGGTTCTCTAATAATCCCTCCAAAACATCAGCCTTTTGAAAACAGAGCATGGAGCAGGGAATCGAAATCCATCACAGCAAGGCGAGCGGACAGCCCCGCTCCTGCTGCAAGTCAGGAGGGAGGTGGGAGCCAACGGGAGAGAGCCGAGGGGGAAAGGCATCACCGTGGTGCGGCTCATTATCGTGACTGCTTTGGGTTGCTGTCTGAGTTTATAACCCAGGCTCCGCGGTACCGTAAGAGCTCATTAATTTGGAGCCTGCATCGGTGAGTCAAGAGCAATTAAGAAGAAGCAAAGAAATGTCATCGCTAGATGCACTTCATGGATTTCTCTCCAACGTTAGAGCATCGCCGTCAGTATTGGCCGTCTAAACTCACAGAGCTCCTCACAAACAGGCTGCGGTCACTCTCGCAGAAAGGAGAGCCCTCTGTAGTAGGAGGACTGGCTCCAAACGCCGCCTCGAGCGCTCGGCTGGTTGCTGCCAGTGTTTTATGATTAGGAGGAGGCTTAGCAGAGCGCAGATAAGGACCGGGATGGAAATGCACACACAAGAATTAACTGACCTGTGCAACTCGGGGCCGGCTGTCGTGGAGGTTACAGAGTACAGCTGGACCTAGGCACAGATAAATGTGGGGGTGATAAGAGGGCAGCAGTGGCCCTTCAGCATACCCGTCCGGACACAGATGTGGTGTCAGACATCTCTCAAGTGGTGTTTGTTGAGTAATTTAATGGATGAGAGTCTTTCTACATCACACCTTTGCCCAAGCAGCCCCTGATGGAGTACTCACCTAGAAAAAAATCAGTACCCAGACCCACATCTGAGGGTGGAGGAGGAGCAGAGCAGCTGGTGCTTTGCTGTAGGACAAACAACAACCACACCATGAGGGCTGGTGGGAAAGGGGACAGACCTCCCCTCCCTTAACCTCCCCATGAACCGACCACTGTGTACACTAGGAAGCAGCCCAGATCATAAAGCTGGGAGGGGGGCAGATAGGTGGTAAAGAGCACTTAGAGTATTTCCACTGACCCTCTTTTTCAAGGGATGATTCCTTCTTTAAGCCTTCACTTGCCAAAACAGCTGGGAAACCAGATACTTCATCCTGCAGCTCAACCAATTCCCGTTTGCTGATGTGGGAAGGGGTTTGGGAATAGGGGTTTTTTTTAGTTCCCACCTGTTTTCAGCCTCCTTTGAGAGAAAGGAAAGGAGATGTTTCTGATATTGCAGCTAAAGACCCCTAATGCTGCAAGAGAGGGCTCATCTCCCTGAGAGGTGTGTGCTCTTCCAGGTGAGCTCGGCCAAGGGAAGCTGAGCACTGGGCTGGAGGAAGGGTGTCGCTGATCTTGTAGGAGGAAAACACAAGCAAACCTGTGACTGGGTGCTCTGTGCTGGTGAAGTCCTCTTGCCCAGTCTGAAAGCACATCCTTCTCTGTTTGCCCACCATAAGCTTTGGTGGAAGCCAGTGCTCCAAGCAACCTTGGCTGTTTGATGCTTGCCAAGGCTTGTGGTGAGGCTGCCCCTCGAGTACTGGGGGACAGTGCTGGGCTACTCATTTCAAGAAAGAGATTGAGGGGCTGGAGTGGGTACAGAGGAGCAATGAGGCTGGGGAAGGGACTGGAGGGAAAGGCTGATGAGGAGAGGCTGAGGGAGATGGGAGTGTTTAGGCTGGAGGAGACTCAGGGGAGACCTTATTCCTCTCTATAACTACCTGAAGAGAAGCTGTAGTCAGGTGGGAATCGAGTTTTCTCCCAGGTAACTAGTGATAGAATGAGAGGGCAAGGCCTGAAGCTGCCAGGGGAGGGTTAGGTTGGATGTTAGGAAGCCCTTCCTCATGGGAAGGGTGCTCAGAGCCTGGAATGGACTACCTAGGGCAGTGGGGGAGTCCCCATCCCTGGAGGTGTTGAAGGACAGCCTGGCTGTGGCCCTTAGTGCCCTGGTCTGGCTGATGTGGTGATGTTAGGTCATGGGCTGGATGAGCTCAGAGGTCTTTTCCAGCCTCAATAATCCTGTGTTTGTATGAAGGCTGGGATTTTCACTGGGACCAAGAAGAGTGAGATGCTCATGGAGAAGCAGATGCCTGCCTCATGTTGACCTCTCTTGCAAAGGTGCCTCTTTTCCTTGGGTGGGCTGGATTATGCCAGCTGCTGTCATCAGTCAAGTTTATAGCCTTTGCTGAAGCTTGAGGTGGCCGACGAGGTGGCAACACAAGCACCCTGCCAAGCACCAGGCGGAAATGTTGACACCTCTGTGATGNTGGATTATGCCAGCTGCTGTCATCCGTCAAGTTTATAGCCTTTGCTGAAGCTTGAGGTGGCCGACGAGGTGGCAACACAAGCACCCTGCCAAGCACCAGGCGGAAATGTTGACACCTCTGTGATGGTGTTGTGTTTTCTCAGGTATTTTGCTGGTGCATCCTTCACATTCCTGGCAGAAGCTGAGTCTGCCTGTAGGAGGGATATCCCCTGTGCAAAGGGAACGAACCCAGTGCCACCCATTAATTGTCTCCTGCTGGTGGCTAAGAACCTCAGAGTTGACTCCTGTTATTATTAGTGCTCCTATAATACAGATGATTTTCTCTATTCAGGTAGTACCTGAGGTGTAGATCCCCCTCAGTCAGCAAACCCATCTCATCCTTAAAAAAACAGGGTTATTAGAACTCTAAACCCAAAACTAAAAGCTTTACTAGAAACTTCTTCAAGCTGACCTGAAAACCAGCTGAGCAAACCTCCTTCCAGGCAGAATCAACCCCCCACCACCATCCCACCCCCCTTCCCAAGTCAGCCGCTAATGGGTTTTATCGCCTTACTTTGCATTTCTTTCCCACTGCCAACAGTCATCTCCAGGCTGCCCAGGATTTCTTGCTGTGACCTGCAGAGGGAACTGTGTAATGGAGCAAACCGGTCCAAAACAGTCTGCTGCTCCTCACCCATCCCCTCCATCCCTAGGCAGACCTCATGTTTTCCACCAGCACCATTTGATCTCAGACTGGTTGGCACCTTCCTGCGTGAGGTAAGGTGCACGCAGGCACCAGAAGATGCCAACCACCGTGCAATCCTACTTCCTTTTTCCTTCTCTTTCTTTTCTAAATGAAAAACCAGCTACTTGGAAGGATCTCACCACTATTTTGACTCACGGTTGCTCAGTTTTTGGGGTCATCCAGTAACAAGTTGGGAAAGGGCTGTTTCAACCCAACACAGAAGTGTCCAAACTTCCTGGGCCCCCAGCCAAGGGGGTGAGCAGATCCCAGTGGTTCTGGAGAGAGCCCTATGGCTGCGGTTTAGGTCCTGGTTTATTGTCTCTCACGACACTGAAATACAATTTCTCCAGAGACCACGGAGCCAGATGAGAATTCCTTGTCCCATGGCTGAGTTGCAAAATAGAGTCAGCACCACGGCAAAGCAAACTCACTCCCCTCCGTCCAGCGCAAGGCTGGCACTGGAGCCTTGCTGGGTCTAGCTGGAGAAGGCAGTTCAAGACTGCTCAGCAAAAGCCTGGCAAAATAAAAAGGCACCCTGACCATGCAAACGAGTCCAGGGCTTCCTCTCTGCCCAGCACAGAGCTGGGGGTTTCTTGTTCCTGCCCAGCAAGGCAAGGGGCCAGCCAGGCTTTGTTAGTCACCGCTAGCTCTGCAGATATTTTCTGTTTACACGATGCTGTCAAACTTCAGTTTTGCTGATGTGGCGAAGCACAGCCTGACTCAAAGCCCCTTGAAAGCAGCAGAAAGAGCTGGCTGAGGCTGGAAAAGCCAGTGGTTTGAATCTGCTTTTCTCCTGATGCTGGTGCTGTGGGGGAAATGACACCAAGGTTGGAAGTGACCGATGCTGAGGTGGGCAGATGCCCAATCCCTCCCCTGGGATTTCTCCCCTGGAGAAGCTCCTGCGTGTCCAGAAAATGCAAATCTCCTTGGAATGGGATAACCTGCTGTTGTGGGGGATGGACATCTTCTAGGCTGCATTTCACAGAATGATAGAATCCTTAGGGATTGGGAGGGACCTTGAAAGATCATCCAGTCCAGTCCCCCTGCCACAGCAGGATCACCCAGACCAAGTCACACAGGAACACAGCCAGGTGGGGCTGGAACATCTCCAGAGAAGGAGACTCCACAACCCCCCTGGGCAGCCTGTGCCAGTGCTCCAGGACCCTCCCTGGGAAGAAGGTCCTGCTGATATTGATAGGGAACCTCCTCTGTTCCAGCTGGCACCCAGTGCCCCTTGTCCTATCCCCAGATGACCTTGAGCAGAGCCTGGCTCCATCCTCCTGACACCCACCCCTCACAGATTTATAGACAGGAATGAGGTCCCCCCTCAGCCTAGATCGGACTAGATGACCTTTTGAGGTCCCTTCTGATCCCTAATGACTCTATGATCCCTGTGCAGTGGAGATAAAAGCCCATCCTGTGCCATGATGCCACCATTCTCTGTCTGAAGGACCATCTCCAGATCTTCATCCCATCTCACAGGGCACTGACACTACTCGCACATGAACATCCCTGAGACCCTACTGCTGAGGGGACATAATCTGAGTTCAGCAAGTGAATCACTGCCAACCACACACTACTAAGAGTCCTCACAGCCTGCAGTGAGGGCTTTCACCCAGCCCATTCTCAGGGCAGCAGCAGGAGCGAAGCATCAATCCTTCCTCTTGCTCTTTACCTCTCCAAAGGGAGCAGCATCCCTCGCTGACACTAAAGGCGACTGAAAGAAAGGGCACGAATATGGGCCAGACTTTATATAATTATATAGGGAGGAAAACTGGGATGTCTCTTCGTAGAGGCTGGGAATGTTCCACTGGAAAACTAGGTTAGACTGAGAAAAAAAAGAAAGAGCCTCTGTAACCCAGAAATAGCTGGGAGGTTTAAGTATAATTTTCCAGCCCTGTGTTATTATGGTGCTAATTCAGGTCTGAGAAATAAATGGAGGTAAAGGCCTCCCAAGGTCAAGAGGAGAAACAAATCACACCCACTGCTTCCTCTTGGTAAAATAATCCCTTGTCCTGATCGAACAATCTCCATTCACATGGTGTTGGTTCCCCTCACTCTGTGTGGTGGGAATAGTCGCTCTTAATTGTTTGATAGATGTATTAATGAATGGCTTTAGAAATAAAGGCATTTTCTCAGCTGCCTGGAGCACATCCTTTCACCAGGAAGGTGAGTTTTGAGTGGAAGCCAAACCTGGAGGTGCATCACAAGCCCTAGGAGCAGAGATGGAGGCAGCGCTTCCACCGGCTGGGAGGAAGGACTCACAGGTGCTGCACAGGCAGAAAGGTGCCAGGACCCAGAGAAGCAGTGGGCAACCCCTCTCTGGAAGTCTTCAAGGCCAAGTTGGATGGGGGTCTGAGCTGTCCCTGTGGCAGTGATTTGGGAACTAGAAGATCTCTGGGGTCCCTTCTAACCTGAACCAGTCTGTGAGCCTACGATTTCAGTTTGCTCCCCTGCAGCCTCCTCTCAGGCAGCAAGTGATGGCACAGCTGAGGCCAAGCCAACTGCCTCACAAAGCCCAGAGCAAGTTTATTGCTCTTTGAAGTCCCAATTGTTTTTCATTTGTATGAAGCTAGTGAGGGTGAGCTCCTTTCACTGACCACCACCACCCTGAGGTGCTGCACAAGAAGAAGGTGCTTAAGCTTAAGAGGGAACAACCTCTAAACCACGTCAGCCTCCTCAGTCCACTGAACCCTGCTTTTTGCTGAGAGCAATTTGACCAGGGCCACGTACATCTCTTCCCTGTCATGGGAGGAGGTTGCTTCTGAGAAACCTCAGTGATGCAGAGGAGGAGGAGGAGGGGGAAGTCAGTGCAATCATTTTTCCAGGAAGGTGAGATCTTTTCACCTCTGAAATGTGTGTATTTAAACAGAGCCTAGGAAGTTAGGCAAAGTAAAGTGAGCTGAGTTTGCTTACTCAGAGAGCCAGGAATCCAGTGCCTTACTGCTTTGGCATCTTCCATGCGCCCAGACAGAGGGTGTATCTGTAGGGAAGGATGCCCAGCCAATGGGGCTTGTTTCATATAGACATCCTCTTGCTGGTCCAGGGCAGCAGCAGGATATCTGGTAGCAGTTTCATCATACAGCCACCCTGCAGCAAAAAACCTGACGTCCAGACCTGAGACAAGGAGGAATATTCAGAGCTTTAAAGCCAGAGTTCAGAGCAGGAAACTGCCGTGGTGGAACTGTCTGAAGCAGTTTGAAGGGATTGTGGTTTGTAGCTCGTTTGATCTGCACTTTCTTCTTTCTTAAATGTCAGGCTTTTCTCTGAGACTCGTATTATTTTAATCTTGATTTCCTTAGGACACGGAGCCTACGCAATTATCAACCCTCCAAGGGGCAGACAGAGTGGCTGCGGTGATGAGGGAGATCAGGCTTTGGGAGAGGTGCAAGGGCAGGAGGGTGGGCACTCCGGGACACACGGAGCCAGAGCAAAGCAGCCTCCAGCAGCCACGCACAGGGCCACTTGAGGTTTTATTGCTTCTCTTCCTGGCCTGTCTCTTCTGAGCATGGTTTCAGCAGCACTGCCACGTCCACCGGTTGCCCCAGCTAAGGCTGCAGCCTGAAAAAGGCTAAGTAGTCGCGAGCAGCACTTCTCACTTGTGATTGCTCCTGCAAGCCAAAACCCTGTCCCTTCTAGTTTTCACCCCGGAGATGACAGGGGGTGACTCCTTCCTTCTGCAGTGTTTTTCTGAGATGAATGTAAATCCTAGCTCTGTAGATTTTTGACCTGGGGGTCAGGAGGATGGAGCCAGGCTCTGCTCAAGGGCATCTGGTGATAGGACAAGGGGCACTGGGTGCCAGCTGGAACAGAGGAGGTTCCCTATCAATATCAGCAGGACATTCTTCCCAGGGAGGGTCCCGGAGCCCTGGACCAGGCTGCCCAGGGGGGTTGTGGAGTCTCCTTCTCTGGAGAAACATCTGTCTGTGTTCCTGTGTGACTTGGTCTGGGTGACCCTGCTGTGGCAGGGGGATTGGACTGGATGATCTTTCCAGGTCCCTTCCAATCCCTAATGATTCTGTGATTCTAAGATCTCAGACCTTGATCACTATGCCCATTCACCTCTAAAAGCGTTAAATCTCTTCAGCAAACCTGAGCAAGGCCTGGGCTAGGGATGGGATGGGTGAGAAGCCAGATTCTTGGACCCCACCAAACATTCTGCTTTTGAAGAGAAGCCCCTAAAACTCCAAACCTTACAGCAGAATTTTCATGCTGCCATTTACACCGCAGGTCTTTGAAGGCCAAAAGTGATGTGAAGGCCAACCAAGAGCTGCCCTGGAATGCATTGGGAGGCACAATGTGCTGTGTGGAAGGAAGTCAAGGTCAGCTGTCACTGCGGAACAGCAGGTAAAAAACACCCCTCTTGGAGAATTTCCTTATGTTTCCCTCTCCCGCATCACCCCGTGCTGCAACACGAGGCAGGGAGGGCGTATGGAAGAGAACAGCTTTGCTTGAGTTGGAAGGAGGTGAGCATCTTAGCTTAAGCTAACACAGAGGACCTTGAAGCTATTTTGTCATCTGGGAGCAATACAGCTGCAACCTCGGGCCGGCAGCTGTGCTCTTGTGAGTTTTGGACCCCAAAGAAAATGGGAGATAAAAGTTTCCTTTGATCTCATTGGGTTGGGCTTTTATTGCAAAGCCCCTCTATTTATAATTTACTGCAATCATAGGCTGGGGAAAGGATGGGAACCGAGGGAAACTGAGCAACACAGCTCATGGGAGGGACCGGTCATTTTGAAAGCTGTGTTTTTAGAGCCAGTGCAACTATCTGCTAGGTCGGATGGGCAAGAGACTGTGATTTGCTAACCCACTCCTCTCAGCACTCCTTTAAAATACATATCCACGCCCGAAATCACCCAGTATCAGGGACCTGTCCAGAACCCTTTCCTTATCTCTTGGCTAATCGTGCCTGGATGAGGCCAAAGTGGAGCTTGCTTCATCTCACAAAGGGCTAAACAAACAGGCTGGCTCCTGGTGATGCAACTCCGAGTTGATTTTTCCAGTTACTCAACTTCTCTCTCCCTACGTATAATGTGCTGAACTTTGAAATAAAAGCCTCTCTCAGCAATCTCAGCAATTTATGTCAAGAAAATCTGGATGCATCAAAGCGAGAGAGAATGTTTTCTGACAGAGCACAGGAATAAAGCTGCAGCAGTACATGCAGCTCCCGAGCCTTCGTCTCAGCTCTGCCACTGACAAGGTCTATGGCCAAGGGCAAGGTGGTTGAACTGCCTGTTCCTCAGTTTCTCCACCGCTGAAAAGAGGATTGTGGCGTTAATCCCAAGCTAAACAACCTGGGACGGTGTTGTACCACACACCTGTAACACCCATGGAAGCTGCCTGTGAAAGCAAGGGGAGGTGGACTCTGCTGTCTCAGCAGAGGGGATGGTTTACTCTCAATCTGTGCTAAAAAATGCAGCACGTAAGGAGGTACTGCTGATTATTCCTTAGAATCAGCAGCATGCATGGCATTCAAAGAGCCTTTTCCATATGCTATTTCTGTTCTCTTGGCTGCTTCCCAACACGGGTCATTACCTCCTGCCTCTTACAATTGCCCCGCTACTTCTTTCTGACTCAGCTTCCCACTTCCCCACCCAGAATGCCTGTACAGAGTTGCAAGGAGCTTGGAGAGCTCAACTCCCAAAGACACTGAGTGCCCCCGTGGTGAGCTGAGGGCATTCAGATATTCATGAGTGCAGCTCCCAGCTTGAGGAATCAGACCCGATGCTGTTTCTATGCGAACAGCCTTGCTAAGGAGAGGCAGCTCTCCCTCCACACCTCTTGATGAAAACCCCAGAAGCCTACAGGGCCTGAAATCCAGAGCATCCCTGTGATTTATCCGATCCAGGGAATTAACAGTGCCTCGAGGTTGCTTCTTTTCACCCCGTGAAGGCTGGGGTTGATGAGTAAACTTGTAGGAGAGGATAACTTGCTGACTCTCTACAGCAGGACACAAAATGTTTGGCCATGAGATTCCCAACGGCAAAGGCTGCTCACTGCTGCTCCCCATTTAAGAGTCACATCGAGAACAGGGAGGCTGCCACACATTTTGCCCCCTGCAAATCACCTTGGAGAAGCTCAGCCCTGAGCTGAGAAGCTGCCACCATCAGGAGCTCACGTTTCCACCACCCACATCCTCAAGAGAGAAATAGTCATCCTGGATTTCAGATGCCTCTGTTGGAAAACCCAGCCTTTGATGAGGTCCCAGGAGAGGAATTCATTCTCTTTGCACTTTTCCACAGCACTTTGTGAGACAACCTGCCTTTTAACCCTTTTATCTTCGCAGCAACCTTGTGGGATGGAGATGTGTGATTCCTTTCCTGATGTACAGACGGGGAGACTAAATAGACACCATCATTCTGTTCACACAGATGGTCTGTGGCCGAGCAGAGACCTCACGCAGCACTCACCAAGTTCTGAGTCAGGCTCCTCTGCTGCCCAGGGATGGAGGTGACATGGCCACACAGCATGCAGATCTCTGCTTCACTTGGATCAACAGAGAGGAATGGAGAGGCACCTTGGACTGGTGTTGCAGCCACCTTTTGAGGTGGGAGCCATCTCTCTGCAAATGCACCTGAAGATAAGGGAGTGCTGAGCCTGACTGAGAGAGTTGAGGTTGGTCAGCCTGAAGAGGAGATGGCTCTGGTGGGACCTTACAGCAACCTTCCAACCCCTGAAAGGAGCTGTCAGGAGGCTGGAGGAGACTGTTCACAAGGTCAGGGAACAACAGGACAAAGGGTAGTGGTTTTAGGCTGGAAAAGGGCAGATTGAGGCTGGACATGAGGAAAAAGTTGTTGAATCTGAGGGTGGGGGATCCCTGGAACAGGCTGCCTAGAGAGGTGGTGGAAGCCCCATCCCTGGAGCCATTCAAGGTCAGGCTGGATGGGGCTCTGGGCAACCTGATCTAGTTAGAGATGGCCCTGCTTGTTGCAGGGGGGTTGGACTGGATGACCTTTGGAGTCCCCTTCCAACTCTATGATTCTATGATCACCTGGGCTGTAGTCAGCAGGAGACTTCCTGAAAATCATTAACAAACAGAACCACTCCCCTCACCAAAAATCCTTTCATAAAGAATCTTGGAGCCAGATATGATTTAAAAACACACTGAGGCTTGCTAGTGGATGCCAGGAATAATATCCACCAGCTTCAAGGACTGCCTCTGAGTCACCCCAGGGTTAGCATCAGCCCAGGATGTTTTTTGGGCCCCCAGGGTTGAAGTGACTTGACCCCTGGGAATTACAGAAGAGAGGATTTTTATTTCCAAGGCCATTCTGGACCCTGCTGATGGGTCTGCTTCCCTTGCTTGGGGTGCCTTCCTGCTACTGCCCAGAGCCTGCCCTGCAGCCAGGGTTCATACTGCAACCCACAGCATGCAAACCACACTGTACTCTCCTGGGACCAGGCAAAGGCTGCTCAGGGACAGCCCTGAATGAGAGAGACATCCCAACACAGCCCAGCCTTAGCCTAAAGATGGTTGCTGTTGGGGATCAAAAGAAGCACTGCCTTAGCCTGCTGTTGTCACTTCTGCCTTAGTGTCAGAGCAATAGCGATCCCCTTGCTCTGGAGAGCTTTGCCCTCTGCATCCCCTCTGGTAGGGAGCGTCGGTGCCAGAAGGAAGCAGTGGGTTGCCAAGAAGAGGATTAAAATGCAAGGGAAGGAAGGAGGGGATTTGGGATGCAGCACATTTGTGGGTTTGAAAAACATCTTCCTTCCTCTGCTTGCAGGAAAGGAGTCCTTGTCCCTGTCCCTCAGCTCACAGGGATGTTATCTGGCCTCAGCCTGGCTGACCAGGCACAGCACCAGAACCATCACAGGGAGGGTGCAGGGTGCTGCTGTAAGCCAGCAGGAGGTGAGAGCTGCGTTGCCCCTGACCAGCAGCCTGACCCCTGAGACGTTTGACAGGACTGCTGTGGAAATTCCAGGAGCTAGCAGGGCACGATGGGCTTCACTTTGTCCTGCTGCCTTGACCTGCAGGCAGCTGCCTGGCACGTTAATCCATCCTGCTGAGTGAAGCCCAGTGGGATCACCTGGGCTGAAGCCAACTGGGACAGAGTGGGAGGCCTTGGAGTGACTTCAGGAGGCTTGGAGGAGACGCTTCTTGTTTGAAATCTGGGGAATGGTGTCAGTGCAAGGAACAGAGGGTTTCTAGAGCACTGGGACACCCTTCTCAGGTGGGTGTCAGATTCTCAGACTCTATCCTTATCAGGCTCTCTAGGTTCGAGCTGCTGAGCTGCTTCTCCTCTGCTGAGTTTCTGACCTTCCACAAATTAAAACAACCTCTGAGTAACTTGCACTCCTCTCTCCTTGCCCTCAGTACAGGTTTTGGGTTCCCCAAACCCCACAGTATAAATTAATCCAGATAGAGAGAGTCTTCAAGAGGCAAAGTGCAGCTGCAGACCTGGAGTGACCCACAGCTGTGAGCACTTGGATGATCCCCATCCAAAACAGAAAGGGTCTGCTAGCAAAGACAAAACCCAACCTGTAGCAGCAACACAGAGCAGGAATTTCTCCAGAGGTCAAGAGGAGCTGGCTGTTGTAGTTTTAACTCTTCATCTGTCAGTAGCAGACCCTTGGTAGGGTTTAATGAGGAACCTGCATTGGTTTAGCCTGAATTGTTTGTTAGAGCTTGAATTTCAGCTCAAGCTCTTTCTCTGTAGAGAAGGGTCTTGATCCTCCACGTCAGACCTGGTTTGACACCACAGTGTACCCCGATGTGGATGTAGCTGGCTGGCAGTGCCCCCTTGAGCTGCCTCTGATTTTGTGGGGAGCAGACAGCCCCATCCCACAGCCAGGAGGACAACATAGGGACCTGGGCTTGGCCTGGGTGATCCTGCTGTGGCAGGGGGATCGGACTGGATGATCTTTCAAGGTCCCTCTGATCCCTGATAATTCTCTAAGTCTAACTCCAAGTGTTCTCTTACCTCTTTCCTAGCTCAGGGCTCTACTCATTTTAAATATGAGAGGGGAAATTCCAGAGGGCACGCTTTCCTCTCGTGGTGCCACACCATTTACTCTCATAGCTGGTGCCATTTGAAGGATCCCCTTGAGTTTCTAATTCCATTTTTTACTTTATTCTCCCCACTTACACACAGGGAGCTCCCCTGGAGCTGCTCTAGCCCCATCCCACCTTCCCTTTTACAACCACATACTTACAGAAAGCCTTTGTGCTTCCCCTTCCCAGTGATGGTTAGAGCAGTGTCGAGCATCTCGGAGTCCTTGGCATTGCTGGCACAGCCACTGGACAGCGGGAGCAGATGAGCAGAGGGATGATCACCTCTCATCTGAGCTTTCCCTAGAGCACAGATGACTGCCCCTTGTTCCTCCTCCATCTGTGCTGCTAAGAACAAATGAATCAAAGCAGAAAATCCCACTAAAGGGATTGCTTTCATTTCTCTCTCTGAACACTGACCTATGAATCGGTGGCTTATCTTGCTCCTTGTGCAGCCTCAGCCTTCATCACCAGCTGGGGTCAATGCTTTGGGCTATTCTGCCCTGACCTAGCAGTGGTTCACACACAGAGCAGCAGTGTGAGGGCTTTATAAAGGCTAGCTGAATGATAGCCCAGCTAATAGACCTCCTGGGGCACACAGGTGAAATCACTGTGGTCTGAAGCAGTCAGAGGTGTTGGGCACACAGCTTCCCTGGACCAGAGCTCCAAGCAGCAAGGGAGTAATTTCAAAAGGCCCATTTCAGAGAGCTTAGGAGTATTTCAGTGAGGTGTTCACCTAGCTTCCTCCCTGTAGATCAGTGGATCTGGTTCATCTGAGGGAGCCCAGCAACATGTGTTGGACAGAGAGATTAAACCCAGCTCTTCCTGTGCTAGAAGCACAGGCTCTTTATTATCCAAATGAAAACTGACTTCCCTCAGCAGACACACTGCAGGGCTTGTGACACGTGGAGGAGCCATCTGGAGACCATCCAGGTCTTGGCTATTTTCTACTCACAAATACACTGTCTACAATTCATCTAAATCATAGGATCATAGAATGGGTTTGATTGGAAGGGATCTGAAAGATCATTTAGTTCAACTCCCCTGCCAGGTTGCTCAAAGCCCCGTCCAACCTGGCCTTGAACACAAGCAGTGATGGAGCATTCACAGCTTCTCTGGGCAATCTGTTCCAATGTCTCCCACCCTCACAGTGAATAATTTCTTCCTGAGAGCTCATCCAAACCTACTCTCGCTCAGTTTAAAGCCATTACCCCTCATCCTATCACTACAAGCCCCTGTATTTTTACAGGTTCCTTGAAGATCTCCTTCTGGTGGTGAAAGGCATCTCCCCTTAACCATCTTTCCTCCAAGCTGAATAACCCCAGCTCCTTCAGCCTGTCCTCACAGAAGAGGTGTTTCAGTCCTCTGGCCACCTCCTCTGGATCCTCTCCAACAGTTCCATGTCCTCCTTGCCAGGGGGGCTCCAGAGCTGAAGGCAGTACTGCAGCTGAGGCATCACAACAGCGGAGTAGCGTAGCAGAATCACTTCCCTTGACCTACTAGTCTCTCTTATTTTGATGCAGCCCAGGATGTGGTTGGTCTTCTGGGCTGTGCTCACACATTGATGACTCACGTTGAGTTTTTCATCAACCATCACCCCCCAAGTCTTCCTCCACAAGGCTGCTCTCAAGCCACCATCCTCCCACTGTGTGATTTCCACTGTCACCTGCTCTTCCCTTGACTTCATCCCTCCCGATGGGGCTGCTTTGACCCCTGTTATGAGGAAACTTGGCATGAAGAGCCGTTGTCCTAACCAAATCAAGAGTGTTGGGTTAAGGCAGTGAGTGGCATCCAATTAGACTCGACAATGCTTAATTGGTCTGAGGGTGGTAGCGTGTTTAGGGAGAGGCTGCCACTGCAGCTGCTTTTTCTGAAGCCATTTGGGTGGTATTTTTCTGTGTATGTCTTTTTAATGTCACTGCATGTGTTTTGAAACCACAACAGTTTTGTTCCTGAGAACAGATGGTGACTGGAGGCTCTTTCAAGCCAGCTGCAGGAGGAACCTTGCCAGCCAGGGCCTTAACTGCTGGGGCAGAGTCTCCCACCTGTGCAGTCTGTCTCCTTTCCCTCATCAGGAGGTGAAGAAGACCCAGCACTGCTACAAAATCAAGGTAAAATAAGAGCCTGCCCTGCAAAGTTCCCACTGGTGTCAAGGAGAGCTCTGTGTGGCTGCAAATGGGGGCAAACACTGAGCATGGCAAGTGCTGGGTTTGCCAGGGTCCCGTGAGGCACAAAGGGTACCACGGAAGATGCACCCCGTGCACAAAACCACACTCTCCTCCTAGTCAAGACCTCAAGTCAAGGTGAAATCGCTTCTATTTATCCTGGCAGCAAAGCCTGCTTAGCTACAGAGCAAACTCCTGGCACACGAGGTCCAGATGCCACCAAAGATTCTGAGCTGTGGTGCAGCCTGCAAGGATGACCTTGATCCTTGCTAAGGAAGGAAAGAGAAAAGGGGCTTGAGGGTAGCAAAGGCTGCAGTGTGGGTTTGTGTGCTGAAATCCTAGCCGAAATGTGGCAAGCAGACCTCATGCGGGATGTGAGAGCAGAAGGAAACTCCTTTGGACAGAATAAACCATCCCAGCACAGCCCACAGCACCAGATCACCGTAACAGTGTGACTCTGATTGTCCTTCCTTGCCTCCTCACCCCCTGGTGCCACAGTCCTTCTCTGCCTGGATCTGTCACACCTTACCGTGAGCATCCCCATAAGAAGTCCAGCATCCTAGTCAACATCAGTGGCTGTGGAAGGAGACAGGGTCCTGCAGACAGTGCTTCACAGCCTTCTGCAGAGCAATTTCTTGCCTTCCATGGACTGCATAGAGACCGTGCTTGCAGTTGGATCCCTCAGTTCCGTGCTCAAACCACGTGGCTCCATAGCCCATCAAACAGAATTGAAATAATCTAGGACTTACCTTTGGGGGAGCAGGGAAACCTCAAGAGCAGGACAGCAGCACAAGGTGTTTTCCTCCTTGAACCTTCCCTCAGAATCTTTCAGCCAACTCAGACAGCCCCAGGGAGACCAGGAAGTTATGCAAATACACTATGTTTGGATTAACACCCTCGTTCATCGATAGCCAGGTGATGTGGCCTGACAGGTATTGATTCATTCACTGTCACGTTTGCTCACTATATAGGTCACTCAAGCACAGGTCCTTCAAACCAGTGTGCAGCGTGCCCTGTCTGAGACACGAGTACAGGGTGTCCCTTCTGCAAACAGACAGGACCACTCCTCCTGCCTCCCTGCACTGCTTTCATCCCAGACAAGAGATCACCTAGTGTCCAGCACTAATGAGACTTCATTAACCTTCAGGGTAGGGGAATCCTGTGCTTTTCAGAGTGCGAATGTAAGGTTGACCTGTGGCTTGACCTATTTCTCTCACAACTCAGTTGTCTTCCTCTCCTCTCTTGATTGAGCACCTTCTTCATTTGCTCCAGTTGTGGGATAGATGGGAAATGAACTGGGAGGAAGTGGGGTGGTTAAAGGGGGCTGCAGCAATGGAGGTGAGTGGGCTTGGATGGGACAGGCACAGAGTGAGGAAGATATGGGATGGGAAATATTATAGGGCAGGAGAAGTGAAAGATGTGAACTTTTGAGTGTGAAAATGAGGAGAGCAGTGGATGAGGCACCATGGGGTGTAGATGCCTTTTAGGATGTTGTCTGGAGGCAAGAGGACATAGTTCCCTCTTCATCCCCTACCCTTCCCTTCCCTTCCCACCATCCCTGCACATAGACTCACAGAATCATTAGGGATTGGAAGGGACCTCGAAAGTTCATCCAGTCCAATCCCTCTGCCACAGCAGGATCACCCAGACCAAGTCGCACAGGAACACAGCCAGGCGGGTCTGGAACATCTCCAGAGAAGGAGACTCCACAACCCCCCTGGGCAGCCTGGTCCAGAGCTCCGGTACCCTCCCTGGGAAGAAGGTCCTGCTGATATTGATAGGGAACCTCCTCTGTTCCAGCTGGCACCCAGTGCCCCTTGTCCTATCCTCAGATGACCCTGAGAAGAGCCTGGCTCCATCCTCCTGACACCCACCCCTCACAGATTTACAGATATGAATGAGGTCCCCCCTCAGCCTCCTCACCTCCAAGCTCAAGAAACCCAGCTCCCTCAGCCTTCCCAGAGCTGTACAGCAGCTCTGAACACATCCCCTGCTGTAGCTTCACCATTGAGGGAAGGTTCTGCCTGTGCAGCTTCTCCCGCAGCCAGGACAGGCTGTAGGAATGAGCTCTCAGTTTGGGATTTCTATGAAACCACCTTGCTGTCTCATTTTTCCTTCTTCTTCTTCACACCCCTGTCTCCAGCCACAACCACCTTCAGGCCAGCTTGTGAGGGAAGAGGAACTCACGTTGGTCTTCTTTTCTTTCTCTTGTGGTTCCTCAAATGATTAATAGAGAATGTGGGACTCATGCACTTCCCACTTAAGAAAAACCGAAATAAGACTATGGGGAAACGCTCTGGGCTCCCTCTCGCAAAGTTTTAACCAGAGCATCCTATAAACAGGAATCCTGGAGCTGTCTCCTGAGTAAAGAGAACTAGATGTGTCCCTCCGTTCAAGGAGGCTGTCAGAAAGCATTGGAGAGCAGCAGCAGTGCAGGAAACACTCATTTTGATTTTCCGGTGGTTTTACAGGCAGCCAGAAAACAGGATGAATTTTTCATTCTAAGTTTTGCAAAGAAATGTAGTGGTTTATGGGTTTCTTTTTCACCGGGGACAGGGAGGGAGTGGGTAGAGATGGTGGAAATTAGTCATTTGAAATAGTTCGAACAACTCAGACATTGTTTAGGTCACATCTGACCTTCCCCGAGCACTGCAGACGCTCAGAGAAGAGACAGGGAGATCCAACCTGGGCTGCTACAGAGAAACCTTGGGCTTTGCTGTCGGGTTGCACAAGGTGTTCTGGTCAGGGGCTCTGTGATGTGAGCCCCAGGGATGGGAATGGGCGCTGCTGGAGCGGTTGGGCTCCAGACAAAGGATCAGACAAAGGGCTCAGGGAGGGTTTAGCAGCATCTGTTAACCTGTTAGTTATGTTATGCCTGATCCAGGCCTTGGGTCAAGACATAGAACCCAGGAGACTGAGCAATCACAGCTTCCCCTGACATGAGCTTTAAGCAGTGGAGATGAAAGCTGCTATCAACCTCCCTTAAGGCATTTTATGGTCTCAGCATAAAGCTGAGGGAAAGACCTGTTGTGGTTGTGATTTCATAGAAGCATAGAGTCACTAGGGATTGGAAGCGACCTGGAGAGATCATCCAGTCCAACCCCCCTGCCACAGCAGGATCACCCAGGTGGGTTTCAAACATCTCCAGAGAAAGAGACCCCACAAACCCCCTCAGCGCTCTCCAGTGCCCTGTCACCCTCACTGGGTTATAGAAGGGACCACAGGATCATCCAGTTCCAAGCCCTTTGCCACAGGCAGGGACACCCCACCCTAGATCAGGCTGGCAGACAGTGAGTGGCTCATTATTATCCTCATTAATCTTGCTGTTGGATGGGGATGTTAACTCAAGCAATTCATATCTTAACATGGAGCAGACTCAGTCGAGTGAATGCAAGTTTGCTTTAAATATTGGAATATTAAGGCTTTAAAACACTTATCTCCAAAAGCAAGTGCAAGAAATCATCTTGAAATAAAGGAAAAACAAGGATTCCAGGATCTGGGCAATGGAAAAAAGGCCAAGAGCTGGCAGCCTTGAATCCTCGACTCCTGCCATGGAAAAGATCAAAACCGTGGATTCCCGGAATGTGGTGGGGATCACGGGATGCTCTGGTGGTTTATTTTGTCTTGTGGGCTGTTTGTTGAATGGAGGAGTTTCCCATGGCCGTGTCCCAGTGCTGTGTGTGTGTGCACGGTGCCTGTTTGAAAAGCAGCCCACAGCGTTTTGATCCGCCGTGCTTGGCTTGTGTAAAGGCAAAGGGAAAAGCAGCAGCGGCGTGTAAGGCTCGGAAGCAAAGGGTGAAATGAAAAGGCAATGGCTTGTTTTGGGATGAGGCTGCGGGACTGGGCTGAAATCTGTTACACATGCTGCTCTAGTCCCGAATTGCTGTAATTCTGGAAGGGATCAGAGAGCAAAGCTGTTGACTTTGCTAAGTGTTTGCAGGTCAGGCTGTGGGAAAGAAAAAACCCCTTCCATACTCCACGTTTCTTATGCCAAGGGAAAAGAGAGCAACGTTCCACACTGCGCAGGAGGAGACGTCTCCATTGTGACCCGTGGAGGAGGACACTGCCCTCCAACGAGCCTCTCAGCACGAAGATGTGATACCGATGGTGCCACTAGCAGAGCACGAGCCTGGGTGTTGGGCTGCTGGGGTGGAGAGTGGCGCTGAGATCTCGTGGGTGGCCCAGAAGCACCTCCACGGCTGATGGTAACTGCTGAGCTGTTTGCATCTGGGATGCATTTTGGGTGTTGAGTAGACTGTGCTTGGTACCTCAGCCTTGGCCCCAGGCAAGGCTGCCATGCTGAATAATACTTGCAGAACCTGCTGAGTGATAAGGACTAAGAAATCCCTAAGCAGCGTTTCAGAGGTGTCCACAGCCCTGCAGAGCCCGCTGTCCCTCTGCCTGGTACAGTCTGAAAAGCTCTGTAGGGCTCCCAGCCTCAACATCCCCAAAATGCAGCACAATGAAAGGACAAAGCAAGGGGAAAGGGGGAGATGTGACTTTGAACCTAGCAAACCTAGCAGCAGTACCGAGAGCCAGGGATATTAGCATGGACTGAAAGGAGAAAGAAAGGGAGGGAGGGATGGAAGGATGGATGGATGGATGGATAGATGGATGGATGGATGGATGGATGGATGGATGGATGGATGGTCGGATGGATGAGCAGGCTGTATTTGAGATATCCAGCCTTTAGATTAAATCATAGAATCATTGAGTCCAGCCATTAACCCAGCTGTCCCAAGGCCACCACTAAACCCTGACCCTGAGCTCCAGATCTCCATGACTGTGAAACACATCCAGGGATGGTGATTCAACCCCCTCCCTGGGCAGCCTGTGCCAAGGCCTGAGGACTCTTTCCATGGAGAAGTTTTTCCTTAATCGAAGCTAAACTTCCCCTGGTGCCACTTGAGGCCATTTCCTCTTGTCCTGTCCCTTGTTCCTTGTGGCTCCTATAGGGAATGGGCAGGTCCCCAGTTCAGACAGACTTTTCCATGACAGTGATTTCGAAGCCATCCTGATTCAGCATAAACACACACATATTTAAACAAACCCAACTTTATTTGGGGCAGTCATTTCTCTGAGGCTCTAACACCCTAGGATTGCCATGGCAGGGTCTTACAAGTGATCACTCAGTGCTGCATTTGTAAGAGCCTGAGGATTAGACCAAGACTTAGCATTTCCTTCAGTGACCTCCTTGTTCTGAGCTCTGCATAAGCATCACCTGCCAGAAAGCCTCGCTGTTCTTTGTATAAAATAAACTGTGCTAACCCAGATTCTGTAGGAAAGGTAAAGGAACGAGACAATTTTTATTGTCACTGCTGTCCTTCTCTTTGTTGTGAGAGCTTCTGTAAGCACCAGGGGCTCCCAGTGCTTTGTATTTCATAGAATCAGATTTAAAATGGGTGCTGGCCTTATGTGACCTACTGGAGCTGTGAGCCAGAGCCAAGATTAGGGCTCCAGTTCTCAGCTCCCAGTCCTGGATTCTCCTTATTAAATGACACCTCTTCATTACAATAATGAGATCATCCCTGTTATTTAATTACATTCTCCTTGTTGCTAACGAATCCAGTGTGTAGCAATCCAAAGCCTTGCTTTCTAAGGTTAGCAGGAACACCGAGGTACGTTTCCTGCCTCGCCGTTAAGATGTGTTATCACTGCTGTCTGCCCTGACATCAGCCTTTTCCTAGGGCGGTCCTGCAAAGGCTGAACTCACTGGCATGCCCATACTCTGAATATTGAGACTGCCAGTACTCTCCTCCTCATTCAAAGATTCAGATGTGGACTTAAGTTTTGTAGCTCTGTGGGAGTTCTCAAAGGCTGCTCACACCAGCAAGGTGAAGTGTCTACAGGATCCAGGCTTCTGGGGGCTACATCCCAATCGCTTGTGGCAAAGAGGTGGCCTTTTAGGTTCCAGCTCAGAGGAGGTTCCCTGCTCCAACGGGGTTCAAACATGCTGAGATCTGACTCAGCCCACCTCTCTCTGGCTTGGTGCAGGAGATGCTCTTGCCTTCACCTTATTAAATCACTGCCCCTGAGGGTGAGGAGATGTCACCTCCAGGAAAACATGTTACTGCGGGTGCTGGTAGTGGTGTGACAGAGTCTGGCCAGCTTTGTACAACCCATCATTAGATCCTGACACACGGGGGAAGAGAAGGGCTCTGGGAGGAGTATTCATTAGCAGAAATCTAGATGGGCTTGTTTGCAGGGCTGCACCCCACCACAACTTCACTTAGGGATGTGGGTGGCAGCAGGAGGACCACACGCTAACCAACACCTTCCACTGACAGCTACCCCATGAGAAGGAGAGCACTGGACAAGAAAAGCCTGGGATGACTTCCTGGGCAATGGCTCCAGGCTGCTCACAGAGACCCTCTTGCATTTCTCCAGCTCTCCCAGGGACAACTGGGATTTTGTTTTTGGCAACCTCTCCAGCCTCGGGCGAGACTGGGGAACATTGAGGTATGAGGAAAAGGCAGTCTGTGCGAGTCACGGCACGGCTTGTGTATGGAGTGCTGCCTGCCACAGCTCTTGCCAGCTCTGGCTACCAGAGCTACCAGCAGTTCCCAGTATGCCTGTGTTTGTCTTGGCACTGCCCCATTGGATAGCTTGGTGTTCCCAGTTAGGCAGCCCACATACTGAGGAATCTGTGTGACCTACGGATGGTTGAGTGGAAGATTTTGGGCCAAGGAAGGCATTCCTTTAGAGATCCTTTCAATTCTTGTGTCTCAGAATTATTGAGGCGGGAGAAGACCTCCAAGATCATCAAGTCCATCCCATGACCTAACATGTCCCACATCATTCACATTCCTCTCCAAGATGCCTTTAGCTCTGTTGCCTGTGAGAAACAAATAAGCCAAGACACTTCCCTGTTCTTATTAGTATTTCACCTCTCTGCCATGCCAGCTGGGCACTGCTGATTGCTAAGCCCGGGCAGATGCCCCAGCTCTCCTCTCTTCCCCCCAGCTTTCCACCATTCCATCACACCTTTGTCCTGTGCCACCAGGAATGAGCCAGTAATTCCCTAGGGCAGGGCTGAGTACCCGGGCAGACGGGGAGGGTCTTTCCATTACTTAAATAATTAGCACTTAAGTCATTAGTTATTAGCTCCCATGGATTTCCACGGGCACGTGGAGCTCTTTGCCATAGCTGGGATCAGCAAAGGATCCTCTCTGATAGTTCAGTTCACATTAGTAAGGAATGCTAAAAGAAGAAGCAAAGGCCAAGGTAATCCCTCCTACATCGCTGGGAGATGCAGAGACTTCCCATCAGACAGACAGATGCTGTCTCTTCTCCAGACATCTGGAGAAGTGTGCTTTGATGCAGATGGTGGGAAATGTTCTTGGCTTGCTCTGGCTGGATGAGAAACTGCTGCTGAGGCAGTGATTTTACCATAGCACTCTTCCCAACAGTAACTGGGTTTGGGAGAAATCGTGTCCTGGGAGAGAAATGCCACTCAGTAACTGCATCGGGATGGGCAAAGGCAGGGAATGTCACCCAGTGAGCATCCTCTGGAAATGTGCAGTGGATCTAATTGCTCAGCTCCCGTGGTTTTGCTCATCACTGTATGAACTTGAGCCCTTTGATGGGTTCGAGCTGCAGCAGTGACCGTGAATCCTGGGGGGCATCAGAAGGGGGGTGGTTAGCAGATTGAGAGAGGTTCTTCTCTCCCTCTACTCTGCACTGGATGATCTTTCCAGGTCCCTTCCAATCCCTAATGATCTAGGAATACCTATGAAACAGAGTATGCTGGCAAATGAGGATGTACTATACCCTACAGCCCTTTATTATAAGGCACCCCCTGCCCCATGCAGGGTAAACTGTGGAGCTCGAGACATCTTGTTCAGGCCAGGGCACCACGGTTCTCTGGGGGCGTTGCTGGGTCAGCATCCTGGCCTCACTCAAAGATAAACACTGAATAAAATAAACCAGGGGGGGTTTTTTCCTCCCTCATGCAGGATGTAAATGAACAAAACCCACCACGTGGGATTTTGCCTTCAACCCTCAGCCTATTTCCCTGAATAGGGACAAGGGGAGAGTGGGGTTCACACACGATCAAGCATGAAGCCTACCTTCTACTCAAATGGGGTGCCCAGTCTGTGAGAGAAGAGCCCCACTTTCCTAAGACATCATCTCCCATTAGTTTGGTGGAAAACTTCCAGCCAGTTCAAGTGTCGGGTCACAACCCTGAGTTTAGATGCTCTGGCAGAACAAATAACCCCATCAGCCACTCTGATCCGAAGATAATACGGCCATATACTGCCCGAGACAGACAGCTTGACTCGAAGTCCAGAGTTTAAAATGTGTTTGTCTTCAGGGCAATAAAAGCAGAAAGGAAGCAAGAAACCCAAAGTAATTCCACGACCGTTAACCCCTGGTGCTGCGTTAACCCCTGGTGCTGCCTCAACCCCTGATGCTAAGGAGATGAATATCGTGTTTATGTGCCACAACTCAACTGGGCTCCTTGGGGTGGGCTTTTCTGTACCTGTGAAGCAGAGTCTACGTGCACAGCACTCTGTAAATAAACAAAACCCAGTACTAACGGTTAACAAACTAGGCTGGATGGCTGGGGCAATCTGGCTGCTCAGGCGGATTGCTGCTGACAGTTCAGAGGTCTGATTTATGGCTTTGAGGTCATTCTGGGAAATATAATACCATCCTTTTGCCATGTTTTTCTGATTATTTGTGTATTTTTCTGTTGAGCAAAGCAAGCTCCATTCCATTATACTACAGGCTTGCAGTCAGAAGAGAGCGTCATGCTCTTCTCCGTTGAGCTCCTGTAGTTTCTTGCCAGACTGGTGGTTTTCTATTTGCGGTCTGTGAGTAAGGATGGGTGTAAAGGCTATTTCTGAAGGGTCTGTAAAGGTGACTAAGAGCAGCAATTTTTTTTCCCAGAGGTCTCCACAAACCTTTCTTTCAATATATCTCAGGATATATTGAAACCTCTTCGGAAGTTGGCAAAGAGCAGGGCCCTCCCTGTGTTCATTGCCACCGACTGGTTGCATCTGGCTTCCCATCTGCATCTCGCTCTCTCCAGATGACTGTGTTTCATTTTAGCTTTGTCCATCCAAAAGGAGAGGACTATGTTAGGAGAGAGATGTTGCTCTGTGGTGGTTTTCAGCCCCTGGTCCTGGGATGCCTGTCAGGACAGCGATTGCTCCCAAAGGTTGGGAGAAGGGTATCAGCTGCCAGCAGGCTGGAATTTGCCAGTGTCTGCACTTTAAGAGACAATTAACAGGGGCCACAAATCAAAAAAGATGGAAAACATCTGTCCCTTGATAATAGGAAGATCTGAACTCCTTCCGAATCACAGTCCATGGCAGATTCATCAGTGCTCAGCTCATTTTTTTCTGCACTCTTTCCAGATTTGCAAAATCCACTTCAAAGTCCAGGCACCACAACCAGGTGTCTTACTTCACTTGTACCTCACTAACGTTGCTCACAGATGTAGTAGGATCTTGCCTCTTCCCACTGACCAGGTCCCCTCCTGGTACACTGCCAGATCACACAAGCTCTCCTGACCATGACACCCCCTCCACAACCACATGCCCTGTGGACTAGTACCAGGACATCAAGGGCTTTCATAGAGCTGCTGACCCACAGTGGGTGAAGAATAAATGTCCTTGGCACCCCAGTTTTCCTTTGGTCTTAGACACGAACTGTCCAGTGAGACAACCTGAGTGCTACTGCAGTTTTAATTGTTCTGTCCTGCTCTTCATCTTTGCTCTGTGTGAGAGAACACAGATAGATCTTAGAGTCATGCCCATCTGTAGCTGCTTCTGTAGTCCACAGAGCCCACCAAGCAGCTGTAGCAGCCTCTCCCCACAATATGGGCTGTTCCTGCATCAATATTAGACTCTAGACTAGGAGAACCAGAATAAAAGTCTAGTGTGTTGAAGAGAGAAGAGAATTGAAGTGCCCACACTCTCCTAGGATCTTCCACTATCAAGAGGGAAGCTAAGAGAAAGAAGATGTCAAGATGAACACAGTGGAGGAGTCTTAGCCTAACAGCCTGCATCACTGAGCAGTCATTTCAACAGCAGCAGCAGTAAACTCAGCACCCCTCACTCAGGTTCTGAGTAGACATCAACTCAGCCATAGGGAGTGCTTGTCATGGCCTGAAGAAGGCTTCTGCAGCAAGAGCTAAGATGATTCATGTCCTGCACACATCTGCTTGTGCCCGTTGACTTATGAAGGGGCCCATGAGGCACTGACCCAGATGAGGACATGTCTGAGGTTAGACGGGGTGAGTGTTCATCCTCCCTGACTCTTGTGAAACTTCTTTGTCTGAGTCCCCATCCATCGCTGTCCTGTCTGCTGGCCCCCTCCAGAAACACCATCCTTGACCCCTGACGATCTGCCCTGCCTCCGTTCCTCTGCTTGAAAGGCTCCAAGAGCCAGCCAGAACTCCGTTCCTGTGACAATCAGAAATGGCCTTCTGATTTCCACTTACATCTCACCTTTGTTTTGCTGGGCAGAGCAAACCACACAACTTCAGCCACCAGACGCTGCAGCCAGCTTTCCGCTGCACCTGCTCCGGTATAAAGTTGCGCAGTGACAATTCCCCACCAGCAGTGATGTTTAGAGATCTCTATCAAGGCAGGTGTTCAGCAAACAAGTCTCTTTGTAGGGTAAGTACCCCACTCTGCTAATTACCAGCGCAAGAGCTGTACGATACAGTGACACAAGGCTTTGCAGCTTAAGGCTCCGCATGGGAGGAATATAATCGTCAGCACCTGACATAGAGCTGTTGTAGAACTGCTCTCAGCCATCTACACCAAGTGCTGTGTGCAGACAGGTTGCAGTACAGAATATTCCAGTGGTGTAGCAGAGCAAAACCATCAAAGGACGATGGCAAAAGCTAGATAGACCAGTGCTCCCAGTATCTGCTCTATCAAGCAGCATGGAGATGAAATCCAGACCCAGACCGCAGGAGCAGGATGCGCCCTGCAAAGGTTTGATGTGTTTGATCTTGCTGCTGTGTTAGCTTTTAAATGGAGGGGTTTGCCCTTGTATCTCTTTCCTGGTGTCACTCTTGAGACTCTATCACACTAGAGGTTGTCTTTATCCACTGGTTAGAGTGACAGGCCAGTGTCAGGTCACAGAGACTATAAAATGCCTCCTAGGAATGAGTTGAACTCTGTCTATCCTTAGCCCCCACATTCAACCGTTGCAAGAGGCATTAGCACAATGACAGGCAGGCAGCAATCTGCATCCTTAGCTAGAACACCTTTCCTCTACCCGCCTCCCCTCCCAGACTACTGAGCTAATCCGAAATCCTAGATCTGAGCTTCACAGCTCAGCTTTCATGTTTGCTCACAGCTAAAGACATAGGTTGTGAGAAAGCAGCGGTGATGAAGGACCTCCTTGGGCAAGAGGAGATTTGCAGGCTTTGGCATCTCACGGGCCACATTTATTTGCAGCTGATGGGGGGAAAAGCAGGTACTTTGTTCTCCAGGTGACGGCGGCGCGGAGACGGATCATCCCCAGCCAGTTCCCTTCTGATTGCTCCTACCGTGCAGCATCTCCTGCAGCCTGCAGCCGCAGGAAGCCAAATGGGTGCCAAAGATAAGCTTTCTCAAAGGAACATCCCTCTCTGATCCTGTTCTTCCACCGGTGGCACGATAATCAAGTAAACTCAGCTGTGCACCGGCCATGTGCTCAGAGCCCGGCTCCCGGCCGTGGAATTCCTGGTCCTCTCCAACTTTCCCCTGAAGCTTGGTTATTCCAATAAATCACGGAGCTGAGTTATGGGGCTGCATTTGGTGGGGGCTGCTTTTAATTGCAGTTTTAGGAACTGTGGGAAAGCAGAATTAATGCCATATGTTTTGTAGGCTCTTGGACCAGTGGTGGGGTCTCACTTTCAGTTTTGGCCAGGATTCAAACATTACAGTGAATGTTCAGGTTCCTCTTGCCACAGCCAGAGGGGGGAAGGGGAGGCCGAGTGATGGTGGCAGGGTGAGGGAGGGTGCTGCTCTGTTTTGAGTTGCTGGGGTGCAGAGGTAGAGAGAAATGAGAGGAAGAAGCAAGGAGAAGCATTCCAAGTAAAATCCATCTGCTTTCTGACCCTCAGCGTGGACACACGAGGCTGTAACTCATGAAAAGGGGGAAGGACCATGCTGAGGAGGAGGATGGAGCATACCTCCTGGGTTTTTTTGCCTGGACATTGGCTTTTTTCATGCTACCTCTTTCACCAGTTTTCTTTCCCAGTGCTCTTGGTGCTGAGCAATGTGGAGCCTTCTCCACTCCTCTCCCTACTGCTGCCCACCTGTTCTATACGTACGCATTGATAAAGGGTGAGCTTGGAGGAAGATCGAGGTAGAGTTTGGTTGGTACTGAAGGATCAGCTTTCACTAGAACAGGTCATCCCCTGAAACGAGGGGACAAATGGCACAAGAAAGCCAGGTTCTCCTCAGCTCAGAAGGTCTCATTTTGCTTTACCTGATGCCAAACCACGACTCAGCTGTCCCAGTTGCAGGTGATGCAAGTGATGAAGCCTTCAATCCCTGGAAGCCTGAAACAGGAGGGCACTGAAATTCCTTTCCCCTCCATGTCTCACCCAAGGTCTCTACGTAGCAGCTACTTCTCCTAACACAAAAATAAATCTGACTCCCCAAAAAGGTCAATGTGCCTTTTTTTAAGCTCTGGGTAACATCAGAACCCAGGCGGGTGGGAGACTGAGGGGTGAGCAAGATCCCTGCTGAGCTGGAGATCCAACACACAGAGGCAACTTCTTTCTATTCCCTCTTTTACTTGGAGCTGTAAAAAGACAGTGACTTCACCACAGACTGTGTTGGGCTGGAAGGGATCCTTGCAGATCATCTAGTCCACCCCCACTGCAGTGAGCAGGGACATCTTTAAGTAGAGCAGGTTGCACAGAGCACCCATCAAGCTTGATCTTGATTGTCTCCAGGGATGGAGCTTCTACCACCTCTTTGGGCGACCTGTTCTGGTGTTTCATCACCTGTCCTTGTAAAGAACTTTCTTCCAGCATCCAATCTAAACCTACCCTGCTGTAGTTTAAAACCACTGTCACTGTCATGCACCCACATTTCCCTCCTCTCTTCTATTGTAACTTGCTTTTAGCTCGGGTTTAAACCATCCTGAAAGCAGCAGGGGATGTCCTAGTCATCAGTGGTGGGTGTCCTAGTTGAGACAGAGACCCAGCCAGCACATGTGACTGTACAGCTCTTGTTTGGAGTATGACTGTGACAGTTAGTCATCAGCAGCACCTAACAAAAGGATGGCTCCAGCCAAGCCAGAGGTAACAGTCACTGAGCTCATTTGTTCCTACGGTGTGAGATAGAGGGGATCTGGCAGATGACTCTGTTCTCAAGGGGGGAAAAGCCATGCCTGCATGGCACAGGGGTTAGATGGATTGTCCAAATCCAAGGATGATGTTGCCTGTTCTATCACAGAATCACAGAACAGTCCTGGTTGGAAAAGACCTCCTAGGTCACCCAGTCCAACCATCCCCACACCAACAAACAACCTCAATCCCTGAGAGACTGACAAACACAACCTGACCCCCTCCCTGCTGCCACTCGAGCAGGGTGGGAAGCACCATGGCTACAGGGTTCTTCAACACCTCCAGGAAGGGGGACTCCACCACCTCCCTGGGAAGGCCCTGCCAGTGCCCAACCACTCTGGCTGCAAAGAATCTCTGCCTCAGATCCAATCTAACCCTCCCCTGCCTCAACTGCAGAGCAGTGCCCCTGCTTCTGTCAGCAGGCACCAAGGAGAAGAGGCCAACAGCCACCCCTCCACAACCTCCCTTCAGGGAGCTGGAGAGGGCAGTGAGGTCCCCCTTCAGCCTCCTCTTCTCCAAAGTAAAGCTGCCCAGCTCCCTCAGCCTCTCCTCAGACAACTGGTTCTCTCAACCCCTCCTGAGCTTGGTAGCTCTGCTCTGGACCCATTCCAGCTAGATGTTGCCATCAGTGCTACCAAAGCAGCTCACTCTCAAATTTATCCCGAAACCAAAGATCATGTAATAAGAGGAAGGTAGCCAAGTGCACTTCCCAGGGCCTGAGGAATTGTTTCTACCAGCCGTGAGTCGGTGTAAATACCTGATTCAGGTATTGCCAATTATTGGAAGTGACTTTATTTTGCAGAAAAAGAAAGCTCACACGTTGCTGAGCTGCTCGACGTTTGCTGACAAAATCGCTCTCCTTCCTCGAATGACTGCTCAAGGGTACATGCATTTTCATGAAAAGCTCTCCGTGAAACACTTGAACAAATTGCATTCCACACAATCACAGCATCACAGACTGTTAGGGATGGGAAGGGACCTGGAAAGATCATCCAGTCCAATCCCCCTGCCACAGCAGGATCACCCAGACCAAGTGGCACAGGAACACAGCCAGGAGGGTCTGGAATGACTATAGAAGAGACTCCACAACCCCCCTGGGCAGGCTGGTCCAGTGCTGTCACCCTCACCATGAAGAAGTTTCTTCTCATATTTATGTGGATCCTCCTACACTCATTGCCCTGTGTCCCCTTCCTCAGTTTCACTTCAATGTTTAAAGGTTTTGGTGCCATGGAGAGACAATGTTTTAACTTGTTTGGATCCACTGTGTTTTGCATTTTCATTGTGTGCTTGTGCCTGTGCTATATTAGGGGTTGATGTTACCAAGGTGAAATATTCCAGGGGTGTCTAACTGATTGGGTTTACAACCTTGTTCCATCAGAGGTGCATGGAGGCACACATACACTCATCATTAGGGGTTGGGAGGGACCTCCAGGGGTCATCAAGTCCAACACCGACTCCCAGCCCAAGCAGGATCATAAAATCTAAAACACATCACACAGAAACACATCCAGATGGGTTCTGAAATGTCTCCAGAGAAGGACTCCACAAGCTCCCTGGGCATCCCCTTCCAGTGCTCAGTAACCCTTATTGTAAAGAAGTTCTTCCTCAAACTGAGATGGAACTTCCTGTGCTCCGACCTGCACCCATTGCCCCTGTCCTGTCACAGGGTGCAAGTGAAAAGAGATTGTCTCTTCCTTCTTGACACCCGGTCTTCATGTATTTACAGGGATTAAATCCCTCCATAACCTTCTCCTCTCCAAGCTGAAAAGTCCCTGTTCACAGCATCACAGTATCCCAGTACTGAAGAGGCTGGAAAAGACCTTAAAGATCATCCAGTCCAACCTAAAAGCAACCAAGTCACCCTAAACATCTGCCATCTAGCTCATGCCACTCAGCCCTTCATCCAGCTTGACCTTGAACACCTCCAGGGACGGTGACCCAACC
>VZRI01003301.1:96290-118716 GCA_013397515.1 Upupa epops
CCTTGACCATTCTAGTTGCCCTCTCTGGACTCGTTCCAGCTCCTCGCCATCCTTCTTAAACTGAAGGGCCCAGCACTGAACACAGTACTCCAGGGGCTGTCTAACCAGAGCTGAATACAGTAACTCCCTCATCTACCTGCCTCTACAGTTTGTCACCTGTAGAACGAGTATGACATGAATGTTCCTTGTCTCAGCTTGGTCCATCTAGATATACAGAAGCCCCTTCGTGTTCACTCAGGGATGAGCGCAGAGGACCTTGCATCTTCCTTCAGTCCTCATTACAACCCCGAAAACTTGTCCTTTGGATACCCTGCATGGTGGAAACGTTTTCTGTTGATGTGAAGAGATATCTCCCTGGCAAACCCACTCACCCAGCCACGCCGTGCGTCAGGCAGTGCAAGGTCTGCACTGAGAGCAGCAGCCTACTCAGTCTTCTGGGACAGTGTGGGACACCACTCAAGAAGACTTCCCATTCCCATCTATCTTACTGAGAACAAGGTCCTCACCAGCTGGTAAGCACATCCTCATGGTGCCTCCTGGATGATGTCCACCCCTCACTTAGCAGCTGGGAAACTGAGGATATGGGGTTAGGGCAAAAAGGGGGCAATCAACTGATGGTTTCTCATCTGAAGCGCCTGGTCTGTGCGACAGCCACAGCTGCCTCTCTGGAGACGTCTGAGGGAGGGGAAATGAGGAAGAGCTGTCAAAGACAGCCAACACAGCAGTTTCAGTTGTGTTTTTCAGTTCACCTTGAAGACCTACTGCTCCATTCTTGCAGTGCCTTTGTCTAGTTTGAGAGTCTTCTAAAGCAACCTTCTCTTTTGGGCTGACCCTCAGGAGCTCTGCGGACCTGAGGGTTAACCCCTCCCTATCCAGGATGGGCTTAAAGATTGCTTTACTGCATCCAAAAGTGTGATGAACTATTTGCACCCCCCCTTCTAGTTGCCCACTTCGCTATGAGATAGTCAAACCAGGGCAATACTGCCAAGCCTGGGAGCCGAACCTCAGCTCTCGTCTACATCTTCCGACTTGTTTTTGAGGTCTGTACAATTCTTTGCACATTTTTTGCCAGCTTCTCCAGCTTGTTAAATAACAAAACAAAAGATAAAAGCTCAAATAAAGTTGCAGCTGCTCGGCACCAGTCCAGCTCCTTAACACCAAAGGGGTGTGCAGGTGGAGAGAGGCAGCACGCGGGTTGTCTCTCTCCTGACTCAACAGGGGAAGAAAAGCATCAGAAGAGGCTGATTTTGCAATGGGCACAAAAAGCTCTTCAAGACTTTGTGTTCTTTGTATTTCCAAGCGATTTGGGCAGCTCCCCCTCCCCAATCCCCTTCACTGCCCTTCTGCTTTGGAAAACGGCTCTGAAAGAGGAGGAGTTTGCTGCTGCTGGCATTGATAGCTTCTCCATTGCAGGGATTTCTCCTCTTCATAGGGCTTCTTCTATAGGAAGATTGGAGCTGCTGTTGTGCATCAGGCCACAGGCAGGAAAGAGACTTAAATAGTGTTTCCCATCAGCTTGATGATCACCACACTCCCTCCCTTCCATGTGCTGGGTACTGGATGATGCTTGAGCTGTATCAACAACTCCACAGAGGTTTAACTTCCCCCATGCAAGAGGTGCAAATGGATTTCATGGAGGAATTGAAGTAGGAACATGCTTGTACACACTGGTGTTTGCTGGCTTAGGTCTGCATCCCCCGACAGCTGGGTCCCACAAGTAAGAAGAAGGAGGGAATTCACACTAAGGCAAAGACTGGGCTTGCACGAGACTGCAGCACATTTAGGCAGGGCTTTGGTCTTTTTTTTAAGCTAAGACTAAGTGCTGAGCATGCAGAGCAGAGAGGTCACAGCAAAAGCCATCTTTGGGCTGAGCGAGCCCACAGCATCTCGATGCAAAGCTCCTTCATCCCTCTTGCTCTTGTGAATCCAGTCCAAAAGGAGCTGGGATGGGGAAAAACTCTCCTTGGGCAAAATTTCCACAGCAGCCAGTCCAGTCGATAAAGAAGATGAGGAAAATAGCACCAAATTACTCCTCACCCCCTCCCATCCCCTGATGTTTGGCTCATGTGGTTGACTCTGAGTGCTCTCCCCACACTCCAGTCCCTCTAGACAGCCTGTCATTAACTTCAGTGCCTTAATTAGCCACAGAGGACTTTATACGGACAACCACAAAGAATTTAGCTCCTGTTTCTGAAGGGTGAGCTGCATCCAGCTTTGCTGCAAAAGAAACCGCTCGTGTAAGCACCGATCAGAGCGGGGACACTCACTTTGAAACCAGAATGACCGGGTTTGATCCAATGGTGACTTTCACCAGCAGGACGAAACTCTGCCTGTCAGATCAACGTGCGACACTTGCACTGATGGGACAAACGGTGCAGACACTAAGCTTCTTTATTTTGGTGCAGAATTTACATAGAGAAAGGTCTCCAGGGCTTTTACTCTATGGCTTAGAGCAAACGGCTTCATTTCTGGGCTTCCATTTCCTCTTTGTTGAAGGGAGGGTGATGCTATTTATGCATTTTTTCAGTTTAAATAGAACTTAGCAGGTGCAGCCAGCTAAGCACTGCAGACACTGTGGGCATCAATGGGGAGGGGAGCAACTCTGGCTACCAAGAAGATGGAGACTCCCTTCTTTTTCACAAGGAGTCCCATAGAAAACACAAGGGCTGATGGATACAGCTTCCTCCTGGGGAGATTCCAACTGGACTCCAATTTTCCATCATGAGAGCAATCAGACACTCACAAGGGCTGATGGATACAGCTTCCTCCTGGGGAGATTCCAACTGGACTCCAATTTTCCATCATGAGAGCAATCAGACACTGGCATGGTCTTCCCAGGGAAGTGGTGGATCCCTCAACTTCAGACAGCTTTAGTGCTCAGCTTGACAGAGTGCCTGACCATCTCCTCTCAACTGTGTTTCTTTAGCTTAAAGGGTTGGCTGGATGAGGTCCCTTCCAGCCTGGTCAGCTGGGATACTGTGAACAGCTTTGGAAGGGACATCAAGCTCTCACTCACTTTGGATGGCTCTGTGTAGACAATCACCTTGTCCATGAAAGCATAGACTCTTGGAAAGACACCTACTAGGACTGACTTCTTTTCAACCACTATCTGAGGGCACAATTAATCAAGGCCTTTTCAATACACACTGTGCTGCTGCTCAGCGGGACCTGGACAGGCTTGGGCAGGGGGGAATNCACTTTGGATGGCCCTGTGTACACAATCAGCTTGTTGATGAAAGCATAGACTCTGGACAGAAACCTACTAGGACTGACTTCTTTTCAACCACTATCTGAGGACACAATTAATCAAGGCCTTTTCAATACACACTGTGCTGCCGCTCAGCGGGACCTGGACAGGCTTGGGCAGGGGGGAATGGAATGAAATATAACAAGAGCAAGTGTAGAGTCTGGAGTCTGGGCAACAACCACCCCAGGGACCAGGATTGGGTGGAGATTGACCTGTTAAAGAGCAGCACAGGAGAAAGGGATCTGGGGGTCCTAGTGGCCAGCAGAATGACTGTGAGTCAGCAATGTGCTCTGGTGGCCAAGAAGGCCAATGGCATCTTGGGGAGGATCAGAAGGCAGTAGGTTAGTAGATTGAGACAGGTTCTCCTCCCCGTCTACTCTACCCTGGTCAGACAGCATCTGGAATCTTGTGTCCAGTTCTTGGCCCCTCAGTTCCTGAAGGACACAGAGCTGCTTGAGAGAGTCCAGTGCAGAGCCATGAAGATGATGAAGGGATGAGGAAAGGCTGAAAGAGCTGGGTCCCTTGAGCTTGGAAAAAAGGAACCTGAAGGGTGACCCCATGACTGTTGATCACTATGGAAAGGGTGGGTGTCAGGAGGAAGGAGCAAGGCTCTGCTCAGGGGCACCCAATGCTAGGACAAGGGGCACTGGGTGTCAGCTGGAACAGAGGAGGGTCCACATCAAGAGGAGAAGCAACTTATTCCTGGCTTATTAGGAGCTCTACCACCCCCATAACGTACATTAAATTATCAGTGGTTAAGTGTGGAGTGAAAAGCAGGGTGGTCAGTGGCTGCCTTTTGCATCCCCCGTTGCTGTGGGTAGAGAGGTGATTTCCACAGGGAAAACTAAACCAACCCAGCACAAACTAAGAGGAAACTACCTCTCCTGGCTGTCAGACAAACAAACCCAAACAAGGGTTAACTGGGCAGAACCAGCAGTGTTGGTGGGAGGTTTGGGCTTTGTTTTATTGTTGTCATTAATTTCATTCCTTCTACTTTCAGGAGCAGAGTACAGAGCTATTGATGTTCGACGTAGCAGCGCTGCGCTGAGGTTTGCCATGGGACACTTTGGGAATAACAGGGGAAAAAATCAGCTGAGGGCACGTGGAGAATTCCTGCCACAGCATCACCAAGGGTTTGAGTCCATCTTTTCCCTTTCAGAGCATCCAGTGACAATGTTTATGTTCCAGGCGTCCGTCTGTAGGATGTCAGATGCAGAGATGAGCTCCTCTCACTTTATAGGACACGAGATGTGAATGATATGCCAGTTAAAGGTCTTTACTCTCGCTTTTATTGAAGAAATAACTGAGGGAGCCTTTGTTTGAGCTGTTATCAGTAGGTTCCAGAGTTAACGAGCTGGAGCAGATCATGCCCCTTGCTCTAAATCTCTGCTCAGAAGAAGGCTTCATGCTCATTCTCATTTTCACACTTGGAAATGGTTTATCCCTCACTCAGATAATAGCAGGAGCCTCTCAGAAGCAGGGGGATGGAGAAGAGTCTGCGTGACTGCCTGAGCCACTCCTTTTCGTTAGACATTTCCTTTCCTTCTCCTATTTGTCTGCCTTGGCTAATTAGATTATTCAAACGTGCCTTTTGTGCAGCGCTGGGGATGCTGAGGACCTCACTGACCTCAGCCAAAGGCTCCAACACAAACAGTTTGTCAGGAAGGGACAAGCTCCTACATCCAACTCTACCCCACTCCCTCCTCTGTTCCCTGGGACCTTGTTTGTCTTAGGGCCAGCTACGTTTCCCAAGGAAACCCAGCACAAGGCCAGATGCTGATTCCTTTGGGCTACTAAATCAAACACGTTGCTAGTGGAGTTTTTTTAGCTGAACCCCCAAGAAATTCATCACGGCTCTTAGCTCCCCTCCATGGGTTGCTCTTCCAGGGACACCTCTGCTGTGGTGTCAGTGGAAATGGGCTTGTGGGAAGGCTGGGAGCCTCAGCAGGAACCAAACCATTCCAGACTCCTGGCACATCCAGAAGTCAACGCCTTTGCTGCACGGATTCCCTCCCACCCCGGTTTCTGCACAGCGGGCCAGAGGTTTTTATTTATGGGCTGGGATGCTCAGCAGCAGCGAAATGGTTAGAGCTCTTGGCATCAGGGGTCATAATTACCCTTCCAAGTTAACACCCATCGAGATGAATGGGAGCACACCCTTTTCTGCGGGTGTTATTGTTGCAGTCTGCCTGGCTGCAGACTCAAAAGGCGAGAGTTTACCTTGGTTTGCAACCAGAAAGGCCAGAAAATGCCTCTCTCCCTCTCCCATTCTCAGCCTCTCTCTCCTTTATTTCAATTTTACAATAGGCAGAGTCTTGCTTGCACAGATTTCTTTGCAGGAGCACAATGTTGACACTTGGAGCACAAGTTTGGAGGGTTGATCAGTGAATCTGGGGGCTTTGTTCCAAGTTTTGAGGGGTTGGCAACAAACTTTGGGACTCTATTTACTGAATTTTGAGGGTTTGCCAACAAATTGTGAGTTTATTCTCAAGATTTTCGGGTTTAGCTGTAAAAATAGGTGATTTTCATCTAATATGGAATGAGGAAACTCATACGATGAAGCAATATAATTCAAGTCTGACAGTGCTGAGCACCTGGAAGGTGTTGGAGAGAAGCTGGAGCTGAAGCGCTCTAGGAACCGAGCTCCTCAGTTCAGTGCTGTTGCCATAGGTGACCAGGGAAAGTTGCCGTGTTATCTTTACCTCATATTGAGAAAAGGCTGATCCTAATAAGCAGATGGAGCTGCTAAGCCCCCCAAGCTGCTGGGATTTCCCACTCTTGGTTGCTGCAGGCACATCCACCCTTACCACAGCATCATCAGCGTGTCCAGCTGATGGCTGGCTGCAGTGTGGTTTGCACTTCCCTCCAAGGGCATCTCAGAGCACTCCCTGCCTTTCCCCCAAAACACCTCTGGCAGGTGCAAACCAGGAGTGATAAGAGCTGAGGCCTGACCTGGACAAGGGCTCAGCTCCAGCCTGTGGGCTCTTCAAGCGTCAGGTGTTCATACAGCTACAGTGAGGAGCTGCTGACCCCACAGCAGCTTGGAGAAGATGCTTACCACGCTTGCCTGACAAACAGGACAGGACTGGGGAGTCAGCACGTGCACTCTGTAATCCCTGATTGCCATTTCTGCACCAGTTACATTCCCCATTCCAACATGGGAATCCATAATCAGGGCAGCTGAAAGGAGCTGGGACCACAGACCAGTGCCTGGAGGCCACATTTGCAGGAGGAGATGCTTCCCAAGCAGCCCGGAGGGACACTGCTCCGCTAGCCTGGTGTTTTCTGTTGGGGTGACAAACTCACCTCAAGGGCTCCAGAGAACTTTCAAGGATCCTTTGGGAGGAATTGGTGCCCCTGGGAAGTTGCACTTTGGCTGGAGCTGTTAAACCAGAATAAACCACCCTGTCTCAGAGGATGCTTCTTGATTAACACAAGTTGTACATTCAGCAAGGGGACTAAGGGTGGGTGATGCTGCCCACCCTGCTCACAGCATCACTGGGACATAGCAACACAGGAGCATAACCTTTACCATCCTACTCTACTCCCATGCAGCTACTTTCCCTCTAAGGTGCAAATGCTCATGGACAGGGGGTTGTTTGCAGGAGAAAATCTTGCTGGCTAAGGGTTTGGGGCCGTTTCCATTGGTGATGTTAACTGAAGTAAAACCAGGTTCAGGAACAGGCTGCCTGGTGTGCAGAAGGAGCAGCCCTAAAGCCTGAGGAGGTTGGGATTTTCATCCCCTCTGAGCTGCCCTGTGTTTGTTTGTGTAGCCAAGGCCCCATGGGGATGCCAGCAAGATGCTCTGTGGTGAGTGTGATACAGACACACCTGGGTGGATAACCCCAGGGCAAGCCATCCCTTATTACCTTCTACTTCAGCTCCCAAAGGTGGCAAGGCCAGGGGGGTGGTGGGTTCTGGGCAACTCTTGGGATGGCAGCACCCATTCCTGGGGACTATGTTCCTCCTGACCCCACTGCTCTGACAGTGTGGCCACAGCCACCCTCTGTGCACAGCAACATCACTCTTCCAGCAGAGCCGAGAGCAGGTGCAGGTCCAGTTAGAACAAAATCAGGAGGCAAGTGCCCAGATCCCAAGGTGAGGAACAGAACCAAACAGGTTTGTTTGCCTTTTTAAACAGCTAAGCTTGAGCAGGAAGGCTCCAAACACCTTGACATTACATTCCAGTTCATAAAACCCACCCTGTAAAGCTGTGGACGTTGCCTTTGAGTGAAAACATCATCCAAGGCAGGCTTGTCCAAGGAGTTGGAGTAAAATGGGTGCAGGAATGAAACTGCTTCCACACCAGCTGCAGTCTGTAAACACCTGAGCGGCCCCGGGAACGAGGGAATTAAGTGAAATCACATGATCTTCTATAAAACCTTTAGGAATCAGATGTGAACTGGTTCTGTCAGCTGAGGGTAACGCAGATGAGTAATAAATAAGGGAAGAGAAACTTGGCTGCAGAGACATCCACTCCTAAGTAAATCCTTGGCTAAACACACGGTTCAGAATCTCCCAGCCTGCTCTGCCTGTGCTGCCCATTCTATTTCAGAGTGACAGGGGATAAAGTGAGATTGAAAACGTTCTTCCCACCCAGTTACACCAAATAAAGAGGAGTTGGTGTGTTTCTCACCAGAGGTGCAAAGCACAGCCTGCCCGGCAAATCCCTGTCCCCAGCAACAACTCTGTTGTGCTTGGTTCTTCCCGGTTCAGCCCGGAGTCAGAAGGTTTGTGTGAATCACAGACCAAACGATGTTCACAGGTCCCTGCAAATTTAGATCAGTCCATGCTTCTGTTTTGAAACCAAGTCATAGAATCCTTAGGGGCTGGAAGGGACCTCGAAAGATCCTCCAGTCATTGCTCTACGCTGGACACCCTCCAGTGAAGTATAGGGTGATGCTCTGCTGCTTGAGTGCTGATGGGTGGTTTATAGACTGTCTGGAGCCAAGAACTCAAGAAGAAAGGTCTCAAGATGAGGCCTTGTCTTGAGTACTCAAAGGACAAATGCAAAGAGGACACCTTATGCTCTTTACCCCTGAAAGGAGGCTGTAGAGAGAAGGAGGTCGGTCTCTTTTCCTAAGTCACTAGAGATAGGACAAGAGGAAAAGTCTTCAAGTTGTGCCAGGGGAGGTTCAGTTTGGACCCCAGGGAAAATTCCTCCCCTGACAGAGTGATCTGGGTTAGAATAGGTTGCCCAGGGAGGGTGTGGAGTCGCCATCCTTGGAGTTGTTGAAAGAGCTAGTAGATGTGGCCCTGGGGGATCACAGAGTAACAGAATTGTTATGGCTGTGGTTTAGTGGCCATGAAGGCATCAGGTTGATCTTGTAGGTCTCTTCCACCCTTAATGCTTCTATAATCCTAAGAACTGGTGAAAATACCCCTCTGCAAAGTCACACCTCTGGGGTCACACGCTGATGCCAGCCGCATTAGCATCACTCTTTACATCCGAGTTACTGCAGCATCTTGTGCGCCTCTTTTACCTGCAGCCCCTGTGCTGAGCGAGGCTGGAGACCCCTCACATGTTCTGCAGAGAGTGCCAAACAGCAGGAGATGCAAAACATCGGCCAGACCCGGCCGCCAGCTCAGCACCCATGGGCCACGGGTGAGCAAGCTGCCTGTGCACGGGTGAGCCAGATTAGCTGATGGGTAAAGTCAGTGTGGTTTTGTGGTCGGACCCCAGGCCAGCACGGCAGAAGAGCTGAGCTCTTGCTCCATCTGTCACCAGCTTCCTCTGCGAGCTGGAGTGTGTTTATTCACGTATACACAGAAAACGAGCTCAGAAAAGCTGTTCTACTTCAAACCCAACCGACTGCAGGTTGGATTAAGACGATACCATGGCGAGTGCAGAGCAGCCTCCCTCGCCACCATCGCGGCCGCGTGACGGAGACGCTCTCCGCTCTGCTAATATTTACAGGCAATCGATTTGCTCAGACTCCAGTGATCACCTTTCTTGCTTAACAGCACTTCCTTCTGGTACCCATCTGCGGGGCTCACGTCCCTGGCTGTCAGCTGTGTAAATTTGCTGAAAAGCAGAACTGCACAAATAACTGAGAGGGGTGAGGGATGGCCAGAGCGGAAGAAATAAACCTGTTTGCTGTGGAGGAACCAGAAACCAAGCTTTTCCAGCCAGAAGGGGGGAAATCATGAGATAACTTCCTTGCTAGCCAAGCGAGGGCTTTGCGTGGCCACAGCCATCTCTCTGAAGGGTTTTTAGAAACGGCTGATTTGTTGATAGGAGAGGAGCCCCGCAGAGAAGTGAGCTATTTCTACCGAAAAGCATCCTCTGGGTCCTTTATTTTGCACCCCCTCCCTCTTCTCTGAAGAACAATTTCCTGAAACACTGCACTCAGGCCGCTCTGCATGATTTGGAGGAAAAAAACTGCCTTCTTCCAGCTCCCGTCTTCCCTGGCTGTTAACATAACTGTATCCTCACCCATTCCATCCCCTTTCCTCGCTTCCTCCTTTTCTCCTGTAACAAATGTGAATTTCCTGCCTTTTCTTTTTTTTTCACCCCTCTCACCCGTTATCTGATCCTGCTCTCCTAGTCCTGACCTCTCCTTCCTCCAGCTGACCTTCCTATCACACCGCTGATACCCATTCATCTCCTCCTGCCCAAAACCACCTCTTCCCGTGCTCTTTCCCATAGCCACAAATCACAGAGCAGCCCTGGGGAGATGGGATGCCAAACAGAGTAGAGTAATGGTAGGGAATAAATCTGTGAGGGGTGGGTGTCAGGAGGATGGAGCCAGGCTCTGCTCAGGGTCACCTGGTGACAGGACAAGGGGCACTGGGTGCCAGCTGGAACAGAGGAGGTTCCCTATCAGTATCAGCAGGACCTTCTTCCCAGGGAGGGTCCCAGAGCACTGGACCAGGCTGCCAAGGGGGGCTGTGGAGTCTCCTTCTCTGGAGACGTTCCAGCCCCTCCTGGCTGTGTTCCTGTGCAACTTGGTCTGGGTGATGCTGCTGTGGCAGGGGGATTGGACTGGATGATCTTTTGAGGTCCCTTCCGATCCCTAAGGAATTCCATGAATAAGGAATAAATCCAAACCAAAGCCATGTGGGACTGGGAGGAGAACCCTGCTGCACTTATTCCCTGGGTGACATTTACACTTTGATAACCTGAATCAAACCTCTGGATCCCACATCCTTAAACTGTGGGTGTGAAGTCAGCATTGCTCAGCGTTCATTCCCAAGGATGCAGCCTCAGATCAGCGAGGTCCTTTCATCAGTTCCTTTGGGACACTCATCGCCTCTGCCCAGAGTTAGGTGCTGTGCACCAGGCATTGGGAGTCTACCCTACGGGTCCCCATCCACTCTGGTGCCATGCGATAAGGACTTTGCCAGGTTCTGCAGGCTTCCTGGACTGCTCTTGACAACAAACCTCTACAGATGGCTCGGAGCCAGTGCTGGGCTGTGATGGAGCTCTGGTGTTCGCACGGATGGTATCTGATCGTGTACTACTGGCAGGCAGACCTCTTCAGAGGGCAATTCTGCAAGCAGACAGGGCACAAGGAAGAAGCTAAATATTCACTTTCCCCCACAGCTCCTCTGTTCACAGGGTGCTTCTGCACTACTTGCAGTAAAACTAGAAAGCAATGCAATACTGGATCTAGTGGGAGGTGTCTCTGCCCACCGTAGGGGACTGGAACTAGATAAGCTTCTCTTTCTTCTCTTCCTTCTCTTCTCTTCCTTCTCTTCTCTTCTCTTCTCTTCTCTTCTCTTCTCTTCTCTTCTCTTCTCTTCTCTTCTCTTCTCTTCTCTTCTCTTCTCTTCTCTTCTCTTCTCTTCTCTTCTCTTCTCTTCTCTTCTCTTCTCTTCTCTTCTCTTCTCTTCTCTTCTCTTCTCTTCTCTTCTCTTCTCTTCTCTTCTCTTCTCTTCTCTTCTCTTCTCTTCTCTTCTCTTCTCTNCTACTTTTCATCAGGTGGATAGGAAGGATATGAGGATTCCCCCCTTAGCAGTCATATTTGGGCTCTACAGGGCTGAATTCTCACTCTAATGGTTCTCAATCCAAATTCATGTTAAACCCAGAACCCCCTGGCTGCTCCGTGGCCACAGCTGCTGACCCTTCTCAACCCTCAGAGCCTGGTTTAACCCACTGACTTGGACCTTCTCAGTAGAGTTGTCCCAAAGTGGGGGCTCCAGCCAGCCCTGCAGACACGCAGCAGCACACGAGGTTCTTGTGGTTCAGGGATTGTGCAGCACTGGGGTTCCCCACGGCACAGGGAATCTCCAGGGTGGGGAACTGGCATGGCTGCGTGTGCTACCACCCACCAGGGCACCGAGGTCTGCTTGAACAACACGACACCGAAGAGGAACTGATGGGACTCCTGGGGGAAATAATGGTCACTGAGAGAAGTTTCAGTGCTGTCTAAATTCGCTGTGGAAGAAATCCCCCCTTTCCAGAGAAGAGCTTATTGTGGGGTAATACATCTGCGTACATATAAACACACACACTTACTCCAAGGGTAAGCACCTCTCCGTGTGTGGATGTACACACCTACACAGACACACTGATTTCTGTTCTCCAGAAACAACTACGAGTGGCTCCAAGCTACAGTTCATTTTAAATACAGTGAACTGAGCACCCAGTCTGTTCCATAAACTAACTGGGACAGGAAGCTTCCAGCCTCTGCCGCTGATGGGCATCAGCAGAGGAGCCAGTTCACTGCCACGGATGGAGCAGAAGAGTTTCATCAAATTATCATGGAGGGACTGATTGATTGACTGACAAAATGGAACAAATAGATCAGAAAAAGGAGGGGTTTTCTGGCTGGGGTGTTTGGTTCTGGTGGGTGATCTGAGTTTGGAACGGGCTGCCCACGGAGGTGGTCGGGTCACTGTCCCTGGAGGTGTTCAGGGTTAGGCTGGATGAAGTGCTGAGTGGCATGAGCTAGATGGCAGATGTTTAGGGTGACTTGGTTGGTTTTAGGTTGGACTGGATGATCTTTAAGGTCTTTTCCAGCCTCATCAGTACTGTGAGACTGTGAGACCTGGAAACTGTGCTGCTGTTTCTGTGTGGATTTTACACCTGGCACAGCTCCCTGAGAGTCTCCACTGACCCACCCATCAGCAGGTAACTCTGGTGAGTCCTGCCCTGACCTCCTCATTTATGGAGGCTGTGGTTATGATGCTCTGGAGCTCCCCAGCCACTCTCTGGATGTGTTTTCTGCCACTGTGGTGCAGAGGTACTGGACTTCACAAGTAGTTCTCTCTGCTAAGGTCACACCACAGAGGGATGTCCGAGTGCACGTACTTTGCAGGAGCTCAGAACACAATCACTCTTCACTGCAATAAACAATTGCAGAGACAAAACAATACCCCATCTGCAAGCACTCCCCTGCCCTGCTCTTTCTTTTCCAGCTTTCTGCTGTCATTATTCATAAACCCAAAAAACATCCTATATCTTTCACCTCCTACACAGGGTCTCTCTCCTAAGCTGCTCACTTCTCCCCCTTCCACTTTCTTTTCCCCATGCAGGTTCTTCGATTCAAAGGCCGTCTGTGTTACACAAAAAATCCTGCCTCTTTGTTCTTTCCTCTACACAAGTTTCCTTTCAAGTGGCTGGAGAGACCTTGATTTCTCTAAGTGCCAAGAACCCTTTGTCAGGTTGGCTCTCTGATCAGGCTCCTCGGTGGAGCTGAACCCCTTGCCAAGCTTTCCTACATTTAGCCAACGGCCCCTTTGAGTTGAGTCCTGAAAAACTGGCTTGCCCTCAGCAGCAGCTACCATTTGTCCAACAGAGCTCCATTTGAACGTGCAATCATCAAAGTTTAACGAGTCTCTTCTGTGAGCCTTGTTCCAGGTGGAAGGCTATTTAAAACCGTGGGGTTTGTTTCTTGTGGGTTTTGGCTCAAAAGTCTGTAAGCAAGAAGAGAAACCGAAGAGCTTCATACCCAAAGCTGAACTTGCTGCTTAATACCTGCCCAAGCTTTGCCACAAGCATTGCACCAATAATTCAGACGAGGTGCAAGGAAAGAAGGCCAACGGCATCCTGACCTGGATCAGGAATGGAGTGACCGGCAGGAGTAGGGGAGGTGATGGTGCCCCCTGTACTCTGCACCTTGAATACTGGGTGCAATGTTGGGTGCCAGAGGATAAGAAGGACATTGAGGGGCTGGAGTGGGGTCAGAGAAGGGCAACGAGGCTGGGGAGAGGGCTGGGGAACAGACTCTGTGAGGAGAAGCTGAGGGAACTGCCGTTATTTGGTCTAGAGGAGGCTGAGAGGAGACCTTCTTGCTCTCTACAGCTACCTCAAAGGAGGTTGTAGCGAGGCTGCTGCTGGGCTCTTCTTCCAAATTCCTAATGATAGAATGAGGGGAAATGGCCTCAAGCTGCATCAGGGGAAGTTTAGGTTGGNAGACAAGGAGAACAGGTCAGTACTCCACCATCTGTATCTATGCCTCCTTCTCTGGAGATGTTCCAGCCCCGCCTGGCTGTGTTCCTGTGTGAGTGGGTCTGGGTGATCCTGCTGTGGCAGGGGGATTGGACTGGATGATCCTTCCAGGTCCCTTCTGATCCCTAAGGATTCTAGGATTCTATGATTCTATGAAATGGCGGAAGGTGGTTTGCCAGCTGGGAAAGGATGTCTTCAGCAGAACTGAAGCAGCCTGTGGCTGTGGTCTAACAAACGCCTCCCGAAGTATGTGTGGAGGAAGAAAAAACAACAAGAAAAGATATAATCTGGCTGCGTTTGCACAGCCTGTTTACTTTTGCCTGGCGAAAACCCTCTGACAATCCATTTGCTGGGAGGAATGGCTGCGGAGCCCAACTGCTCAGCTCCCAGGTAATGAGGGCTGGCACTCAGGCTGTCCCTTTGGGTAGGATCACAAGCCATTTTCATGCTCCTGGTGAGGACACCTCGTGTGGGGTTGATGCCTGGCTACTGCCAAGGACATAACCATGAGAGTCAGAAATGCCTACACTGGCTTCCCACACCTCCATCCTCTGTCTAACCTCTGCAGCTCAATTTTCATCACTCTACCTGCACTGCTGTGTCTGCCCAGCTAATGTAGGGTCTCCTGAGCAATGAGACACAAAGCAGGGTCCATCCGAGCTGATCATATGTAGGGCAGTCTCTCAGCCCCAGGGATGCTGAACCTCTGACCTGGGATGCCAGCGTGACACCCCAATAGGTGTCTCCATGTCCTCCAGTTGAATGGAGGGTCCTTATCATTGAACAAACCCTGCTTGCAAGCTTCATGCCAGGCACAAGGGTGACCCTGCCCTTCCTTGAGGGCAGGAATCAGATGGTCTCACAGCCAAAACTGTTCTCTCTGCGATACCAGTGTTGCAACACTCCACTGGTGCCAGTGACACCGTGGGACAACTTATCATCTCATCCTACCCAGAAAGAGGGAACCTGTGGATTAGAGTCCCCATCTCACCCCTTTCTCATGCTCCATGAATCACTGCCAGTCACGTTAGATCCATTTAATGGGATCTCTGGGCAGCTTTTGGAGGTGTCAGGAGGAAAAATACCCCGGGATGTTAGTTTTATCTGATTATCACCCAAACAAAGCCAACGTGACAGGCTGCAGGATGAAAACCAGTTCGGCTGCTTTATTGCCACCACCTGAATGAACGAAGCACCTGGATGGAGAAGGCAGGTCCCAACAGCCCAGGGTTAGACATCTGGCAGAGATATCGAGGGCATCTCTCAGCAGTGGAGTAGTTAACACTCAGGGGCATTTCCAGACAAAGCGTTTTAATGGTCCAACACCAGTTAGCAACGCCTGCTTCGATAAATGGACCGACGGCTCTGCTTTCTCCCAGCGCTGCTATTTTCAGCTCTCAGGCAAGCAGCACTTTGCATTTAGCTAATTACTCTGAGAGCGCAGCAGGGTTTTTTCTGGGGCTGCAGATTTCTCACAGTTTCTATTAATATCCCCCAGGGCTTCCAGGTTTGTGTTTCCTTGGGATAACGCTGATCTCTCTCTTTGCCAGGACCACTCAGGTCTTGTGCATCCACTCACTCCCAACCACTTAACGTGGCAGCGAGCTAATAATTCCCCTTATCAAACAACCCCTCCTGATAAAGCTGCTTTGCAACAGCAGTGAGGGCTTGTGCCTGGTTCCCTTGGATCTGCGCCTGGCTCCAGTGCAGGCTGGAGCCTCCCAGCAGAAGAGGAGCAGGCGCCTGGGGTTGGAGCCTTGCAGGACTAGGTGCTGTCTCACCATGATCCTTACCTTGCTGTCCCCAAGAACCCACTGCCTAGAGGGCATGAGGAGGGAAAGGTGCCTACAAACAGCCAACCCAGTGCATCAGGCAGGATCACAGAATCACAGACTGGAAGGGACCTCGAAAGATCACCCAGTCCAATCCCCCTGGCACAGCAGGATCCCCTAGAAGAACCTCCTTTTCCCCCAAGGGTGGAAAATATGGGCAGTGACAGCCCAATATACAACACTGTAGAAGCCACAGGCAGCCGTAGACCCTTTCATGCCTTTGCAGCAGCTTCCTCTTGCCTGCACACAGCCCTGACCGGAGGTGAGGACTCAGATGGGGTGCAAGCATCCCGGTTTAAATAGCTCATCTGGCTTTGAGTTAAATTTATGGGGATTGCGATGAATCAAAGAGCAGGCGGCTGGGAGTTGAAGAAGTTTTTTGTTCCACTGCATTACATGAATCCCAAAAGATCTCGGCCATCAAAAGCACACACTGACCCCTGGAAAGTTTGTTATTTTCACAAGGGACTTGTTTTTACTCTCTGTTGCACGATCCAAAGCTTAAAGTCAACAGAGACAGGTCTGTTGACGCCACGGCACTTTATTAGCCTGATAGCGGAGCTCATGACCACCCTCCTTAGAGTGATTATAGAAACCTTGAGACAAGAGGTAGAAAACGTGAAAAAGAACAGACAGGCACAAGGGAGGACACGGGAAGATGTGCAAAGACACACGAATCCTCCTGGTAGTCCTTGTGCTCTTGCAGTTCAGTTAGCTTTTTTATGGAGATGTTTTCTTTCCTACTTCTTCTTGAATGAGTAACGGGGATAACTCAGTAGTGAGAGCTGAGGAGACAGGGTACTTTGCATTAGCAAAACCAAAAAGCACTGTCCTGCCCGATGCAAAGGGGAAAGGTAAAAGGAGTAGCTATAATCCCCTAATTGCTTATAGCTGGAGGCACTGGCTGCCCAGCATCTTCTTGAGACCAGTGGCAATGCTGAAACTCAAGATGAAGACTTCATTGTTCTTCCAAATAAAGAAGTCCAACACTGTGTCGGTGTAAACTAAAGAGTAGCAGGCAATGAAAGGCTGGTTTGGGGATGGCTGGCGTGGAGGTTACAGGCGACAGCTGGTGGGTGTCTGATGGGGCTGCCCTTTCCACCTACCATCTGGACTTCGCATAGGACAGGCAAGAATAAGCTACTTACACCTTAATAAGGAAAAAGCCTGTAAAAATGGGCTGGGGGTGGCCGTTTGGCTGTGAGATCACTCAGCAAATAAACGGGAATGTGAGTTTGGGCTTTCCTGATCTGCTCGGGCTAAGGCAGGGACAGCAGCTGGAGACTGAAAGCACCTAGGAGCTGCAGGGGGATTGAAACGTTCTCTGCCTGATGTACTAGTGTGCACTGCATTATTTTTAATATTATTTAATATCAATTAATCATATTATTATTACTAATTATTAATATTTGTAATATTATTAATTTTATTTATATTATTTGTATTATTTATGTTATTTGTATTATTTATATTATTTATATTATTTATATTATTTATATTATTATTAATGTTATTATCATACAATCACCACAGATTCAGGGACAGCCAGCCTGATGATTCCACCCAGACAAACCAAAAGGCAAAGCTGTGGTCGCAGTCCAAGAGGAAAGGGATGGATAGGGACAGGGTTGCAAAGTGAGAAGGAAATAATTCAGGTGAGAAACACAGGACCAACTTGCACTTGGCACGAGTGTGAGAGTGGTTTGCTGTAGACACATGGGGACCTGGGTTTTCCCTTCAGCCACTTGACACTGCATGAGTAGAGCTGGCATAAACTCACTCAAGAATCAGATCCCCTGAAGGGGGGATTAAAAAGGCCTACAGGGACCACAGATTCCAGCTCTTGGTTCACCTTGGCTTGAAGGTGACCAGGGTGAAGCTAGCACAGCAGCAGTGCTCTCGAGAAAAGGTTTTGGCAGAGCAGCTCTGCCCAACCTGCCTGCCACTGCTCCACCAGACTCAGGGTGGTTGGACAACCTGGTCCTGGTGCTGGTGGCCAAAGTGGGAAAGGGTTGAGTTCAACCCCAAGCAGCTGAGCTGTGTGGGAAGGCCCTTTTCTGCCAACAGAGACTGAAGCTGCCTTGGCTGATCCTGTCAAAGCTTAACTCTCATAGCCTTCATTTGCCCCTCAGAAACCAGCTCTACTCCCATCCTCTCGCAGCTGGCCAAGGGAAGGCAAAACCCATCACTGTGCCCTGCTGGCATGGTCTTTGCCCATGGCAAACCCTTCCCATGGAAATCCCCAGCTGAGGAATTGCAGGTGGTTTCCAGTCCTTGAAGCATGTCCTTGCTGGCAGCCTGGAGGCATGTGATGCCTCTCCTTGCAGCTCCTTCAACCCATCCCATCCTGTCTGGGAGCAACACCAGATGGGAGGCTATTTGCCAGTTTTACATGGATGCACCCGTTTGTCTCCTCCATTTCACAGAATCACAGAATTACTGAGGCTGGAAAAGACCTCTAAGATCAGCCAGCCCAGCCCGTGACCTAGTGTAATGAAGATGATGAAGGAAGGAGAGCAGCTCCCTGATGAGGAAAGGCTGAGGGAGCTGGGGCTCTTGAGCCTGGAGAAGAGGAGGCTGAGGGGGGTCCACATGCATGTCTGTAAATCTGTGAGGGGTGGGTGTCAGGAGGATGGAGCCAGGCTCTGCTCAAGGTCATCTGGGGATAGGACAAGGGGCACTGGGTGCCAGCTGGAACAGANTGCCATTTCCCTGGGCAGTCCATTCCAGGCTCTGAGCACCCTTTCCATGAGGAAGAGCTTCCTAACATCCAACCTAACTCCACTAGCAGCTTCAAGCTCTGCCCTCTCATCCTACCAGTAGTTGCTTGGGAGAAGAGCCTGACCCTCACCTGGCTACAACTTCCCTTCAGGTAGCTACAGAGCATGATAAGGGCCCCCCTGAGTCTCCTCTTCTCCAGTCTCCTCTTCTCCATCTCCCTCAGCCTCTCCTCACCAGACTATTTTTAGCAGTTGTAACCCATAAACCCTTCCCCACGTTAGCATGCACGAGCTGCCCTGTTGCAATCAGCTCACAGCATCAAGATGTGGAGAAGGCAACAGCAGCAAAGCTCTTTCTCTCTGAAGTAGTGCTTACCCATACTCCAACCCCTGCCTCGAGCAACCTCCTTCATACTGACCCCTAGTACCACCCCTTATCTAAATGCACGGGGCCATAAACCCGCAGAGCAGCCAGCAGAGAACCAGCAGTATCAGATGCTACTTAGCATTTTGTCCTCGATTAAAGCCGAAACACGTGCTAAGAGCTCTTGAGGGACAGTGCAGAGCGTTTGATTTCCCTCTTCCACTAACTCACTCGGAGGAAGAGGTGATGAGTTTATGGAAATGGCTGCAATTTGCAGTGAAACGTGGTGCCTGCAGGAATAGGAACTGGAGGTGAGGAGCCAAAGAAGCAATACACTGCACGGATCTCCCCCAGCGATGCTGACAGAGCTGCTACAAACCCATTATCCCCTCTCCGAAGAGGAACCCTACCCTTACGACCATACCTTTTACTTTCTAAGGAAGAGGTAGCTGGGGTTTTTAGTGATTCTTATTTTTGTTCTCTTTCTCTTCAGTTTTCCCAGGCAAAATGTACCTGAGGATCCAAGGGATGGCTTTTCCCTGCTCACACACGGTTGTGCCATGAGGTAAATTCATGGGTGTCAAATAAGTCACTCCTTATGCCAATGTCACGGGAATAGGAGCGTGTGGGAGGGCTGGTGGCTTCTGCTCGGAGGAGCTGCCAAAGACTGTGTTAATTAGGAATTGGAAAGGCTTACATTTTGGAGGTGTGGAGTGGTCCAGGGAGGCGACTCTAAGCTTGTCTACACACTGCACAAGGGCTGTTCCCCATGAACCAGCTGCAGTGGGTCATTTGGGCTGAGGAACTGAAACACGTGGCTAAGGTGGGTTTGTTGAGAGACCTCCAAAACCTGTGTCTGGCTTGGATGCAGGCACACGCATCTCTCAGCGCTGCCACGAATGAATTATGCTCTACGGATTCTGACAGCACCTCCAAGTGCTTCCTGAGCTCTGGAGCACTGGTAGGAGTTGCTGGAAGCTGTTGTTTTAATAGCTCAGGCTGCTTTTGACACCAGTGGTTGATCACCACCTCCTCTTGGCTCTCTCATAGACTCCTTAGGGATCAGAAGGGACCTGGAAAGATCATCCAGTCCAATCCCCCTGCCACAGCAGGATCACCCAGACCAAGCTGCACATAATTTTACTTCATGCAGTTAACACTGGTGAAAAGAGGTAGCTGCATGTGGCAGTGACAGCAAGAGGCTGAGACGAACCTCAGGTAGCAGGAGGAAAGTTACTCAGCAGCCCAGCTGCTGTGTGTCTGCACCACCCATCAGCTGAAGCGAGCAAGGGACAAACCCTGAGCACAGGCTGCAGCCTCAGCTGCCTCACCTTTTCCTACACTTCAGATTTAATCCCCTTCTTGGGTTCCTCTAAGATGGTAGCACCTTGAGGAACCTTGTCCTTTGCAAAGGTTGGAGATGCCAGCAGGAGATGCTTGTTCCTCTGCAGCACCATGGCCTTGCTCCGTGTGGCAGCCAGATGCCTGGCGCTGGCACTGCCAGATTACAGCAGCTCAATGCCTGATAGAGAGCCAAACCAACCCTCTCAAGAGCCTCAGCATCACCAACAGGGAACAAGGTTTTTCTCTGTATGGAGACCCGCTAATCCAGGGTCCAGAAGCTGAAGGATGATGCAAGCCTTCAGCCATCCCCGCTGTCTGATGTGTACTAGCCCCTGCTGCAGGGAAAGCTGGAGGCCAGATGAAAGGAGAGAGCCTGAAGGAACGCAGGGAGTCTTCCAACATCCACCCAGCTGCCAAGACTATGGGAAAGACCTCTCTGAAGGGGACTAGCATGTTGATCTTAGCTCAAGTAGCTCTTTTGAACTGGAAGTCGTTAGGGACCAGGCTCTGGAGCAAACCAGCAGCAGATTTGAGGTGAGAGGGTCTGGACAGGGGAGACAGGGGAGGAAAGAGCAGGTTGGGAACATCTCCATCAGCACAAGTGAATCCAGAAGGAGGTGCATGTTGACAGCATCAGTGTCTAGCTTTCGACAACTGATTTGGCAAATCGGGGTCTGCACAAATAACCAAGAGCAGATGTCTCAAATGGTTTCTATTTCCTAGAATTAACACTAGATACCCGAACACCAAAGGAAGTTGCCTGCCTATCCCCTCCGAAGGAGTCTTCTTGACTCCCTCATCCTTTCTCCTTTCCTTTACCAGACCAGACACTGCTCTCACATGTGCTGGAATAAATTAGTTTGACTGGAGTCACAGAAAATATTCACCATCACTCCTGACTCCTGGGGAGAGCCGGCTCTTTTCACACCATTTGCTGCGTACCCGCCAGTAATGAGTTGGTTCCTCGCTTGCTTTCAGCATCCCCTCGCAACTCCTTTCGACGCAGGGGGCTCACCCTGCGCCATCACATCCCTCCTGGTTTCCTCTGTAGAGGAAATGCTTTTGAGATTCCCATTTATAACTGTGTTCACACAAAACGTGACAGTTTTAGCTATATTGGATGACCAGCCTGACCCTGGCAGCCGCTAGCACTGTGATCAGAATAGTTATCAGACAAAGGCTGCTCTGTGATGTCTGGTTGCGATGCTTTGGCTACGGAGGAACATCTTGTAAGAGTGCAGTCACACAGCACCAGCACAGCCCCGCAGGGAGAAAAGGTGAGAGGAGCAGGATTCATCTCAAACGAGGTGCACAGGTCTGAGCTGGCCATCCTGGACTCCCCTTAAGGTCCACAGGGGGAAAGCAGGTTCTTTCAGGGAGTGACTCATCTCATCCTAAAATAGGTCAGAGGAACTGCTCTCCAGCAGTGTCTGACTCCTCTCCACAGGCTATAAAGGGAACTCGAGGGAGACTACTTGAGATTTAAGCAACCTATTCGCATTGTGTGACCCTTGGCCAGGCTGCACAGAGTTTTCTGGAGTCAGTGGGAGTCATGTCAGAGGGCTTTGGACCCGGCACTTCACCATCTGAGTCAGATGCTCTATTTCCCACAAGATCCCTGAGTGTAAGAGCCACGCAGGGCTGAGCTGGGAGGGAAAACCCACACCTTACCCCTGTTTTTTGGGGGAAAATAACAACAGTTGGGCAGCACATCCACCCAGGGAGATTCTCTCTTGTCTTTAAAAAGCTTTAGGCAGCGCAAGACACCGCAGGGTTTGGTGTGGCATCTTTTTTTTTCCCAGTTACCCTTCCAGTGAAAATGAGGTCACACTTCTCACTGTCACAATTCCTGGGACTCTCATCATCTCCCAGCCCGCTGTGTTCTCATTCTTCCGGATTTTCCCCTTGATCATTGAAGTCAATGAAACTCCACGGCGCTCGGTAAGATGTGCCAGCTCTTCACAAGAAGCTCTTGCTGGGAGAAGGGCACCAGATTTCTTGCTAACTCCTCCCTTCACCCTCTCTCAGCAGAAGCTGATGACAGGATTATTTTTTATCGAGATGCAGATACGACACACAACCAGCACAAAAGATCAGCGATTAGCCTTGGGATAAGCAGCCAAGATTGCTTTTCCCTGACCTTATCAATCTGGTATCTGAATTTCTAGGGAGCTGCAGTGAGTGGGTTTTCTCAGGGAAGCTGAAATCCTTCTTTTTTAAGTCTCATGCAAAGTTTCTCTTCACTTTGCTGGAATGAGTCTCTCAGTCTGGGTAAAACCAGAACAACCCTCCAAGAGTTCCCTGGGATCAGGAAGGTCTCCAGATTGCCAGGGATTTCCTTTTCCTTTGCCCAACGTTTCGCCTCAGCCCGTAAAATGAGAATGAGTTGTTTCCTGTGGAGCAGAGCAGAGATGAAAATACTCCACTGCACGTGGATGTCTTGCCTGTGCACCACACATGAGGGACCAGGGTCGGTGTGGAGCCTTGAATCTGGGCAAGAGCAACCCCAGGGACCAGGAGAGG
>VZRI01003301.1:123120-134130 GCA_013397515.1 Upupa epops
TTCTTTGCTGTGAGGGTCACAGAGCACTGGAACAGACTCCCCAGGGAGGTCGTGGAGTCTCCTTCTCTGGGGACTTTCAAGGCCCGCCTGGATGCTTTCCTCTGTGATCTGTGTTAGATAGTTTTGTCCTGCTCCGGCAGGGGGGTTGGACTCGATGATCTCTTGGGTCCCTTCCAACCCCTAACATCCTATGATCCTATGAACACAAAGACAAAACCCCTGTAGAAGGGTTAGGTAAGAGGATGATGAAGACGAAAAGTCTCCAGACTATAACTGCTCAACTACAGGCTGAGCTCTGGACAGAACTAACCTGGACAGTGCTACTGATAGGAAGGGTAAAAGATGAGCTTGAGGGTTCAGTACTGTGCAGGAAAAGCTCCTGGTAGTGGAGCCATCCAGGTATCTCCCTCCATGAGGATGAAGTTGATTGGAATAGCCACTGGCACGGCACAAGCTAAAACAGACTGTCACTTAGCACTGCAACTTGCTGCTTGTGGTACTGGTGTTAATTAAACCTCGAGTGTCTCAGCAGCTCGGTGATCTTTACAATTGCTTTTTGAATTGAAAACTTCCCTGAGAGCTGTGTGGAGTAGCTTAGAGGGAACACTTGTCCTTATGCTCCTGACCTGACCGGTAACTGATAGGACCACACACTTTCACAGCTGCTTAAAAACCATCTCTGAGGTAATACTAAACCTTTCCAGCTCAGTTATTGTGTGTTGCTTCACGTGTTGAAGTCTTTATGCTCAGCATCCTTTCCACCTTGATGCTACTGGAAACCTGGTCACTCCAGAGTCCCTGGGCACACACCAGTGCCTCATCATGACCTGGAATGTTTTCTGACAGGAATGATGGGATGTGACCATTCCCATCGAAGGGTATTCCTCCCAGATAATTCCAGTCTCCAAGGTCTCAGGCTTTGAAGATAAACTTGTTTCTTGTTTGGTTTCCTAGCAACTTCTGCTCCGCGGTGGAAATGCATTCCTGGGACCCTGCTCTCGCAGATGCTCCCAGTCAAGATGTGCTCAGCTGTGGTGAAAGCAACTGCCTGAAAACATGGGGGTGGAGCTGCTGTGAGAAAGCTAAGAGCTGGATCAGAACCCCTGATCAGATCCACTGCTCTGCCCCAGGCTTTGCCATTAAACATAAAACTCATTTTAAAGCAACGCATCTGTCCGGCTCGGAAAGTAGAGGTAGCTTGAACCTGGCTGGTTGGCCAGGTCCTCACCGGGGAATTTGGCACTGATTCCATAACACTGCTAAATCAATAACCCCAGCTCAAATCACAGAATCATAGGATCATAGATCACTAGGGATCAGAAGGGATCTCGAAAGATCATCCAGCCCAATCCCCCTGCCACAGCAGCATCACCTGGGCAGCCTGGTCCACTGCTCCGGTACCCTCCCTGGGAAGAAGGTCCTGCTGATACTGATAGGGAACCTCCTCTGTTCCAGCTGGCACCCAGTGCCCCTTGTCCTGTCACCAGATGCCCTTGAGCAGAGCCTGGCTCCATCCTCCTGACACCCACCCCTCACAGATTTAGAGACAGGAATGAGGTCCCCCCTCAGCCTCCTCTTCTCAAGCTCCTCAAGAGCCCCAGCTCCCTCAGCCTTTCCTCACCAGGGAGCTGCTCTCCTTCCTTCATCTTTGTTGCTCTACACTGGACACCCTCCAGCAGCTCTGTGTCCTTCTGGAACTGATGGGCCCAGGACTGGACACAGTACTCCAGATGCAGTCTCACCAGTGCAGAGTAGAGGGGAGAAGGACCTCTCTGGATCTGCTAACCACCCCCCTTCTGATCCCCCCCAGGATGCTGTTGGCCTTCTTGGCTACGAGAGCACATTGCTGGCTCAGAGCCATCCTGCTGGCCACTAGGACCCCCAGGTCCCTTCCTCCTGCACAATCAGTTCTCCAGCTCAGCGTTGTAACAGCCAAACCAGCAGCGTGCTGAGATGAAAGGCACTTGTAAAGGGACCCTGTGAATCAGAGGGTATCAGCGTGTGAGGTGCTGCCTCAGGGAACAGGGACAGGACAGTCCTGTGCTGCAGCCACTTGCACCTAAGGAGCAGCAGCATGGAAGGAAGGACATGCTAGCAGGATCTATGATCACAAGAACACGAGTTCCCATCTCGGGGTGGAATAGAAGCCTTTCACCTCCCAATATTACACTTCCACACAGAGCCTTATAAGTCACCAATTTAACCAGATCTGTGGATGCTGGTGTGAAGATTTTGTCCTCATTTCAGGTGACTCAGGGCACTGCTCTTCCCAGAGGACAGTCTGTAGTCAGTACAGCACGGCGTTGGTACAGGGATGGATTACAGGGGAACAACCTGGACCACGTTGTTCGGTCTGAATGAGATCATATTCCTGCCAAGGATATTTCTTCTAATAGCTGACACCTCTTAATTACCTCTGCCAGACTCTGGGGAACACAGTATCCTGGGGAAAAAAAGACTGCTTGGCACCCTCTCTGTTAGTTTAGCTCGATGGTCCTTTCTAGCCACTTGTGCAGGGCTGAGTCACGGCAGAGAAGCCCGTAAGAGAATCACGAGCAAGCTGTCTGGCTTGAGAAAACTGGGAGCCCTTTGAAGCGTGCGTGGCCTCATCTCATCGTGGCAGGAGCTATCGGCGACTGGAGAGTCTGAAACCAGTCTGAATAGTCCCACAGATAGGCTGAAGATGGGGTACAAACAAGCTCCAGGAGAGGAAGAGATGTTCCCAGGCGGTGCTAGAACCAGATGTACCATCCGAATCAGATGTGCTATCAGAAGCGGATGCAATCATCCCTCACCAGCCCAGAGCATCTCTAAATCTCACTTGACAATCTTTTCCTCCTGTCTTTAGGCAACAGTTTTCACCTCCACTGAGCTGGTTGGAACTTAAGTTCCATTCTGCCTCTTCTTCCAAGAAGGTGGAGCAGCAAGTGAAAACTCATCTCCACACAGGCTGAGGGTGCAGGGCAGCAGGGGTGGGGGGCATTGCATGAGCATTGAAGCATCGACAGTTGGGAAGTGGTGTGTCTTGGGCAAAACCAGCACCCCTCGGGCGGGCAGAGTGGTGCCAGAGCCATGCTGGCATAGAGGGTGTCCTAGGAGGGCTGGCAGCAGAGCTCGGGGGGGGATGCCTTCAGCACCTCAGACGTGGGCTTCTCAAGTTAGGTCTCTGGGTTTAGTGGGAGATGCTCCAGGACTGAGATTGTCTGGAAGAAGATGCACAAAAATCATGAGTAGTGTAAACCTGCTGGTGTCAGAAGATGGCTCTCCCCTTGCTGGTGAGGCTGGCATAGCCCTGGAGGGAACATTCCAGCACCTGTAACCATCTGGTGACAGGACAAGGGGCATTTGGTACCAGCTGGAACAGAGAGGAGGTTGCCTATCAATCTCAGCAGGACCTTCTTCCCAGGGAGGGTCCTGGAGCACTGGACCAGGCTGCCCAGGGGGGTTGTGGAGTCTCCTTCTCTGGAGATGTTCCAGCCCCGCCTGGCTGTGTTCCTGTGCCACTGGGTCTGGGTGATCCTGCTGTGGCAGGGGGATTGGACTGGATGATCTTTCGTGGTCTCTTTTGATCCCTAAGGATTCTATGACTCTGCACATGCTCTGATTTACTCATGTTTAGAAAGAGACTCTTCCTCACCAGGCCAAACCACTGGCAGCTCAGCATGGTGGAGGAGAGGTTTTGTCTGGCCAATGCCACTCGGCATGGAGGATGGCCAGCTTCAGTCCAGCTCTGGTTGCAGATGTTGACCCAGGATACCCATCCCCCTTGGCTGAAAAGACAAGAGGTCAGGTCTGAGCACAGCACTTTGTTCCTGCTCTTCATGCTGATAAGGTCCCAGAGAGGTTGTGCAAGCCCTATCAGATGGGATGAGAATGTGCCTGAGGCCGTACACTTAGCAAACTGGTGTCAAATGAGTACCTTCTGATGAGGAGCACACGGAGAGCTTTAAGATGTGAAGGTTTCTGTAGTATTCTGAGCCATCAGGGATTAAAGCAGGTGAAAGGTAATGGAAATCCAAGGCAGGGACCATGGGGTTATCATGCCACCCTGCCCAGGTGCTCCTCCAGCATCACTGCAAATACCTCCCAAGGGGTATCTATCTAAAGGAACAACCAGACCAGGGTGCCTCAGTTTCCCTACTGGAAGGATGGGATAACAGCGCCCATGCCTTCTGCCTTGATCCCCACTCACAGGCAGTGCCAGGTCAGAAAGAACAACAGCTCTTATTCCCTTGATGGATTTTCCATGTCCTTTCCCTTCCTGACCCAGTTCTAGCTGAGAAGATCCCTGGAGAGCGCAGCCGCTGGGAACTGGGTTTGTAGCTTCCCCTTGGCACAGCAGTCCTTTACTGGGGGCTGTACTGGTCCTTCCAGTGGAGAAGTGTTTCTCCTGCATGAGGGTACCCCAGGTGAGGGTGAGAGCTGTCTGGCTTCTGAACGCAAGGGGACGATTCAGTCCTTTAGTGAGAGATGATGCAGAGCAGTCGATGAAGTTGCAGCCTGTGGGAGTAACAATTAAAGCTCATTATAACCTGCTTAACGAGTCAGGGACTGCAGTGGCTGGAAGAACTTGCTCTGTCCTTCCTGAGTGCTGTTTTGCTTTACCCATTTGCCTGATTTGGGGAAAAGATTGTACTCTGGGGGTGTTACCTTGCAGTTCTTGCTCTCACAACCCGGGCAGAGGTTCTTGGTTCCGAAGAAGGGCTGATTTCATAGGAAAACAACCTAAGATTCCCAAGTGAGCCTTGGGAATGAGGTATTTGGATTCACGGGACGTGCAGGTCAGGACAGACAGCACATGGCAAGTTAAATCAGACTGCTTCAGAGCAAGGGCTGAATGGACTGAAACTGCAACTCCCCTGCTTTTGGTTGAGGCTCCTGGAAGGAGGGGGAGTCATAGCATCAGAGAATCCTTAGGGATCAGAAGGGACCTCGAAGGATCATCCATCCAGTCCAATCCCCCTGCCACAGCAGGATCACCCAGACCAAGTCACACAGGAACACAGCCAGGAGGGTCTGGAACGTCTCCAGAGAAGGAGACTCCACAACCCCCCGAGGCTGACATCTCCACACACCAACCTGCCCTGAGATGCTCGGTGGAGGCAGTAGCGGAGGCTTCTGGCTGCCTGATGCCAAGAGGTTTGGAGAAAGGAAAATAGAGGCAGAAAGCCCATGTCTACATGGAAAAGGCAGGGTCTGAGCTGCTGGGACCTGTGAGTTGATGACTCACGGGTGGAATTTATGAGCTCTGAGCCATGGGAACTGCCCGGCTGTCTGACTGCCCCCACTGCAAGGCAGGAGCAACTTAAGAGCCACCTCAGCCTTTTTGCCTCCCTTGCTCTAGAAGAATACACGCAGGACAGGGTTTATCTCCACTGATAAACCATTTTCAAGAGCTAGAATGGAAGGAAAACACTGCTCTTTTCATCCCCCTGCCACTCTATTAGGAGTGCTGCTCGAGTTTTCCACGTGCCTTGCAGATACCATCAGAAGGGAAAGGCGACCTCTCCCAGGTCCTCAGTGCAGCTCAAGGCACTGGTTCACTTGGCTTTCACCAGGAGGTCGGTTGCACTCATGTGATTACAGCATGGCCACTGCACACAGATAGGGTTTTCTTGACCGAGTATGTGGGCTGCATGGATACCGCACCCCACGGCTACTTGGCTGGGATTTTGGGATGCCTGGAAATCTTGTCCAAATGAGCACAGTCCTAGGATGCCACAAGGTTTGGGGTGATGAATGATGGGGATCTTCTCTTTCAGGGGTCAAGTTGGCCCTGATACCCAGACCTAGGATGACCCAGGTCTTTCTCATAGCTGCATCAGTGGGGGACAAAGAGCACGTGTCCAGGATGAGATTAACAAATCCATGTCCCCTTGCCTCTATGCACACAGAGAAAGACAGGCTTCACTTTGCTGGGCTCTCCAGCAAGCCAAGACAAAAAGGGAGAGGTGTTCCTAGATGTCCCACCACAGATACCATATCATCAATGTCCTACAAGCGAGATCACATCACAGTCTCACAGTCTCACAGTCTCACAGTCTCACAGTCTCACAGTACTGATGAGGCTGGAAAAGACCTTAAAGATCATCCAGTCCAACCTAAAACCAACCCAGTAACCCTAAACGTCTGCCATCTAGCTCATGCCACTCAGCACTTCATCCAGCCTGACCTTGAACACCTCCAGAGACGGTGACCCAGCCACCTCCATGGGCAGCCCGTTCCAAACCCAGATCACTCTGCCAGTGGAAAACCTTTTCCTGATGTCAAGTCTCTCATCCACCCATCCCCTTAGCTACACACGGACCTGGACCATCGAGGAGGTGGCATGGTCACCTTTGCTATCCCCACACTTATAGAGGAGCTCACCCACCCTCACCTAGCCCCTTCCCTCCACGGTTTTAGCTCTGAGCTCTCAAACCCTGAGGCTTCTGGACTCCAGAAAGAAGACACTCAGATTTCCACCAGTTCAGAACCAGTATCCTTATGGCACAAGGCAGGGGGTGGGGTGGGGGGGGTGAAGCAGGGACATGCCCACAGGGCTAGCTTGCTCACAGAACAAGGCTTCATGCCAGTGGCTTTGATTTTTGGCCGATTGTGCCACGTGAGTCCCCTGTAACTATTGTGATGGAGCCTTTAGGTTCCAAATAAATACCTCCAGTAATTAACAGCCGGGACTGGGAAACTTGTGAGCACCGTTCGTTCGTTTCCAGAGGCTCCAAAAGCTTGAATTCCCTGACTGGGGTGGTTTTCTCCAACCTCAGTTCACATCCCCTCTGCTGCTGTTTGTGTTGCAGTGATGTGGAGGTATTTATGGGCTCAGACCTCAGCTTATCTGATCCACCCCTGCCCTCTGCCCTGCTGCTATGGTGCCAGTCCTGAACCAGTCTGCTTGTGCCCCTTCAGAAGAGGACACCCAGACCCAGGTAGCTTTCCCAAAGAGCTCGTGGAGATGAATTTCCCATTTCCATCGGGCTGCAGCGGAGGGACTGCAGGGATTCAGTCACTTTGGGGCAGAGCTTTGAGGAATAAAAACCCTTCTGGTGTTTTCTAGGGTGAAATAAAGCGCCGCCACCACCCTGGCATCACCGTTAAGACAATTCCGAGTGGGGCTCTGGCTGTTCTCCGAGCTGCAGCCAGTATCTGAGTTCCTATCCCACAGAGGTTTGTTGTTGGAAAATAACGTAACTGACTTGGTCTCGTTTCCAATTTCACAGAGGAACGAGCTGTAAGAGCACACAGGGGACAGGGGCCGGCTGCTCCCGGAGTTGACTGAAAGTGATAAATGCAGTGATCACTGCGAGACTGCACAGGGTGTCCCGTTGTGCTTTCTGGCTCTCCTGCCTGCAGGGTGATGGCGTCATGGGCTGGCTGAGGGAGCTGGGACTCTTGAGCTTGGAGAAGAGGAGGCTGAGGGGGGACCTCATTCCTGTCTGTAAATCTGTGAGGGGTGGGTGTCAGGAGGATGGAGCCAGGCTCTGCTCATGGGCATCTGGGGATAGGACAAGGGGCACTGGGTGCCAGCTGGAACAGAGGAGGTTCCCTATCAATATCAGCAGGAACTTCTCCCCAGGGAGGGTCCTGGAGCACTGAACAGGGTGCCCAGGGGGGTTGTGGAGTCTCCTTCTCTGCAGATGTTCCAGCCCCGCCTGGCTGTGTTCCTGTGCGACTTGGTCTGGGTGATCCTGCTGTGGCAGGGGGGTTGGACTGGATGATCTTTCAAGGTCCCTTCCCATCCCTAAGGATTCTGATTCTCGTTGATATCAGAGCTCCTGTGAGCCACGTCTTTCACCAACCTGCACCCAATCGTCCTCATAAATAGTACAATATAAAGAGGAAGGGCTATTTGCAAAAGCATCACTCCCCTCAAGCCAAGGTCTTTCTGGGCAGATGAGGATTTGTGTCTTTTATTCTTCCAAACCCTAGATTCTATGATTCTATGCTGCTGCCCAGTCCCACTGGCTGCTACAATGGAGAGAGGGTTTCAGCCGCACTCACCCCACATCACCTTTGTCAGGACAGACTGTGGTCAGCTTGGGAAGAAACACCATCCTGAAGGTAATACCCGGGACACTAACTTCATCTCAACACCCCTAGCTCCTCAGACTACCTCACACCTGCATGTGCAAAGCAAGGTTGTCATCCCGCGTGTGTGGCTCGGAGGAGTCAGATAGGACAGCGATACAGATCAGGGTACAGGCTGTATCTAGATTAACGAGTAATTGCTACCTCTAGATTAGCAAGAGAGCAGTAGGAGAGTATCAGGAGATCAGACAGGCTGGTGCTGAGAGCCCAACATCTACGCTATGTGCAGCTGTGCAGTTCCCGGTCCTTACTCTGGGGTAGATTTCTCCCAGCCACCTACATTGAAAATCATTGAATCCTTAGGGATGGGAAGGGACCTGGAAAGATCATCCAGTCCAATCCCCCTGCCACAGCAGGATCACCCAGACCAAGTCACACAGGAACACAGCCAGGCGGGGCTTGAACATCCATCCATCCATCCATCCATCCATCCATCCATCCCCAGAGAAGGGGACTCCACAACCCCCCTGGGCAGCCTGTTCTGATGCTAAAAAATCCCCACCCTACAGACTGTCTGAAGGACCAGCTGATCGCCCCGTGAGGGGTTGTAGCAGAGCTTCTGGCTTTATTTCCACTGGAAATTGGAACTGGTGTGCACTGTCCTGCAAACTGAACCACCGTGAGGTGAGGGAGGCCGAGGCAGAGAGCTGCTTTGAAGCAGTATTTTACGTTGGAGAGTAGAAAAATGTTCTTCAGTGTCAGGGGGTTGATGGCTGGAATGGGCTGCCTGAGGAGGTGGGGTGGGGGGCCCATCCCTGGAGTTGTTGAAGGTCAGGCTTGCTGAGGCTCTGAGCAACCTGCCCTGGGGAGAGATGTCCCTGCTTGTATAGGGAGCCTGGACTAGATGACCTCTGAAGGCCCCTTCCAGCCTGGAACATTCTATGATTCCATGATTTCACTACTCTAAACCAAGAGATAGAGACAGCCAGAAGCACTTCAGGCTCTCTCCAAGGTTCAGCAGAAGGGTTCTCATTTACTGCAGCACTCCCTGGGTGAAGCCCTTAGGGCTCGTCTGTACATAAAAATTAATCTGGATTAGGATGGGGCAGGGATTTAGGGTAAAGTTGCTCCTCTGGTATCACCTCACTGCCTAACAGCTGAGCCCCTGGACTGGTCGGTTGGGAAGCTTTGGTTGCATCACACTGCCGCTGATGAAATGCATTTCAAGACCTGGTCTGGGTGATTCTGCTGTGGCAGGGGGATTGGACTGGAGGATCTTTCCAGGTCCCTTCCTATCCCTAAGGATTCTAAGATTCTGCCACTGTTAGGCTTCCTCCTCCACTGACACTGGTGTGATTGGGAACACTGCACTCAGAATTGTCCTCCTACCCAAGTGCTTCTGCAGGGCTTTGTTTCCATCGAGGTGTAAAGGGCCTGTTAACTATTTCCATCAATACAGACCCTCTCCAAAAGAGTCTGCATTAATCTCAGGTTAAATGATCATAAGCAACAGAGTCCCTAAGCATAGAAGCGTCTCCATATGACGTCTCTAGCTGTCTCTGTTCTGTGAGGTGGTAACACTGACTTCAGCTCACTTGCTGGCTTTATCAGTCTTGCACAAAGACAAACAAGGAGGCTAAAGGAACCGCCCTTGTCTCCCCTGAACTGGAGTCTAATATCAACCAGCCAAGGCAGAGGAACAAGCCCTTCATCATGCTATGGATATATATAGTCTGGCTGGCAGAGTACATCTCCCTTTAGCGTGCCTAAGCCCACAGGTATGTGGTGGCTTTGCTCTGTAGAAACCTCAGCTTTTCAGGTGCTAGAAAATATGTGTTCTCTGTTACTTGATAGCTTGCTCACATCTCTATCTCCTGGAGGCAAGCGATGGCTGAGCTGCCTAGCTTTCTTTACAAACTACTTGTCTTTCAGCCTCTCCTGGGAAGGTTGAAACCTGCTCTGAATATCCCCCCTGCTCCCCATGGAACACTGCAAAGAGCAATAATGTCCCTGCACTCTCTTCCTTTACATTTTTCTGCTGCAAATACAGAGCATGAGACCGGAATGGTCTAGATGGCAGATGTTTAGGGTGACTTGGTTGGGTTTAGGTTGGACTGGATGATCTGTAAGGTCTTTTCCAGCCTCATCAGTACTGTGAGACTGTGAATTATTCCTTCATGTTTGGTTTGACAGACACCTTGGTCCCAGCTTCTCAGCAGACTGCCTCATGCAGGCTGAGCTTTCCCACAGAACAATGGGAAGAGCTGGTGATGTTGGGGTTTGATAATAGCCTTTATCACAACTACTATATAAAGAGTTATTGTCTCTTCCCTGGTGCAACCACCCTCAAATATAAAGGTGCCTCAGTTGGCCTACTGGGCAGCGATGGGAGAATAAGAGGTCTTCAAGTAGGTAGGAAGGTTTGTTCCCCATCCTCAAAGACTTTCAGAGGTTTGAAGGATGTGTTTAATATGGGATCAAGTGGAAGACTCCCAGTTCCCCCAGTTCTGTAGCCTACACGAAAGGTCTCACACAACTGCATCCCACTTAGCAAAACAATTACCTGCCCTGCCTGAGACCACGTTGGAGCCCTTACGCTGTCATCATCTGCTGCATCAACAAGGACAGGGCTATAGGGGAATCTGCAGCCTGCCTCATCCTTTTCTTCTGGAGCTGTTCCACTCTGTATAAACACTACCCATGGATGCAGCCCTTGGGAGACTTACCACATCCCAGGGGAGTGCTGTAACCACAGAACCATTGTCATCCTTGCTCTGGTCCAGTGGCTATTTAATTATTCCTACAAAGTGAAGTCATTTCAGCTGGAGAAAACAAGAGGCACCCAGGCCAGAGAAGCCCATAATTATCGCAGCAGGGAGCGCTCTCCTAGGACATGAGATTTCCCAATCAGAAGCTGAAAACCCTAGGCTGTGGGGGTAGCTGGGGAGAGGAATGTTATTGTCTTCTCCTCCCTTAGGTGAATGG
>VZRI01003301.1:134730-145138 GCA_013397515.1 Upupa epops
TTTAGGTTGGACTGGATGATCTGTAAGGTCTTTTCCAGCCTCATCAGTACTGTGAGACTGTGAATTATTCCTTCATGTTTGGTTTGACAGACACCTTGGTCCCAGCTTCTCAGCAGACTGCCTCATGCAGGCTGAGCTTTCCCACAGAACAATGGGAAGAGCTGGTGATGTTGGGGTTTGATAATAGCCTTTATCACAACTACTATATAAAGAGTTATTGTCTCTTCCCTGGTGCAACCACCCTCAAATATAAAGGTGCCTCAGTTGGCCTACTGGGCAGCGATGGGAGAATAAGAGGTCTTCAAGTAGGTAGGAAGGTTTGTTCCCCATCCTCAAAGACTTTCAGAGGTTTGAAGGATGTGTTTAATATGGGATCAAGTGGAAGACCCCCAGTTCCCCCAGTTCTGTAGCCTACACGAAAGGTCTCACACAACTGCATCCCACTTAGCAAAACAATTACCTGCCCTGCCTGAGACCACGTTGGAGCCCTTACGCTGTCATCATCTGCTGCATCAACAAGGACAGGGCTATAGGGGAATCTGCAGCCTGCCTCATCCTTTTCTTCTGGAGCTCTTCCACTCTGTATAAACACTACCCATGGATGCAGCCCTTGGGAGACTTACCACATCCCAGGGGAGTGCTGTAACCACAGAACCATTGTCATCCTTGCTCTGGTCCAGTGGCTATTTAATTATTCCTACAAAGTGAAGTCATTTCAGCTGGAGAAAACAAGAGGCACCCAGGCCAGAGAAGCCCATAATTATCGCAGCAGGGAGCGCTCTCCTAGGACATGAGATTTCCCAATCAGAAGCTGAAAACCCTAGGCTGTGGGGGTAGCTGGGGAGAGGAATGTTATTGTCTTCTCCTCCCTTAGGTGAATGGTTCCTCAGCCGCAGGAGCATAGCAAGGGATGCCAAGTGTGCCTGCAGGTTGCTGGAGATGCCGGAGTGAAGAGCTTCAGCATTTCCACATTTTCCTTTGGTTTCACCCCAAAACGTTTGAGAATGTGCATCATGTTTGGCAAATAACCCTGGCCACCCTGGAACCGTGTTTTTAGCAAATAAATGATTCACTGAGTAAATTCAGCTCATCTCAAACAGCTATTTATAGCACAGGAACACACCCTGTCACTGTCGGGGCTTCACCACGTTGAGGACTATGCAGAGCTCACAGCCAGACGTGCTCTACCACAGACAGACCCTGAGAGGGGAAAAGAAAACCCTGCCTATTTTACAGGCTGCTTTTTGCAACAGCTCACAGATGTCAGCATCTCTGCTTCTGAAAAGCTGCGCCCCATCCTGCGAAAGGATCTCTGATACCTCACATCACCCTGGGACCGGCAAGCGGAGCATCTCCTTGCCAAGCTCTTCTCCCACTCTCTCAGCCACCAAGGCAGCAAAGCCACCCTTCCCTCTTGTATTTTAGTTCCCTTTCCTTGAAAAAGAGTGATCTCTGCGAAACCTCTGCCTTCCACCAGCAGCAACCACCGAACGGGTTAATTCCCCTTTAGCCAGCAGCCCGGTAATGAAAGGTTTCACTCTTTGTCACCTAATGGTCTTGTGTCTAAACTACAAGCCTAGCTGCCTTCAGCTTGAAATGGTTTTAATCATTGTGGAATAAAACCCCAGCCCGGCTAGTGCCAACCAAAGAGATGTTTGTCTGCTCAGCAGATTTTATCAAAGCTTCCTTGATGTCTTTGCCTTTGTAATGCTAAGCACTTCACTGTTTGGCATATTTAAGGGAGGATGCGGTCCATGTGAAGCATTTCGCAGCACCGTGATGTATCGAGGGTGCTTTAGGAACTAATGAAAGCAGCAGACTCATGATTTTTTTGGAGCTTTTAATTACTTATTAAGTGGCATGACATAAAGGCTACAGAGGGGGGGTGTTGGGGTGGGGGGGGAAGAGAGAGAGAGATNCCGCATTTGTTCGGGGAGGGAGGTGGGGGGGGGAGAGAAGCCGAGGGATGGGAGTCTGCTCAGACACAGGTCTCTGCCTTAGCGACATGGTGGATAAAGATGAGGGACAGGCGAAATACGTGTCCTTTGACAAAAGGTACAGAGAGAGAGGGCTCTCTCGGTGCAGAGCCTGCAGCAATGAGTTCTGACCTGCCCTTAAAAATGCCAGCGCTACAGGGGGCAAATAACCATAGCAGCCCCCGGGGTGCTTTTAATGAGCTGAATCGCTGTCCGAGCCCAGCTCTCCATCACTCATAAGCCACTGCCACAGCTGGTTTTAGCAGATGTCCCCTCTGACAGAAAAGGCCCGGCAAAGCACAGTGGTTGGCCTCGCCACCATCTCCTTTAGGTCTGGAGTGACCGCTGTGATAAGAATGTCATCCAAAGCTTCGGGAGCAATAAAGTCTGGAGAAGCTACAAAGAAAAGACCCTCGTGTTTGAGCTCGGGGGTACTTTAGGGTGGATTGTTATTATTAATATCTTCTCCAGGGAAAGACTTGTTCTAATGATAAACCAGGAGCCCACGGGCAGTTAGCAGGGTGATGGTGAGGACAGAGCCAGATCCCTTCCTCTCCACCATCCACAGCAACACCGTGTTGCAGTTGGGACATCCCTGTGAGCAGAGATCTCTGCTCAGTCAGTAGCTGACCCAGCAGTGAGGTACCCCTTCTGTACAAGTCCTACTGATAGCAAGAACTGCTTCTGGATCATGAACCTGAGCAACTCGCTCTGGCTCCAGAGGCTGTTGAATTGCTGGGGGGTCATGTCAAAGCTGGAACTACATCTGCAGGGAGCAGCTCACCCTGCAGCTGCCCAAAGGACCCTCTCATCCTCTGGTCTCTAAAAAAGAGGTGTCATTGTGGCATCTTCCATCAGTATCAAATGCTCCTTGGAAAATGATAAAAAAGAGAATAAAAAGAAGAGGAGAATGAAGGGGAATCTGCTGCTGAAAAACTACCCTCCTCACTGATGGAGAAATGAAAAGCCAAACGTGTAGTACGTGTATTTTTATCCTCACTGAAGGAAAAAGCAAAGCCACGGCTCCCCACGTTCAGTAAGTGACCAACAAAAACATGCAAGGGCTCAAGCGCATTTCTACCCTGTGGAAAAGTTTCCTTTAATTAGGACAGACACACTGCTCCCTCAAAGCAACGTCAGTGTCCAGGCACACCAGTGATTAACCCACTTCTTAGAACATTTTTTGCTGCCTGTTCAGGTCTTCCAGAATAAAAAAGAAAGATAAACATTTTAAAAAGAGTGGGAAAGACTCAAATTCACTATTTTTAAAGCAGATTTTTGTTTTCTATCATTCTTTTCCTCTCTAAAAAGCACTGTCCTGCTCCTTTGCTTTTCTGAGTCTGCAAAACACTAACTGAGTTTCTCTTAGTACTGGTAGGGGTCTGCTCAGGGTCACCCGACTGGGCAGCCCCAAGGGGTTTTGATTCAGGAATAGAAGGACTCAAGCTGCTTGCCAGTATCACGAGCAGGAAGAGAAAGGGTTGTGCCCTGCTATTTCTCTGGAGCTTTATTAGGTCGTATTATTCAGAAACCCCACTGCATAAAACAATCATTAGTTCTCGAGCAGTCGTGCAGTCTACGCTGCTCAGGAGAGGTTAATTTTCTGGCCTATTTTGGGGGTAATTATTTTGCATTTATTACTCTAGGTCCAATAAAAATTACAGGTGGATCCTGTCTGGGAAAAAAAGAAAGGAGAGAAGGCAAAGGGTTGAATATTAATATCCCTGTTTTACTACTGGGAGCTAAACAGCAAAGAGATTAAAGGCCATTAAAAAAAAAGAAAAGCACTTTTAAGGTCAACAAGGAGACCCCGAGGGTCTTCATTTAGCAAAACCCCAAGTGGGAAGGTGCTGCGAGCACCTCGCTTGTAGATTTGCAATATCTTCAGGGCTCAGAGGCGCTCCTGGATCCAGTCAGCTGGAAGTGGCACGGTGCCCAGGTTACGCAGAGGTCACCCCAAGCTCATCCAGAAGTGAGCCGTTCCTCTCACAAACCACCCAGAGGGATCCTACCCCCTCGGTGGCAGTGCGGGGCAGCAAGCACCCCTTTTTATCTTGAATCTGCTCATAGCACAAAGCTGGAAATCCCAGGGGGTGGGAAGATGAGCTCCACGGCCCAAAGTCAACCTCAAGCCTCCCCATCCCACAAACCATAGAATCCTTAGGGATGGGAAGGGACCTCGAAAGATCATCCAGTCCAACCCCCCTGCCACAGCAGGATCACCCAGACCAAGTCACACAGGAACACAGCCAGGCGGGGCTGGAACATCTCCAGAGAAGGAGACTCCACAACCCCCCTGGGCAGCCTGGTCCAGTGCTCCGGGACCCTCCCTGGGAAGAAGGTCCTGCTGATACTGATAGGGAACCTCCTCTGTTCCAAATACTCCTTAACAGCAGGCTGGCCCAAGGAGGGGGACACACAATCATTCCCTCACCTTTCAAAGCTGGGTTGCTCCACATTAAAGTCAGATGCAAATAGATGGGAGGGAGGAAAAAGGTGGCAGCTCTTCGCCCCTCTCACCAGAGCTACCTGCATTTCTAGCTCTTCCTTTCTAACAAGGGTTTCAGGACCTCTCTTGTAGTTCCAGTCTCTAAAGATTAGGTGCCACAGCACCTTCTGTTGAAATATGGAAATAACCCTTTATCACAGATGAAAGGTTTCTTTATCACACTGAGCCCTAAAGAGTTTCTCTTCAGAACCCGAGGGGACAGTCCCCAGCTCTTAAACCCTCAGATTGTGGGTGACTGCTGCACATTTGATATCTGTGTTCGCCCATCCACTCACCCCCTTTTCTGTGACACTGAAATAGGCTTCACAGGGCTGTTCTTTCTCTTGGCGACTTGAGGCTGGGCATCAGGAAAGAGTTCTTGAATCTGAGGGTGGGGGATCCCTGGACCAGGCTGCCTAGAGAGGTGGTGGAGACCCCATCCCTGGGGCCATTCAAGGTCAGGTTGGCTGGGGCTCTGGGCAATCCGTTCTAGTGAGAGATGGCCCTGCTTGTTGTAGGAGGGTTGGAGTGGATGGCCTTTGGAGGTCCCTTCCAAGCCTATTCCATTCTATAACTCTATGATCTCTTTCAAGATCAGAGAGTTTAGACATCTGTGAGCCATCCTCTTACTCACCTCTGCTACAGCAGTACAGAGACTGAGGGAACCTCTCTGTAAGAGACTGGGATTTTTAGAACAGATTCATGTTGCTTTTTAACCCAGAGTGAGATTTAGCAGGCATCAACCAAGAGCAGCTTGCATTCACTCCTCAGCCACACCAACTGCCACTGATAAATGAGTAGAAACGAGGGGGATTGATTTGTATTACCCATCACAGGATCCTAGAGCTCCTGCTTTCTCCACTCGGATCAGCTCCATTAAAACTGGCAAACCAGAAGCGGGCAGCCTGTATGCGTGGAAGAGCACATGCAGGAAGGGAGATGAACCTGGCATTGTGTTCTCTCTGTATTTAAAGAGCTGCAGAGACTCCAGAGTAGCTCCCCGTGCGGACGCACACATATGTTCACACTCCCACTTATTTTAGTGTCTCTGAAATGAGGGTTTTTTCACTTAGTTTTCTCCTTTATATTATTTATTTAGAGAGACTTTATATTGAACTGCAAGGAAGCCACTAGGATTGCAGAGAAATGGAGCAACACCCTAAAACTTCCTTTCAGCAGCATCAGGCAGCATCACTCAAGCTGGATATTAAAGCCAAGCACAAGGTCTGGAGCACAATTCATCTCCTCCAACAGAGGTCTAAACTACAGCAGAGGAGCTGCACCCTATAGTAGCCATTCATCCTTACTGACTGTGTCTCATAGAATGGGTTAGGTTGGAAGGGGCCTTAGAAATCATCCAATTCCAGCCCCCTGCCACAGCCAAGGACATCTCTCACTAGACTAGGTTGCCCAGAGTCCCATCCAACCTGGCCTTGAGCACTTCCACAACTTATCTGGGCAGGCTGTTTCACTGCCAATATATGTGCTCACACAGGCAGAGATAACGCACAGATCTATAGGGTCTGTCAGCAGAGGCTCTGCTTTACCCCCTGCCAAGATGGTTGCATGGCTACCCAGCTTAGCCTAGGGCTACTTCCCACCCCACATCAGAACAACCACTTCCAATACAAGGAAGCCTCACCTGTGCTATTCAGGGGCTCTTTTGTTCACACCTTGCAGGGCTGCGGAGTACCTTCCCAATCCAACGAGTTTTGCATGTGACTCAGCATCTGCATCTGAAAAGCCTTCCCTGCTTTTCCTTTGGAAAAGACAAACAAAGCAGAAGGGTTCAGATGAGTTGGTCAACAGGATCTGGAAGCTCCCCTTGGCACAGAAGCAGTTCTGGGGAACCCCACCCAGAAATAAGATCACACAGCACGGGTGAGCACCCCTAATCCTCCACGCTGCCCCATAAACAGGGGATCTTTCCTGATTCCATCTAAAGGCTTAGAGCTTCCAGGGGCTGTGGTTGTTGCACCTAGAGGTGTCTGCCCTGCCTGTCTTGACTCCGGTGAAGGCAAAGTCCTGTTGATGCAGAGGTAAGGCTTTTCTGCTGAGGATAAGTGTCTGCAGCTGGGAGGGGGGAGACAGTGCAGGTCAGTTTGCAGGAGCTGGTGCTCTCAGAGGGGCAGATTCAGTGGCATCTGAGAACTCTAACTTCCACGGCAGCTTTGGAAAGAGGATTTCGGAATGCTCCACAGACACGAACGAAACCTTCCTATCTGTGCAGGCTCTGCTGCGTGAGTCAAGCCAGCAGCTTCAGAGCAGGTGAGGAGGCAGCAGCCAGGAGAGGGTCAAGCCTCCTCCTCTTAACTCCTACCGTGCACTGCTAACCACAAAGCATCCCCTCCCCTTTGTCAGGAAGGCTAATCCTGTAAGGCGACTCTTGAGCAATGTTTAGGAGCCGGAGCCTAAATAAAACTTCATTCCAAAATAGCAAGTATGAAAATGAAGATAAGGCTCAACAAGTTGTAACAGATGCCAGTTAATTAGTCACTGCGAGGCGCCTTCCAACGCGAGCCGTGTGTTTCGGTGCACGAGCCATCCCAAAAAGCCTACTGTCCCACTGGCTTCTCCAGGCAGGCTTAAGGAGTTAAGCCTAGACTTTATTTCCCTTAAACTCCCAGTCGTGCCGTAGCAAGGCCATCCCTGCTTGATCCTGACGTTGGGCTGAGCCCAACGTTAACAAGGCAAGAATCTGGGTTGTGCGCTTGCACGCCAATCCCAGCGCTAGACGGTTCTGTGGGTGCAGAGTAACCTCAGGAAAAATGAGCCTGGACTAAAGCTCTCTTTATATCAGCACAGACAATGCATACCGATATCGCTTCATCACTTTTATCCTGATACGAGCCTTTTATCTTCATTTAGATGGCACATTTCTGAAGCCAGTAGTAAACAGTTTCTCCCTCTTTCATAACCCTTAACGATACAGGTTGGTTTCTTCCCCCCAACTCTTGCAGATTACCACTTAAATTAACTCTATAAATCAGGCGCTGGCCTCTATTACACGGGCAAACAATTGGGTTCTGTTTAACTTAGGAATCTGCAGTGTTTATAGATAGACAACCCCGAAGGTAAGTTACTAAACTAGTTTCTAGCTGCACTGATCTTTTGCCAGAATACATAAATTATTAACTGAGAAGTAACTTTGGAGAGTGTTGTGTGTTTGAGTTCATATTTGGTAGGGCTGGGGATATGTGGCTTGGCTGTACGTAGACACTAGAAGTATTAATCACTTTCAAGTAGAATTCTATATTTTAATTGCTGAGAGGAGACTTCTTTCTTTCTGACTAAGAAACCCTTCCCTGGCTTTATTTAAGCCACCTATGGGAAAACTCCCACTGGTTTCCCCGGGCGCTCCGGCGTTCAGTCCATGGGAGTCTGAGCAGTTATTGCGGCTGATCAGAAAGTTCAGATCCCTCTGCCACATAAATCTCTCTCCTTTGAACTCCAGCTCCTCGCAATTTAGAGCGCTGTCACCAGAGCACGACACGGAGGGCGAGATAATAGCCTTTTCCTCCCTACGTGGCACAAGGCTCTCAAAAAGACTTGACAGCGTCAAGGTCCAGGTGAAGAACCCTCTCCTGCTCTTGTGTGGTAACTGGGGGGGTTGACCTGAGGTTGACTCCATTCAAAGCACGGAGGGTCATGGAAAACTTCACTTCCTGGCTGCTTTTATTTGAGGACTGAGACAGTCCTCTCTTGAAAGTTATGGGATGTCACCTGGGCATGGCATGGTGCGATTCCGGGCGGTGCATGCTGAGAAAACACATCTGCTCTTAATCTTCAAATTGTCTTTAATTTCCATCGTGGGGTGTCAGGGTAGGGCTTTGATCCTCTGTCTTGAGGTTAAATAGGACAATATATGGCATCCTGGCTGCTCCGATGGGCTAGTCTGGCAATAGGGGATGGGGTTGCAAGGAATGCAAGCTGTCTGCATGCCACTGGGTGGATTTAACTCTAATTCCACTTTGCCTCTCCCACCTCCTTGGAATAAATTTCTTCCCAGCCCGACTGCCCTGCAGCCAGCACCTCAGAGGGAAGGGAGCAGACAGCCTGAGCAAGCTTTGTCCCAGCTGAGCAGATATCGCTTCTCCTGGAAGACCACAGCGATTTAACTTTGCCTCCACAGCTCAAGATGCCGACCGGCTTTGCACACAGCAGGGAGAAGTCTAAGTTTCCAAAAGGAAATCGCATGGCAGAAAGAGCCAGCAGCCCAAGGGAGAGCAAACCAGCAGCAAGGTGCTCCACGGCTCAGCGTGCAGCAGGGCCATGGCAGAGCAGCTCAAGACAAGACTGGGAGATCCATTTGCATGCAGAGCCCAGTCAGACTTAAATAGCTGCATCCAAGTGCCTGCATCTGGCCTGCCTGCTGTGTGAGAAGGATGTTCACCTCTCCTGAGCTGAAAAAGGCTTTTCTGGCTGTACAGGTGCCACGGTCTGGAACAGAAAGGCAGCCCATCCGCAGAGTAGAAGCACTCGTGAGACTATGACCAAAATTGGTCTGTCTGTGCTGTCGTCTGTGGTTCCTCCACCTGAACCCTTCCCAGGGAGGGTCCCGGAGCACTGGCACAGGCTGCCCAGGGGGGTTGTGGAGTCTCCTTCTCTGCAGAAGTTCCAGCCCAGCCTGGCTGTGTTCCTGTGTGACTGGGTCTGGGTGACCCTGCTGTGGCAGGGGGATTGGACTGGATGATCTTTCAAAGACCCTTCCCATCCCTAAGGATTCTGTGATTCTTTTAGAGAAGACTCATTGGTGTCAGAGCTCCTGTGAGCCACATCTTTCACCAACCTGCACCCAATCGTCCCCATAAAGAGTACACTATAATGAGGAAGGGCTATTTGCAAGAGCATCACTCCCCTCGAGCCGAGGTCTTCCTGGACAGATGAAGATTTGTGTCTTTTCTTCATTTATAACCAACACCAGCATGTGACTCTCAGCTCTTCGGTGTCCAGGCACCTTCACTGGGGAAAAAACCAGCACAGAACTCCCTTATCTGGTTCCTGCCTTGCAGACACATCAGAGTCAGGGCAAGCCAAGCCATGCCCTGCTTGACCTGACAGTGGTTTTAAGTCACATGTTGCCCTGTTTGCTTGTCTTCCTGTCAGCCAAGCGTTACTGCCATGTGTGAACAGGCTGACCTGCCTACCCTCAGCTGCCCAAGAAAACACCATGGAGGTGGTGGGAATGGCTTGAACGTTTGACTCCCTGCTCTGAAACTGATGCTCTAACCAGACCACCAGTGCTGGTGTGTGGTTTGGGGGGCTGCAAAATGGATGGAGCCAAAGTAGGGGTGGGGTGGGGTGGGGGGGTCTATGTCTTCTCCTACAGCCACACTTGGGCTGTGCTTCTGTTTGCTAAGCAGCAGAGATGAGTGGCTTTGGTATCTTTGGACAGATCTCTGTGTTTCGTGCTGTCTCCCCTGTCACTAACACCATGTGGGCACGGGCAGCAGTGGTGGCATCTCCCCACTCCAGCCTTCCCACTGCTCCATGGAGCTTTGGGCAGAATCTTCCCAGGGTCACCGACAGCCCTCACAGATTTGGTTTCCCTCTCCTGTGAGTGAATGTGTTCAGTCCCACAAGCTATTCTGTATGAAAACACGAGCTATCAGTGCTGTACCCCACTCCCACCCCTCTAAATAACCAACTCTGCGTACAGGTACACAGACCTCAAAGGGCTTGTTGAATCTGAACATGACACACAACACACTGCACATCACCTTCTCACCGCTGGCTCTGTCTGCACCTTAGCAGAGAAAAATAGAAGACACTTTACAACACAGTTGGAGATGGGCCCAGGCCACAGATTCAAATACGAATGAAGACAGAAGGTGTTTGGCTGCAGGGTTTGGGCTCTGGTCCTTAAATAAAGCAACAGCATTTGCAGTGTGCTTGGTCCAGAGGAGCTCACGGGAAGGAAGGAACATAGAATCACAGAATCCTT
>VZRI01003302.1:0-15539 GCA_013397515.1 Upupa epops
GGGGGTTGGCACTAGATGACCTTGAAAGTCCCTCCCAACCTGCCCCATTCTCTCACTCTATGCGAAGAGACCCCTCAGGGAAGGCAAGGGGCACAAGATCACACAGAGCCTGCCGTGCCCGTGTGTCTCGCACCCCACGTTGCTTCTGCCCCTTCCAGGAACCCCAACATCCCCCTGCTTTCCTAAGCAGGGTCCGAGGGAGGCTGAAAGGACCGCATTGTTCCTGGTTGTGGTGTCAATGTTCCTAAGCTCTAAATGGCAGCCGGCAGTGTTTGGGTTGGATTGGGATCCAAAGCAGCTCTGGAAGCTGTTTTGTCAGGTGTTGAGGTGCAGGGCAAGGCAGCACCACGCTGACTATTGCCATTGTACCGTGAATCATCAGACAATGCCCTGGTATCCCGAAGAAGAGCCTAGGAATCTCCATACGGTGACAGCCCCCAAACCACAGCCCGTGATTTCTCACCAGCCCTGTGTCCTCCTTCCTTCCCCGCAGGGACACTGGGAGGTTATTTGCTTCCAAACGTAAAGCAGGAGGTTTATTTGCAGGCTGTAGCTGATGCAAAGGCAGCAGTGAGCGAAGGGCTGACTCCCCCTGCTCGGGGAAAGTCCTGCCTTGCATGTAGAAAGCCCTCCTCTAGCCTGCAGCCGCCTTTTGCTTCGATCTGTTGTTTGCAGAGGCCTGTGGAGACAGAGCGAGGGGCAGTGCTTTCACAGGGGGGAAAGGCAGATGGAAACGGGCTGGGAGGAAGAAGTTCCGTAGCAGGAGGGGGGTTGGACACTGGAACAGGTTGTTCAGGGAGGGAGCTGAGGCCCCATCCCTGGAGATACCCAAGGGGAGGCTGGACAAGGCTCTGGGCAACCTGGTCTGGGTGAGGATGCTCACGCTCACTGCAGGGGGGTTGGATTGGATGCCCTTGGGAGGTCCCTTCCGATTTTGTTGTCCCCAACCCTAAAAACCAAATGCCCTTGAGCAAACAGAACGTTTGTAACAGGGCTGTTTCTCCTGCAGTCTGTACAGGGTGCTTCTGGTTGGGCTCTCCTGGCATCCTCAGTTCACAGCCCACATTCCCTGTTATCATACAGGGGGGTTGTGAGGTGACTGTGTTTTTCCTGGGGGGCAGCATCCAGCTGCAGCCTCTAGAATCAGCCAGCAGTGGTTGTAGCATCAATCAGCCACAGGAGCAACATCCAAAACGAAGAGGGACTGGTTTATCCGTCATAACACGACTGGGACCAGGGGCTGAGGGAGCCACGGAAAGGTTTAGGCTGGAAGGCAGCTTGACCACCATCTAGTTCCAGATCCTCTGCCGTGGCCAGGGACACCTCTGTCCCACCAGACCAGGTTGCCCAGAGCCCCATCCAGCCTGGCCTTGAGCGCATCCAGGGCTGGAGCATCCGCACCCGTCCCGGGGCTTCCCCTCCCTGGCGAAGCCGCAGCCGCCCGGCTGCCCCGCTGGCTGTGGGTCCCCGCCTTGGCTCCCTGAGGAGGGGAGGGAGAAGGAGGGGGCTGACCCCCTGCAGCTCACGGGAGGAACTGAGCAGGCTCCAGCGGGTTTAAAAGGCTGAAACCGGAACCCGCAGCCTGCGCTGACCCGCAACAACCGCCCCCCGCGGGCGGCTGCGCTGGGTCTGCGGGAGCTCGGGGTCCGGGAGCCCCCTCTGTGCGGGGATGTCTGCACACTGGGAGGTACTGGGAGGTCGCCACCACGTCCTCTGAAGCCTTCTCCTCGTCAGACTGAACAACCCCAGCTCCCCCAGGCTGGCCTCGTAGCAGAGCGGCTCCAGCCGCCCCCCCCGAGCATCTTCGTGGCCTCCTCTGGACCCAGCTCCATCAGGTTCCTGTCCTTCCTGTCTTGAGGGCTCCGGAGCTGGATGCAGGACTGCAGGTGAGGTCTCAGCAGGGCTGGGAAGCCCAGTCCTCTCTCTCAACCTGCTGGCCACGCTTTGGATGCAGCCCAGGATGCAGCTGGTCTGCTGGGCTGCGGTTGCACACTGGTGGCTCCCGGCCGCCTTTTCACCCCCTCAGGTCCCCCCAGCTCCCTTTGCACGGGGCTGCTCTCCCACAGAGCTCCTCCCAGCCTGGATTCATCCTGCTGATTTACCCCAGGTGCAGGGCCCTTCGTTTGGCCTCACTGAACCTCCTGAGCTTTGCCTGGGCTCACGAGGGTGGAGTGAGGGCAAGTGGGTGACAGCTTAACCACTGCCTTCAGTTCGCAGCTTGGGCTGGGTGATCCTGCTGCACAGGGGGGGTGGACTGGATGAGCTTTCCAGGTCCCTTCCCATCCCTAAGGAGTTGATGATTCAGTTCAGCCGAGTCCCAGCTGTCCCGTTGGGGTTCACTCTGAAGTCCTGACTGAGTTGAAAGTGATTTGGCACTGGCAGGGCCTTCCCAGGGAGGTGCTGGAGTCCCCCTGCCTGGAGGTGTTGAAGAACCCTGTAGCCATGGTGCTTCCCGCCCTGCTCCAGTGGCAGCAGGGAGGGGGTCAGGCTGTGTCTGTCAGTCTCTCAGGGGTGGGGATGGTTGGACTGGGGATCTGGGAGCTCCTTTCCATGCAGGACTCTCCTGTGATCCTGTGAGCAGTCCCCTGAGTTATAAGAGGTGACCTCCTGTCACCAGGCTGGATAAAGCCCAGTAGTCTGGCAAACACGTAGGCTTCCCGAGCAAGATGCAGCCACAGCCGGGTGCTGGACTCTACCCTGTTGGCACGGTCTGTTCCCTGTGTTTCCCACAGACTGGGATCCATGGATGGAGGAACAGCCTGATTCTCAGTGCTGAGCAGCTCCATCCATGTCTCATGAGAAGGCAGAACTCAGAGCCAAGCTGTTGCGTTGAGAGTCCTCGGGGTTCAGCCCCAGGCAGGGGAGCGCTCTCACTTCCAGTCTATGAACAGCTACGACCTTGGGACAGTGGGATGTAAAGACCCCAGGCATTTCTGTGCTGTTTAAGGGTGTCAGGGTGTCACTGAGTCTGCGTGGAGAGAGCACCTAATGGCTGGGGAGGGGGGCTGTGTCATTATTGCCCTCAATACCGTGCGGTAATGCCGTCCCAGCCGTGACAGCTCCCTCTGAGCCTGTAAGATCTATAACTGTGCCTTATCACCCACATCTATTTCAACTGCCGTGGCTTAGATCATCCTGTGTTCTCATTTGTCTCTGGTATTTCCTGGTCTTTAAATCTCCAGACCACCTGGGGCTCTTAACCCCCTTTAATAAATAGGGTCTCCCTCCTCCCTCCCCCCTTCTCTTCGCCCTGTGTTCAGCTGCTTCCAGTGAGCTCTGCAGGGATCACCAAGATAAGTAGGGTATAAGCCATGGTTATAGCCCATTCCATCTCCTCCACCTCAACCCATTAGCCACTCAGTTATTCCTTCTAGTCACAGAATCATGTCCCGCTCGGGTGCTGGTGCCTCACGCCCTGCAGTAGCTGGTTAACAGCCTTGAACAAGGCAAAGAAGAGCAGGCAGCATCCTTTCCTCGGGGGTTTTCACCCTGTAAAGCAGCTGCTGCTGCTTCTGCCCATGCTGGCACTGCCCACATAGGGCACTGGGCAGCGTCTGAGTGGCAGAGGGTCACTGGCTACTGCCTCAGTATGTGTGTCTGCAGGCACTGGCTCTTGTGGCCGGTAGTCTGTCCCACTAAGAGGGCTGGACAGAGAGGAGCGGAGGCTTTCAGATGCTGAATGGCACTGTACGCGTGGCTGGGGCTGGCTGAGTGGCCAAACCCAGGCTGTGGTGGTCACGCTTGCTACTCCCACTCCACCCGTTCCCACCCCGGAGGAGATGGTTTTACTCAAGGGTTTCGTTCACCAACGCAGCGGGGTGTTGATGAGGCTGANATTTGCTACTCCCACTCCATCCATTCCCACCCCAGAGGAGATGGTTTTACAAGGCAGCGGGGTGTTGATGAGGCTGAGTGTGGATGAGACTGGCTCTGCTGGGGCTGAGCAGCAGCATCTCTGCTGGCTTCAGCAGGGGCCAGCGTTTCCCCCGCTGGGCTGGCACCCCGTATCTCTTACAAGTTGCCAAACGCCAGGAGCAGGGGGTCCCAGTTTGACTGTAACCTGCATCTGCAGGTCATTAGACAGGCAGATCATGGCCTGGGGGGGAGGACAAGCTGTGTTGTCTTGTCAAAGCAGAGCAGAGGTGCCAGTGCACACCCTGGCAGCAGTGTTAGGTGCCAGTCGACAAGGTTATCGTGTAGCCCGTTGGCTGTGTGATGTTGTGTTGGCTCACAGTGCCTGATAACCCACGTCTCAGGCTGTGAGGGGTGTGAAGGGGTCCTTTTCCAGAAGCAAGACAACATCTTAGGCTCAGTACCCATCAGCAGGCTCCTTCAGACAGCTGCAGGATGGCTGCTTCTCAAGGGTCATCCCCCTCCCCAGTGCTCTGTGGCAGCGGGGAGCATCCCCATTAATGACAGAGGTGCTGTGTAGCCTGAGGGACCTGCAGGAGGAGGTGCTGGTGCTTTGGGGGTGCTCTGTAGTCCCCTATCTCACGCTGTGTGCTGTCAGAGCAGCAGGCTCTCCTCATACCAGCAGCGTGTGCTTGCGAAGGGCAGCGTGCAGTGGCTGCACCACTGCAGGGTTCACTGCCCGGGAGCCTCAGCTCTCTGCCCCTGGGTAAGGTTCCTCCTTCAAGAACATAACCAATGAAGCCCTTTTTGATTGCAACGGGGGTTGGCAACACCAGGGTAGCCCTGCAGAGTTCATCAGCTGTTAGCTGTGGTCCCTCTCCTCCGAGGGACCGCATGGATGAGGACTGGTACTGGTGAGGCTCTGGTCGGGGTTGTACGTGGAGGAAGCGCTGTGTTTCCTCTGTTCTCTGCATGGTCTATAAATACCCCTGTGTTTGTGGGAGCTCTGCTATTTCTGGAGGTCTGCCTCCTCTCTGGGTGAAGTCTTCCCGAGTCCTTCAGGACTGCTGAGAGCTCGGGATGCAGGGAGATTGAACTCTGCCCATTGATGCTCTGTTAACGAGCACCACATGAAGTGAGTCTGGCATCTGGGGAAGGGACTGGAGGGCAAGGCTGAGCAGGAGAGGCTGAGGGAGCTGGAGGGGGTGTTCAGCCTGGAGAAGAGGACACTCAGGGGGGACCTCCTCCCTCTCTCCAGGTCCCTGAAAGGAGGTTGCAGTCAGGTGGGGGTCAGGCTCTTCTCCCAGGCACCCAGTGCCAGGATGAGAGGGCAGGGCCTGGGGCTGCCAGGGGAGGGTGAGGTTGGCTGTCAGGAAGCCCTTCCTCAGGGAAAGGGTGCTCAGAGCCTGGACTGGACTGCCCAGGGCAGTGGGGGAGTCCCTGTGTCTGGAGGTGTTGAAGGACAGCCTGGCTGTGGCCCTTGGTGCCCTGGGGTGGCTGCTGGGGTGCTGTTAGGTGCTGGGCTGGGCTGGAGGAGCTCAGAGGGCTCTGCCAGCCTCACTCTGTGACTGTGTTCTGTCTGTGGCAGGACGTGCGACAGAGGTGCTGTCTCTCAGAGAGCTGTGTAAAGCTTTGTGCACAGAAATACCCGTCAATCACTGAGTGAAAAGGTCGTGCTGCCTTCAGAAATGACTCAGCCCAGTTAGAAACACAGGTCAACCGATGAAAATCTGTCTGAATCTCCAGATCAGCCTGGTGTCAATGAGTTTTATGGTGCTCACGGTGCAGCAGTGCCTCTGCAGAGCAGCCTGGAGTCCTTAGCTGCTTAGGAAAATGTCACTCGTTCTGTTCCCATGGGGTTGTTTTTCATGCTCTTCCACTACTTCTTTGCTGAAATACACGTAGAGAGAAGGCAGTGGAAGAAGGAACCATGGACAACAGTTCTTTGCACTCTTGAATGCAGTGAACATAGAATCATAGAATAGAACCTTAGAACCACCAGGGAGCAGAAGGGACCTGGAAAGACCATCCAGTCCAACCCCTCTGCCACAGCAGGATCACCCAGACCAAGTCCAGGTGGGTTTCAAACGTCTCCAGAGANTTATAGACTCAGTCAGGGTTGGAAGGGACCCCAGGATCATCCAGTTCCAACCCCCCTGCCATGGGCAGGGACACCCCACCCTAGAGCAGGCTGGCCAGAGCCTCATCCAGCCTGGCCTTAAACACCTCCAGGGTTGGGGCCCCAACCACCTCCCTGGGCAACCCAGTCCAGGCTCTCCCCACTCTCCTGGTGAAGAGCTTCCTCCTCACATCCTGTCTCAGTCTCCCCATCTTCAGCTCTGCTCCATTCCCCCCAGTCCTGTTGCTCCCTGAGATCCTAGAAAGCCCCTCCCCAGCTTTTTTGTAGCCCCCTTCAGATCCCGGAGGCCACACTAAGGTCACCTGGAGCCTCCTCTTCTCCAGCCTGAACAGCCCCAGCTCTCTCAGCCTGGCCTTATAGGAGAGGAGCTCCAGCCCTCTGCTCATCTGGTCATGCTGGCTGGGAAGGAGTCACCCTCAGAGCAGCCCTGGTTCTCCTGGGCAGCTCCGTTTCACCCCAGGGCCCCCCGTCTCTGCCTGGCAATCGAGCGGTGACGCTGGCTGGGTAATGTCTGCTGGGAGCCGCTAGAAAAACACAGGGCAGGAGGTGGATTTTCCAGTGCCACTGGAAAAAGAATGACTTCACCTTGTGCTGTGTCAGGAGCTGAAGCAGCTGAAACGTGGCCTCGAGCCTCAGAACCCTCCTTGGGGTCTGGCATCGCACGTGCTGAGTAAAAGACCCCTGCATGAGCTGCCCCACTAAGAGCAGGGGGATCCTCACAGCGTGAGCTGCTGGGCACTAGGGCCAGGGCTGCCAGAAGGTGGTTGCTTGTGTTTTGAACTCCCCCCTCTACCAGGCGGTTGGGAAAGGTCAGCTCTGTGTGCTGGGAAAACAGGAGACCGCTCGGGGCAGCAGATCCCAAGGCTCTTGGTTCCATTCAGCGAGAGCTGGGCAGGCTGGAGAGCTGGGAGAGAGAGATGGAGAGAGGGACAGCAAGGGACAGGGGAGAGGCTGGCAGCTGGGCAAGAACAACCCCAGGGACCAGGAGAGGGTGGGCACTGAGCTGGTGGAGAGCAGTGGAGGAGACAGGGACCTGGGGGTACTAGTGGCCAGCAGGGTGACTCTGAGCCAGCAATGGGCTCTGGTGGCCAAGAGGGCCAACAGCATCCTGGGAGGGATCAGAAATCTTCTCCCCCTCTGCTCTGCACTGGTGAGACTGCATCTGGAGGGCTGTGTCCAGGTCTGGGCCCCTCAGTTCCAGAAGGACACAGAGCTGCTGGAGGGTGTCCAGTGTAGAGCAACGAAGAGGATGAAGGAAGGAGAACAGCTCCCTGCTGAGGAAAGGCTGAGGGAGCTGGATCTCTTGAGCTGGGAGAAGAGGAGGCTGAGGGGGGACCTCATTGCTGTCTCTCAGTCTGTGAGGGGTGGGTGTCAGGAGGATGGAGCCAAGCTCTGCTCAAGGGCATCTGGGGACAGGACAAGGGGCACTGGGTGCCAGCTGGAACAGAGGAGGTTCCCTCTCAATCTCAGCAGGACCTTCTTCCCAGGGAGGGTCCCGGAGCCCTGGAAGGGGCTGCCCAGGGGGGCTGTGGAGTCTCCTTCTCTGGTGACGTTCCAGCCCCACCTGGCTGTGTTCCTGTGCCACTGGGTCTGGGGGATCCTGCTGTGGCAGGGCGATTGGACTGGATGAGCTTTCGAGGTCCCTTCCGATCCCTAAGGGGTCTCTGACTCAACTCTGTGTGTTGGTAGCTCAGGGAACCTGGTTGCACTGGGTGGCAGTCGATTTCTGACAGATGGCTTTTGTGTTTGAGTGCAGAACCTCTGTGGAGGCCACCACTCCTCCTCCAGATGGCCTCGCATGGACAGGCTTCCCCCTTCTTTCTCTTCTACTTCACTCTGCCTGCTCTCCTGTTCCTGGAACGTGTGAGGGATCCCGATGGTCCAACCCTGGGAGGGAGGCAGCACTTGGGCTGTTGATGCTGCTTTGCCCGAGGAGCAGAGAAGCTTGGAAGGGCAGGAAGCCCCGATCTTGTTTGAACCTGAGAGCTGATTTCTCTTCTAAAGCACCTTATCTGCACAGCGCTGGCGGAAGGAAGCCCTGTGCACCCCCGTTAGAAAGCTCTAGCTGTGATTTAGGACTCCCTTTCATCTAGCACGAAGGGGGGGGGTTTTGCCTGGAAGGAACAAGGCTGCAGTGTTCTCATTTGCATGGGCGGCCTCGGTGAGGCAGGGGGGCTGCTGGCAGCGCTGCTCTCCCTGCTTAATTGCACTTTTCCACGTGGCTGCATTTCTCTTGGGCTTACAAAACCCCAGAGGGTCCCCCAAAAATGGTCCTCAATAGAATCAGGGGGGTGACTCTGAGCCGGCAATGGGCTCTGGTGGCCAAGAGGGCCAACAGCATCCTGGGGGGGATCAGAAAAGGGGTGGTTAGCAGATCCAGAGAGGTTCTTCTCCCCCTCTACTCTGCACTGGTCAGACTGCATCTGCAGTACTGTGTCCAGTGCTGGGCCTCTCAGTTCCAGGAGGACACAGAGCTGCTGGAGGGTGTCCAGCGTAGAGCAATGAAGAGGATGGAGGAAGGAGAGCAGCTCCCTGCTGAGGAAAGGCTGAGGGAGCTGGGGCTCTGGAGCTGGGAGAAGAGGAGGCTGAGGGGGGACCTCATTCCTGTCTCTCAATCTGTGAGGGGTGGGTGTCAGGAGGATGGAGCCAGGCTCTGCTCAAGGGCATCTGGGGACAGGACAAGGGGCACTGGGTGCCAGCTGGAACAGAGGAGGTTCCCTCTCCATCTCAGCAGGACCTTCTTCCCAGGGAGGGTCCCGGAGCACTGGACCAGGCTGCCCAGGGGGGCTGTGGAGTCTCCTTCTCTGCAGACGTTCCAGCCCCGCCTGGCTGTGTTCCTGTGCCACTGGGTCTGGGGGACCCTGCTGTGGCAGGGGGACTGGACTGGATGAGCTTTCCAGGTCCCTTCTGATCCCTAAGGATTCTAGGATTGCTGGGCTCAATCACATTTGTCACAACAGGGATGAAATCCACTGCAGAGCACTCCGAGCCTCGAGGCTGTCGGCTGGTTCAGAGTCGATGAAGAAGCCTCTTTTTTCTCCCCCGCCTGGCAGGGCTGTTGAGCACCCTGTTCTCGGCTTTCTCATGTAAACACACTTGTGTTTTACAACATTCGCTTGCTAAGTGTTCTCCACCAGCCATTGAAACCGGGCTACCTCTGTAAACATCCCCGCCACTAAATCCATTTGAAGTGATGTTCACCGGTAAATAAACGGAGACAGAGCAAGGAGACATGAAAGGAACCCCCCTGGGGGAGAGGCGGGGGTAAATCCCAGCGATAGCAGCAGCCTTTGGAAGGGTTGGTATAAATAGAGCCACAGATTTCCACAGATGAAGGCGCTGGAGAAGATGAAAAGGTTTGCTGTGCGGTCGCCCTCGCACATGAAAGCAGCAGGTAGTGTTTGGGTTGCGCTGGGTCCTTAGAATTCGAGTGCTGACAGAGGCTGGAAGCCGAGTGTAATGAATGTTTTAGAAGCTCTGCGAGTGGAAATCCCCCCCCCCTTTCCCTTCTCCTGGCGATGCGGTTCCCTCTCTCGCTGCAGGTTTCGCGGCCACTAGCCCGTTCCTCGCCAGCCAGCGGCTCCGCTGCCGGAGCTGCTCCCGTGGGCACAGGCGCTCGACGTGCCTGCTGCTGCTCGGCTCTCCTCGGCTCCGACAGCCTGTCTGCTCAATCATCACCACCGCTTGGGGCTTGGTCGACACAGCCAGGTGAACGAGCTTCCAGGCGCAGCGCTGGGCTCCTTGTTGCCCTGCCCCAAGGGATGTGCCAGCCTCTTGCCCCTTCTTGGCCATCTGGCCCGGTTTCACTCCCTTCGGTCTCGTGGGACAGAGGGACCAGCCCTCAGGAGCAGAGCTGTGCCCCTCCGTGGTGCCCTCATGGCTGTTGTTCTTAGCTTGGTCTCAGGAGAGTGGGCTAGGAGGGCACAGCGAGCCACCGCCAGTGGCTGTGGCTGGCCCAGTCAGCCTCCCTCCACTCTTCCTCGGGCCTCTCCTGTGCACAGAAGAGTCGTGATGTTTGAGCTGGTTGTTAGGAAGAAGTCCTTCAGCAGGAGGGGGGCTGAACGCTGGAACAGGTTGCCCAGGGAGGGAGTTGAGGTCCCATCCCTGCAGATCTGCAAGAGGAGGCTGGACAAGGCTCTGGGCAACCTGGTCTGGGTGAGGGTGTCCCTGCTCCCTGCAGGGGGTTGGACTGGATGCCCTTTAGTGGTTCTTTCCAACCCAGTGCATCCTATGATACCAGCTTGGCAAGGCAGATGGTGGCAGATCTGGAAGGACGGGGATCTCCTTCCCTGCTGGTGGCCAGCAGGTTGCCCTCAGGGAATGCCCGCTTACCCCTCTCCTTTCCCTGTGCTCTGAGGATCACAAAGAGCTGCCCTCGTGGGGGTAGGGAAAAGTTGACCTCGTTCTTGTCTATAGCTCTGTGAGGGGGGGGTGTCAGGAGGATGGAGCCAGGCTCTGCTCAAGGGCATCTGGGGACAGGACAAGGGGCACTGGGTGCCAGCTGGAACAGAGGAGGTTCCCTCTCAATCTCAGCAGGACCTTCTTCCCAGGGAGGGTCCCAGAGCACTGGCAGGGGCTGCCCAGGGGGGTTGTGGAGTCTCCTTCTCTGGAGCCGTTCCAGCCCCGCCTGGCTGTGTTCCTGTGCCACTGGGTCTGGGGGATCCTGCTGTGGCAGGGGGGTTGGACTGGATGAGCTTTCCAGGTCCCTCCCATCCCTAAGGATTCTAGGATTCCTCTGGAGCAGACAGTTTTGTGGATCCCTGGGGGTTCTGCTCTCCCGTCAGGGCACAGCAAGGTGTTTATAGCCCTGAGCAAAGGAGGAGTTTGAGGAAGGATGCTGCCTCCAAGGGGATGAAGCAAAGCTTTAGGGAGGAGCCTTGGACAGTCCCTGCAGCGGGAGGGAGCCGCTGGCTTCGGCGAGGCGATGCTGTGCAGAGAGCAGCCAAGTGTGTTATAGGGAGAGTCAGGAAGCCGGGGAGGGGGTCAGGAGGAAAGGCAGGCTCTTGGTTTCCTGGATGGCTGGAGAACAATAGGATTGCTTATTCTCATCCCAGCCTCTGCCAGAGGAGCAGTTGCAGCGGTGCAGAAGGGCTGCGGGACAGCACGGAGAGGGTGATTTCATGAGAACAACCACCTCTCATGCGATAGCAGCCAGCTCCCTCCTCCACCACGAGAGTGAAGCATCTCAGAGGCTTTTGCACAGGGCAGGGATGACTTGGAAAAGGCAGCAGGCTTTCGGCAGGGAGCGTCATGCCACAACGGCTTCTAAAGCAAAAGGAGGACAGGATGCTCTGCCCGCTTCCTCGCGCCACAGTTGGCAGCTGGGCTGGACCCGAGCCGAGCACAAGGACGGGGGCAGAGCGTTGCCACCAGCTAGAGCTGGGGCAGGCTTACTGAGGCAGCAGTGCTGTGCAGCAGCAGATGTTTTCTCCAGGGGCTGCAGTGCGTTTTAACCCTCTTCTGTGGTTGCTGAGCCCATGGAGGAGGAGATGGAGGGGGCTGCTCTTTGCCAGTTGCCCTCTGGAAGAGGAACCCGTGCTGTCCAGGTGGTTGTGTTTGTCAGACCGTGTGTGTGCTGGACGTGCCTCCTCGCTAGGCTTGCAGCCAGATGCGATTGTACTCTGACCTGGCCTGGAGCCATGCGGGTGCTGTCAGAGAGCTCCTGAGCCTGCTGCAGGCACTGAGCCTGGCTGCCAGGAGCATTGCTGAGCTGTCAGGACGGGTCACATCCCAGCCAGGGTAACCCCATAGCCTGGCTCTGACAGAGACTGGCAACAGATGCCTTTGTGCCAGTCATGCAAGTAATGGAGCATGGAGGGTGTGAAGCATCCCTGCTCTTGGCAAGCAGCTGTATGGGGCCTCCTGAGACACCCAGCGTAGGAGGAACTCCACCTGGCCAGCACAGGAAGAACTCCTACACCTCCTACACCAGGACAGTGGGCTCTATAACATCCTCTGGCAGTGAGTTTCACTCCCCGTGTGGTAACAGGGGCCGTCTCACAGATCCTCTCCCTCTCTCCATGAAACGAGTGATGCGATCAATTCCATCACCAAGGACTGATCTAGTAAAAAATCCGGAGGGGAAGAGGTCTGGAGCAGCTCCTGGGGTCCTTTTAACAGACTCTGCCTGTTGTGGGGACACAGGTTTCCTCCTTTTGTTCTCTTCCCCACCCCACCCCTACCTTCCAAAGGAAGGTCCTCCTGCTGAAGCGATAGCAGACAGCAGAGGGGATGATGCAGAGAGCACTGTGCGGGAGCTGGTGGCCGTCTGGGCGCTGGCAGCTGGGCTGTGCACAGGGTGATTCCAAGTTTAGCTCAAGAGCCCAACCAAACGGCTTCTCCCAAGGGATCTCCGGCCTGACCAAGGCATTCCAAGTTTCCCAGCATCTATTTTATGAACTTAGTGCTGGCTGCTACTCCAGTTTGGGCCAGTAACCACTGGGCAGCACATTGACTGCCTTCAGCTTCACCTGGGTGCTGCAGTTTGGCCACAGGAACCCCCTGCAGCTACAGACAGGGATGAGTGACTGGAGAGCAGCCTGGCAGAGAGGGACCTGGCAGCACTGGGTGACAACCAGCTGAGCAGGAGCCTCAGTGCTTCTATGACTCTGTCATCTGGGTCTTCCCAGTTTGTCTCTTTTCATTCGAGTTTAGGAGATGCTTTTCCTCCAGCACCCAACCTCCTCTCAGAACCAGTAGTTCTAACCCTGCAAGTTCTGAGAGATGAGACAGGAAACCCCACACGAGCGGTGCCAGCCCCTCTCTGTGATCACGGGGTGGCCCGTGCTGTCGCTAGCTGTGCATCCACGGGCCCCTCAGGCCGACAGACGGCGCAGGGGGCTGTGTGAGATCCACGGGGATTCCACTTGGTCTTCAGCTCTCTAGGTCTGTACTGGCAGAAGCTCCTGAGATGCAATCCCCAGGCAGGGGGCCGTGTGTACGTTACTCTCTCCAGAGCCAGGCCATCCCTTACCCGCTGCACCGCGTGGCCAGCTGTCACAGCGCGGTACTAGTCCTTGGCTAGCAAAACGTCCCACAAGCTGTCTCAGTGGGAGAAAGGGCAAAGAACTGGCTGATGAGGTTGCTGTTCCTTCTCCGCAGCCTGCTGGCTGGCTCAGCAGACCGAACCAAGCGGTGTTTTCCATACAGAGGAAGCCTGCCTGCTGGCCCCCCTCTCTTGCACCCATGGGTCTCCTAAAGGCTTTTGCATCTGTGCGAAGGGGAGCAGCGTGGAGCTATCGTGGCGTTGCTGATGCAGACTCCTTTCTCTGTTAAATGTGGTAGCCGGTCTCATCTGGAGGGAGATGTGATCTGAGCTGGAGGGGAAGCACAAATGGCTAAGACAGTGACAGCGATGGGCTCTGGTGGCCAAGAGGGCCAACAGCATCCTGGGGGGGATCAGAAGGGGGTGGTTAGCAGATTGAGGGAGGTTCCTCTCCCCCTCTACTCTGCACTAGTGAGACTGCATCTGGAGTATTCTGGGCCCCTCAGTTCAAGAAGGATACAGNTCACAAGCTCAGTGGGAGAAAGGGCAGTCTCCTTCTCTGCAGACGTTCCAGCCTCGCCTGGCTGTGTTCCTGTGCCACTGGGTCTGGGTGATCCTGCTGGGGCAGGGCGACTGGACTGGATGAGCTTTCCAGGTCCCTTCCCATCCCTAAGGATTCTGCGATTCTGAGTCTGCCCGAAGGAGGTTGTTGGTGATGGGCATCTCCCCTTCCCACCAGTAGTTTCCTCCTGCTCTCATGGGAACAGAGTCTGGGAGCATGGGAAGGGTTTAGGAATGGACACCATTCCTGTGTAGGCAGGAGGATTGTGTAGCCAAGCTGAGAGGGACACGGAGGGGGTGGCTTGTAGCCTGCTTGTGACATTCGAAATGGTTGCACGTCACCCAGCCCAGCCCTTGCACTGGACTCGGTGATAAGAGGGGTAGGAAGGAAGGGAGAAGAAGAAGCCATAGTATCCTTCGGGCTGCAGAAGACCCTTGGGATCATGGAGTTGACCCATTAACCCTACTCTGTCAGGGTCACCCCTAAGCCAGATCCCCCCATCTAAATGACCTTCAATCATGTGCCTCAACCACGTCCCTGGGCAGCCTGGGGGTGCCCCCTCTGCCTGGCGCTCTGTCAGAGCTGCTTCAACCCAGCGCTGCCTTTGAAGACCAGATAGATGTGATCAAGACCTGGCATTCCTGCCGCAAGCCTGGAGCGTTTGATCCTCCCTCAGCTGCCTTCTCCCGAGGAGGCCGAGAGCAAACTGTTGGCCTTCATTTGTGGGTTTGAGAAGATGAATGGTAAGTGGTCAGCACCTCATTTATTTGCCAGCACAGCGTAAGGGGAGCACTGGTTTCATCAAAGGGCTTGGCAGCAGGTTGTGTGTTGCACATAATCCCCACCAGCTGCAAGCGCAGCTATCTGATCTCTCCTCCTTGAGTTATGCGATGCTATCGGTCCTTCCTGCGCTGGGGTTGGGGGATGTTCACATTGCTAACTCATTTAATCACAAAAAAAGGCTTCAAAAAGAGAGAGGACGTGGAGCTGCTTCCTCCCCGCTGCCCCCTCTGAGCTGCCCCGTTCCCCTCTGACCAGCACTTGCGGGTTCCTCTGTGCAGCCCTCCCTCTCAGCAGTTGGCTCAGGGGCTCTGCAGCTCTCTAACAGTCATTCATAGGGGTGAAACATCAATCTCCAGGCTCCTGCTGCTGCGAAGTCTGAAACCCCCCTGTCTCCTGCTCTAGCCTGAGCCCCCAAAGGGCGCCAGGTAACCAGTAACCGAGGCTGGATAGGTCTGCTTTCCTGTGGCTCTGATCTTACTGATTTATCTCTTTCAAGTCGTTCACAGAGCTGTTATTTCAGGAAGGAGAGAAGGATGAGGAAGAACCCCTTCCTCTCAAAACCAGGGGGTTGGGGTGCTGAGCACCAGAGTGCCCGTCGGCTGAGGATCCGCAGGCGGGGGCTCGTTGGGGTGACAGGAACTCCAGCAGGGACTGCTTGGAGCAGGAATGCCTGTGCTGAGTAGCACTGCACACCTGTGGCCTTGGGGCTTCTTAGTCGCTAGCAGTGGGGAAGGGAAGAGCGGAGCAGAGGATGCAGGTTGGTCCTGGGCTGAGAGCCGGCAGGGCTGCGTGGTGCTAGCTGAGCAAGCTGAGCAGCTTTGTTCCTTCTCGAGTTTCCTTGGTGATAAATGTTGGGTTTAGCTGATTTTTAAGATCATTTAGTTCTCTCTCCACAAGCTACTCCTTTCAATAACCCCTTAGTGTGACTCTTCTTTTGTAATCAGTTGTCTATTGGTTCCTGAAGGACAGAAGGCTGAGGTGTCGGATGCAGGGCTCATTCAGAGCCTCCAGAGCTGTTCCAGCCCATCAGGTCCTTGATGTTAGCAGGAGGAGGGCGAAAGTGAAGGTTATCCTAGAATCCTTAGGGACTGGAAGGAACCTGGAAAGCTCACCCAGTCCAATCCCCCTGCCACAGCAGGATCCCCCAGACCCAGTGGCGCAGGAACACAGCCAGGCGGGGCTGGAACGTCTGCAGAGAAGGAGACTCCACAGCCCCC